>CM033472.1:102262072-102720888 GCA_019447015.1 Hymenochirus boettgeri
GGTCCCCATGGATAATGTTATTCGATACAACTCAAGTACAAGCCCTTTAAGCACTTTACAATAAGATATATTATTAACAGGGCATATACTGAAAAATATCTTTCCTCATCACAATTATACATTGCATTACATGTAAAGCTTATATCTGTTGTATTCAATTGATCAATGGACTTGATAGTAGTTCGTTGAGCACGTTTCCGCTAGTAGAGTGTTCCGAACTTCGAAAAATCCTCGCCGCTCGACGGATCCGCGGATTTTCGGAAAAATCCGAATTCGAAATCCCGCCCCCCCCCGAGCGACCCCGTTAAAAACAATTATTAAAAGAAAGTGTCGCAAAATCCCGCATATAAGTGGTCTAAACTAGCCTTGGTAACGAGTACACTTAAACACTCAGGGGCACGCTGGGTGAAGGCCTTAGAAGCACTATAAATGCCAACAATACCTAAAAAGTACAGTCGCTAGCGTGGAACTTTAAACAACGGTATTTGTCGAAAATACGGGATTCCGTAAACGAAGATTTCCGTAAAAAAACGAGGCTTTCTGTAACTTGATAGACTGCCTATGCTAATTTGGATATGGGCTGCTCCGTCTTGAAATTTACACGAATTACTCGTTTTTACGAGTCTTCCGTAATTACGAGATACTCGTAGACGTGAATCTCGTAATACGAGATCTTCGTTTTTCCTATCCCGAGTATCGTAGATCTCGATATTACTGGGATATACTCGTATTTTCGAAAATTTTCGTAAAAAAAAAAAATCGCGGGTTCGAAATGTCGGATTCCGGAATTAATCCGCGTTCGGATGCCGGGGTTGGGTCCGCGAACGAGTATCTCTATTCTGTTTTTAGCTAGTCATCCGACTGGCTTTCTCAATTCAGAAGTGCTTGTCAAGAATTGCTGTGGCAACCTTATTTTGTACCCTGGAAAATCCCAATTAGCATATCACAGCCATGTTAAGGGCGGATTAGTTGGGCTAAGAGGGGGTGTTATAGGACCGCCCAGGGTAGAGGTGTCAACAGATATACATGTGCAGACAGATGGGCTTTTTGACACCTTACTCTGGGACGTTCCTATAACACTCTTAGCACTTCTAATCACGCCCTACACACCTGGCTGATATGCTAATGGGATTTTCCAGGGTACATAAGTGCCACAGATTCTTGTACAAGTCATTCTGAATTGAGAAAGCCAGTGCGATGACTAGCGAACGTCTTCAAGAACCTAAACTTCAAAGTCCGGTGATCTAATTGAATACAACAGATACTCCATACCTGGATGAATGAGCACCTCACAAGCACAATGTAAGCTAGACACACCTCGATTTTCTCTCCTGACCGACCAGTTCGATACGGTTCGGCCAGGAGGACGACGTCGTCGCAGCAAAGCAAGGCGTCTGAAATCACCCTCTACGATCTTGCGGTGGTACTAGAGGTCCGCACGATCTGGACGAGGTTTCCACCCTGTCCGATCTTCTTTCTGTCCTATCGGACCGAACGGTCGATTGACATGTGGCACTTCGGATTCGAAATTTCGGTCCGATCGACCGATACATTGAACTATCGGTCGATCGGGACCAAATATCTCATGTGTGTACCAGCTGTAAGATCACTCTGATTTTGCGTGTTGTTTTGTTGCATTCCTCAATCCGCCACATTTTTGTTTAGGAGCAGTATCCCCCTCCTTTAAACCACTCCACACTTACCAACCTGACCTTTTTCCCCACAAACAACGTCAAGGCCTGCACACGCATTCACACTGTTCACAACCAGTAAAACTCTCACAAAGAATTTTTTGAGAGCAAGGACTTGATTGACCAGCTGAAATACAAGAGGTTTAGATTTGATATCTAAGAAATGAGGGTGCAAATCAAGCAAAAAAAAAGGATACAGTGGTGGTTGGGAAGGAATTATATTCCAGTTATGGCAATTAAAATAACCTGTTTGTATAGATGCCCTTTATCCTCTATACAGACTCTATTTATGGACTGTTGGAAAAAAAAACAAAAAGGGAACAAATGGGCATTAAATTGCTGTTAAAGGCATGTTCACCCATGAAACAAAAATTAGTCAATTCCATTAATAGAGATGAATAGAACTCGAAATTGAACCCTGAGTTTTGACAAGACCCGGACTTGTGAACATCTGTGACCCGGATTTCTCGGACTTCCGTTAATTATAGATGTTCGAACATTCGAGGCACGAATATGCGAGTAAATGTCTATTTACCAACACCCGATAAATATCGAATTAAGATCCGGAATCTTCGTGAGTAAAATGTTTTTATACCATCACGGAGTAAATATCGAATTAATCGAATCACGGAGAAAAACGGGTAGGAGAGGGAGGGAGGGCTGCACTGAGCATGCCTCAAAACCTTGACGAGGTTGAGGCAGACTCAGGCACAGCATGAGTTCACACACTGCCTTCTACACAGCAGGTTTCCTGATTTGGAGGGGCAACCGTCAGAGGGAACATTTTTGACGAGTAATGCGTAAGGCTTGTTTTAAACTCTTATTTGTGCCTAAGGGGTTAAATTTTATTTTGTGGGGGACATGCCTTTAAGATTTTATATTGCCCCATTCGGTCCAGAGTAAGCGTCCGCCCCTCCTTTCTGCATCAATCAAGGCTGTGATTTCGGAATCACAACCAAATTGACTGCCTGTTTCACCCTGCTGCCTCCTCTGCATATGCTCAACGCAATAAAATGGGAGGCGGCGATACTTTTGCCGAAAGGAAAAGAACTCCTCCTTAAATATCTGTACAAAATCATGTATAAACTTGGAATAAGCAGTGGGATTGGTGGGCAGAACTTATTTTTTTAGAGGGGTGGAACATGCCCTTTAAGGAACCTTGGCCGTGGTTAATGCATTTCCTTTTTAATGTTGTAGGGAAAAAAATATACTTGCCAGAAAATCTCAGTACTTTCTGTCAGACATTACATATGAATATAAAATGAACAAACAAAATATTCTATCAGTTTGGAACCATTTGGTTTTCGTGGCTGATACAGTTTATTGTGTGTACTTATGTTATGTTTAACCAAAAGGGGAACTTTTTAAAATGGCTAAGTTGGCCTTTTTTTGTAAATTCTATTTTATGACTTTTTATTAAACATTTTTAAGACAAATAACAATGATCACATTGTGATCTTAGTATATTGTCATATATCTTATTCATCTTGTCTTGTATGATACATAGGGGAGTGGGTCCGAAGAAAGAAGTTTGAAAGTTCCAAAAAGTGGGAAAAGCTTCAGTTACCCTATTTTAATTAATATCAATATTAAATATAAACATTTGGGCCTGTCACCTTCAGAACAGGGGACATATTGTATAAGTTTTGTTATTGTTTACCGGATAGTGGAGTGCTAGATGGAGGACATGAATTATAAAAAAGGGAATATAATTGTATCCTAATGTCTAGGCCTTTATTGGCGCATTATCTTATGCTTCCAATTGTGTTTGCAAAAGTTTAGGCTTTGTGGCCAATTGTATGTACAGCGATGCATCACCTTTTTTTTGTGTGCAAGTAACATTACACCTCAAAGTTAATATATTTCTCATATTTCATTCACGTGGACAAGTATAATTTCACCCCAAGGGGTATAAAGACTGCACAGCTTGTTTTAATTTATCCGCAAATTCCTTAAGAGTAAGTGTAGTTACTTACCCTTGTTTTAAAACAAAATGAGTTCATCGCGAAAGGTAGGTATAACACTGTATTGTGACCATCTTCATGAGGAAGTCCTCTCCTTTTCAAAGGTAAAGGTGGCCATGCACAAGGTTGGAAGCAATCAAACGACCTATCATTGGCATCCATAAACTAGTCGGTCCTACTGGTAACCATTACGCAGTAATGGTGAGGGCCCGTCTACGTTCCCAATATGCCTTTCACGCTCCACTGTCCAATCTATTTACAGTCCTACCGATTCCCACACCTTATGATTTGTCTCACCCCCAATATCCTCTAGTCTGTAAGTTCTTGGGCAGGTCTCTTTTCTTTGTATCAAGGGTATGCTGTAAAGAAACTCCTCACTGTTACTTATATGTATGTATTACCTGTGTATGTAATATGTAATCGACTTGTATACATGTATTACCTAGATAGTTACATGTAATGACTATGTAAATTGTAAAGCGCCACAGAGATGTTGGCGCGCTATATCGATCATATCTATAATAAAAATAAATTGGTGCTGCATTTTCTTATGTGGTTAGCTGATCAGGAGTGGGTCCAAGCCGCCCCCATGCCTGCGTGTTAGGCAAGAAAGGAAGTAGGAGGCCCCGAGAGCCGCCTGTTGTGAGAGAAATGATATTTTTTTCAGGAAAGAATTTGGTCTAAATGCAAAGAGACCGCAAAAGAAAAAGTATTTGACCACTCCCATGGTGTGTGGCCGCACCGTCCAATTGCTGTTTATTACTCATGAAGTGACACGCGTTTATAATTTATAGCTAAAAGTACTAAAAAGATTTGGAACAACCCAAATCCAACAATAACTGCTTTATTAGGCTGGATAACCTTATGTTCGTGGAAAAGTGCCGGATCACATGCATTCTCAGCAAAATGCGAAGTTATGTTATACAAACTAAAATGCTTCTTTGTTTCCCTTTTTAGGAACCGGGATAAATACTGGCATGTATAGGACATGACTCACATAGGTGTGTAAGCTCCCAGATAGATTACGTAAAATGCTACATATCTTCCTGTAAGGTGTAAATAACCAGGAAAATTGGTAATTTACGGTCCCTCAACTGGGCCAAATAAGAACTGCATTGTGCTTAGTAAACTATGATTGATGTAGATGTAGGATCAAGTGCGTAGTTTTAGTCCATCCAGTGTAAACTATAGCTCAAAGTCAACCCTCATTTAATTTATTTGTAAATGATTTCATTCTTATAACAAAACAAATAAAACTGTGTTGCCTGTAATGTCAGTGCGATACAGAAACCTAACCAAGATGAAATTCAAGACTGGGATAAGGGATTAGGAGGGGCGATTGCGAAAAGAAAAGGCAGACTAAATTCCCCGTGTACCCCATGTAATTTGGGTAATTGTTATAAAGTTATATGTTCGGATAGAGGAAATCAGTTAGGGTTTCAAGTATATTTGGCAGGATCAGTACCAAACACTAAATACCCCCAATTACATGTGGAACACCAAATCGATTAGTAGAGCACACAAAGATGTATGTACTCATATTTTTTCTACTGTGTTCAATCAACACTCTTTCAATCACTTTTCCCATGTTAACCTTGAGGCAATAGGTGTTGCAATATTCACGTGTGGAGTAAGACTGGCTGAATATCACATAGGTAAAGGACCATATAATCTCAAAATATAGCTTGATAGTAGCAAGCATTTTGAGACAGCAGCCAGACTCTATTAAAACACATTTTTTTTTAAAACCTATTTAAGCACATGCGAATGAAATAAGGACAGAAATAGTGGCATGTTTTAGTTTGCAGTGATCCTTTCAATCACATTAGGGAGCGTTTCACACCTAGAAAACGGACAGAAACACACAGCCAATGTGTTGTCAGTTGCATCCTTTTTTTGCATACATACATTCGTCCATACGATTTCTATAGAACATGCATGAAAACGGACAGAAAGTGCTCATGCAGTGCGGTTTGTTAAACGACTGGAACGATTATACGCAGCAGGTGTGAACGATCTTATGAAATCCTAATGGGGTTTTACGGTGTCCATTTTTTTTAAATGCCACCTGCATTTGAAAACGGATACAAACGATGTAGTGTGAACCCTTCGTTGTAAATTTTACAGATCTGTTACACCACCTATTCCGTACAAAATAGCTAAGAACATTGTTAACGGACTGTAGTGTCTTGACTTATGGTTCCTCAATCGACCAATCTTTCATAGGTGAGATCCCCTATTGGTACCTTCCGTGTATAAGATTGTCAAGCATGTAATGGTAATATACTAGTAACACTGTTTCCCTCCACGCAACAGAGGCTGAAAGAAATGGAAAGAAATCAGGACATGTGAAAACACTGGGGTACATAAGTAGGGATATTTTCAAACTTTGATGGAACCAATGATTAAAAAAAAAAAAAAATTAAAGGCAGTAAACTTTTTGAAAATAAACGAAGCATCAGCTGGTTCCATTCTGGTTATATAGAGGTAATCAATTGGGCAACACTAAGAGGGGGTTACTTTGGTAAATTAATTTAGAGGAATGCTTTTTTACTAACACCAATGTTAGAGTATGTTTAATTGTAAGCGCAGCTAAAAAAAAATTCCCTCCCCTCTGAGCCGACCTGTTACTGTGAAAGTTGCTCAATCTTGGATGTGTTTGAAGATGCTTAGCTCCGCCCTCGCGTGAGTTCCCAGATCTTTTATTCAGACCCACAAAGCATTCCCATTTGCTCCGTTGCGCACGCAACGTGACTTCATGGAAGCGTGCGCACATGACATGTCGCACCATGCTTATGTACAGCATGGCGCGATAATGTCACGTTTGTTGCACGGAGGAAACGAGTGCTTTTTGGGGCTTGAATAAGGAGAACCCAGGAACTCACAGAGGGCAGAGCTAAGCAGTCATCAAACCACATCTCTGCACTTTACAGCTGCACAGGTAGGCTCAGGGGGGACCTAGAAAAAAAAAGGGGGGGTTTAAAGCAGCAGCTTACATAAACTTAACTTTCTTTTACAGTGTACTTATCCTTTAATTTCACTAGATTCTCCATCTAGTGGATTTCACTGTATATGAAAATTAACTGATTTAATGGACAATAAAATGTGAAAAGAAAGACGAAGATTTTTTTTTTCGTTAAAAAAAAAAAAATCTTTTACAAAAAGTTTTATCTGTATTTCACTATTTTAGCACTTTTAACTTGATTTTAATTATATAATGTTTAGTTTCACTAAAATGTATAATCCACTTTTCTATGCTGCTATGTGTTACAAGTATAGTATGTTAATTGCACATGACACCCCACAAAAAGGTGTCATCTACACTGACAAACCCCGATTCACGTTGCCACATCACCTGAAGAAGGGAGATTGTACCCCCCGAAATGTTGTCAATTTGCTTTTGAAAATTAAATCCCCATTCACTTTGGAGTGGCTACTCAGTGTGCCATTTTTCAGCACAGAGACCATCCTGTGTCTGACAAACTACGGCTCCAGGACTGTTTAGCCATAAGCAAAATGTTCTATTGGTTCCTGTACTTTATATAAGGAGACAATTGTGGATGCCGATTTATTGCCACCTGAACACATCTACTACAAATTTGCAGTACTTTTTCTCAGCTTTATAGGAAGCGAGTGTCACACCAAGGATCTTGGACTAAGGCACATTCTACTCTGAGCTTGTAAGGTCACAAGATGGCTACGGATTACGATGTTGCCAGATGCCTGGGCAGATTGGTTAATTGTGGCCTTACTGCAGCAGCCGCCACAACAGTATTCCTGTTTTTAAGGGTTTAAAGGCAATGGCCCACCCACCCCCGCATCCCAATATCTCAGTTTTGGCGAATGCCAAGTCTGTTCTTACAAATGTGCTCAAACTCTACAGGTGCCCATACACTGGACAGGATTTTACTGAAATTTGGCAATGTATGGATAGTTCGAAAGCAGCACAGCTACCAGATATGGGCAGTCACAGCCTGCAGTGTTTCAATATTAATAATAAGTGATATTCCTGCAATCACTTTAAAAAACAAGAGGTTAAACATAATTCGTAACATGTTAGGGGTGTTATACTATGAAATGTATATTAGGTATCCACTTAAAGGGTATGTCACTGGCCTGGATAATTAGTTTTTTAAATGCCTATTAGTGGAAACCATAATTCATCCTAACCAACCGTTTTGTGGTTGACCTCCCCCTATTTCATTAATATCCACATCTTCAACATCTTACTTTTTAGCATTTCTGTAAGCAGTTTTTGCGTAGCTGAAATGATTGACAGTTGGTGTGGCTTATGCAGTTTTGACCGTTGGTATGGGGCGGAAATAGTCAGGTCAGTGCCTGAGCAGTTGTATTGTATTGAAGCATGCAGTCCAACACACTCCTCAGAGTAAGTGCTTATATGTATTTATTTATAGATTAAGAGACAGTAATTTTTTTTTCATATACATACACTTTAGGTTCCATGTAAGATCCGAAACATGTTGCCAAGAGCACTGAAAGTAGTTTGCAGTGGATTCATGTGGAGTTCTTCTTCCAGCTTAGCTGTGTTTGCTTTTATTCTTTTCTTCTTATGCCAAAAATATGGATTTTTTTCTGTTGTAGTATGGACAGGGAAAATTGCAGCTCAAAAGAAAAAAAAAAAAAGTCCCTTATCGTACACACTAAACTGTTAGTTGGCTAGACTAAAGGGCACGACTTTGCCCCATCTTATTCTATTAATGCATCCATGTAGCGCACATACTCTAGTGTATTTGTTGCATGCCTTCAATCCAGTACTTGTTTGCTCAGACTAAACATCCCTTCCCTCCTTCCACTCTGACAGACACGACTCCTGTGGGGCAATCATGCTCTGTAATCACTTAGTTGGCATTGGGGGAGGAATCTCCATAATGTATTCACACATACCAAATGTATGATTGAAAATCGATGAGAATAAAAACAATAATCCCCTTCTCTAAGAAAAAAATTTCCTAAGCCAAAAATGAAAAATCTTTAATTAAAAAAAACAAAACCACATTAGTATTTTACAAACTTTTTTTTGTCTGATATAGTACAAACTATTTCACATAAGTATTCAGGAAAAAATTATGTAAAGAGAACAGTGGTTAAAGAAATAAATTTAGACTGGACTACATTTAACAAAAATTTTAAAACTGTTTTTAAATATGCAGACACCGATTTGTTGGTGCCACACAGTACTGAAGATTTTATTAATGTCTCCGGTTCAGCCACTTGCACAAATACATGCAGGTATTTATACTGCTGATGCTCACTTGCTGTGCTGCTCAATATATTGCTGTATTTTTTATGGCGATACCAAAGACAGTAACATGACTACTGTAAATGTGAACATTGTTTTTACACAAAGCGAAAAGTTTGGGAAAATAATCATCAAACACAAAATTTAAGCAACCACTAACCTCCCAAGAGTATTACCTGACAAAAAAAAAAAAAATAAAATCTTTCATCTCTTCTGTAATGGCACTTTGCTCCGTATGCAGCATCCCAGTGCTTTAGACATAGTAATTTGTGGCATTTATTAGTTCCATAGTACCTTAGTCCAGTGTTATTTTTAAATAATTCCATTAAAAAAAAAAAAAAAAAAAAAAAAAAAAAAAAAAGATGGCCTTCTCCCTAAGTACAATCAGAGTTCAAAAAGGCAAGTAAAAATATGTTCAAATGCTGGATAAGCATAAGCAGGTTATAAATCCTTGTGGTAAAGAGGAGAACCAGTAGCAGAACAGATTACATGTCAGTGGGTCAGAATGTTGTCACAGCATAGAAAGGCACAGAGAAATCCAGAAATGATGACTTTGTACATTTGTCACCAAGAAAATTGCACTTTTGTCCAGGGTCAATGTTCTAGTCTATTTCACTCCCCCCATTTACTATATACCAAAAGGACAATCTTTTCATTTTTGGATATTGGAGAACAGGCGTAGATCAGGGTCAAATAGATGTGGGAAGCCACTTTAATAACTTCAAAGAAATCACTGCAAAGAGAAGAACCGTGCGGCTGTGAATCTATTTAAGGATTCAGGCAGTGTTTTACCAAATTACTCTGTCTCCTCCATACATATCTGCCAGTTTTCTGAAGCGTGGACCCCAGTCATTCAAACAGTTGTAATCCTGATCAGCATCAGAGTTAGATGAATCGCCGAGATCTGAGCGAGGCAGTCTCTCAGAGCCCCTACCTTCTAATCAAACCCATGAGAGTCATATGGGGTGCGTAGGGTCATTAATCGGCTGCATGTAAATTTCTCAATTGAAAAGAGGATGGAAAATTCAAAAGGATTTGTTCTACTAGTCTTGATCACATGCCCACAATCTAACAGAGGTTAACTTTTCCTTTCAACATAACATTATGCTCAGAATATTCCATCAGCTTCTACTGGAAAGTTTCTGCTTTTAATGAAGCAGAGAATCCATTAAGTCATTTCCTTTAATAAGAGCACTCACCAATGTCCACTAACAGGAATTGTTCTATTGAAGTTGTAAACCCTTTTATGATTCCCAAGGAGAAAGTTCAGATGCATAATAAAACTCCCAATAAGAGGAGAATGTGAACATTGGCTGAAGACGTATTTGAATGTTTGCTTCAATAAATTAACCAATCAGCTTTTAAATCAAATATGCAATGCTTACTTTGCTTAATACTTCTAAGAACTAGTGTTTTGGCACATCAGACTTCAACACTGAAAACTTTTCTGTTAAGGCAAGTGGTGGGGTGGCTTCAACTAAAATTCTAACATTAAAGGGTAAATGTGTTACATTTTAATATTCTTTTTACTGTATTAACTGAAGAACGGGAGTAAATGAGCTATGTCTTACCTCCTGTTCTTCAGTAACATTGTCAGGAGGGGGACAGAACTTTACGCCCTTCTCAACGCTCCCTTGCACTGTGTGAAAGCGTGCCCAATGCAGACAGCCCTAGGGAAGCATCCAAGAGGCGAGTGGTGTCGGAGGGCTTTCAGCAGCGCTGTAGTCCATCTGCAGTAAGTTCGTGATCGGACACGGAATGGTGTCATATATTGTTGTTTATTTAGATTGAACATACCTCTTCAATGAAGTTGACCTTATTCATCTGGGTTTGAGGTCTAGGTCGGGTTTTGTGGAGCAGGCATCAGAGTTGGGACCACATCATTTCTCATTATCTCTGTCGGGCATCTGGGCTCTATGCACTGACTCAAGTTCATAATCCTGAACAATGGTATAAAACATTACTAAAAAGACACTTACCCAGTCTAGACCATATTTGTAGGTCCATATAATCATATTACCTTGTCCTCTTCACCTCTCACCCTCCTCACCATAGCAGAAATATGTCCCTGTGTCATGCTTCTCTGGCAGAAGAAGTGGCTCTTTTACGACCTTCTTCCTCTTCAGGAAGAGACAGCAAGAGAAGAAACTGTAAAAGGTTTACATTTACTTTTTAACACCAAAATATATTCAAAAACTATGGTGCCATAGACATCCGTTAATGGATCTTACAATTGTTGGGCTGCTAATGGCTAAATCGGCCTACTTTTTCCCCCCATCAGTCATTGTGGGAAAAATTGAGGCCCATTCGATCGTACGATCCAAGGAATCCGTCTATGGCCACCTTTAGTCTATAAAAATAGAGGAAACTTAATCCATTTGAAAAAGGACTATGAACAAGATGGTAATTTGACATTGGATCTTTGGGAAATCTCCCGTACTGGTTCAATGTTGGTTGTTTGCACTCCCAGTGATGGCGAAAATGGCATGGCCACTTGCGGATTTTTAACACCACTTTTAACAGTCGTTAAAAATTCATGCAAAAAAAACACAACATTAACACTGGTGCCAGCTGAGTGGGTTGTCTTTTGGGATAACCGTCAAGAAGGAGCTTAAGCCGGCTAAAGATATTGATCAGTTAGCACGACTAAGCTGGGTACACACAGTAACGATAAGCCCCGATCACCGTGGATCCGACTAGCGGCGGCCGATGAAACACACAGTCCCGAGCGTTCTCCCTATAGGGAGACGCTCGGGACTGTGTGTAATGCAGATCTTTGAAGATGGCAGAATCTGTCTGTCTCTTTCAGAAATCTGTACTGTGTGACCTAGCTTAAGACCAGGAACCTATGCAGCCATTGTGGTTAATCCACTGTAAATACGCTCATGTTCCTTCACGATCTCTCAAAGTGCAACTTTACAACCTCCATTCTGGTTAAACCAGAAACCTCCTTAATGGTTGGCAATCATACCCATGATTTTGCAATGCATACCCATTCCCCACACTTCTGCTACAGAGCTCACCTACAACAACTACCAACAACTTAGATCTGTCATGATCGTTGCATATGTCTCCAACACACACATGTCATATCAGATTTGTTTTCTATTAAAGCTCCAAGCCAAAAAAAGATAAAAATATAAATGTTCTTTATACTTACCAGGATTTTGTTAGGGGTGACCTATTCCCATACATTCTAATTAATGGGCATGTTCTTCTCTGAAAAAAAAATTCTATGTTTTTAATCTCCCTGCAAAAATACATATAGTTAGCGCGACAGACGGGCTCATCGTGTAACAGCAAATTATCTTTCTCACGCCTCTCAGTAGTTTTCTCTTCAGTTCTCAAAGCTTTTTACATGCTTAGAGGTGGCAGCTAGGGGAAATAGCATTTAGTCTGGCTGTAATGACATCTATTAAATCCACAACTACAGCTGCTAATTGGAAGGACCATAACGCACAGGACAATGCGATTTACCCTTCACCTTATCATCATTATTGAGAATGAAACTTGCCATAGTCATATAATAAAATGATCAGACAAAAAAAAAGTACATGCAGTAATAGATTCTGTAACTTAAGAGGTTGCTAGTACAGCTCACAGTCCATGTAGTCTTCAAAGAGCAATGCCTCCTCCCCCGACCCTAGTATCATGTCCCAATGCAGTGAGTTTCTATACAGATGTCTGCACAGCTGTGTTTGAAAGCTGCTTGTTACCACACAAGCAGCTTTTTTATTCGCGTTTCTATCTACAAAAGATAAAACTTCTAAACGTACCACGCTCTTTGCATTTTCTGGGTGACCTCGCCTGTAAAGAGCTTTGTTTTAGAAACAGATTAAAATATTTGGTTTTTCATTCATGTTCCTATCAAAAGAAAGATTCTACATGTAAAACTAGTATGTCTAATGGGTTAAGCTGGTACACACAGTAACGATAAGCCCCCGATACCAATCCGACGGTATCAGGGCTTTATCGCTACGTGTGTACTTTGTTTTCTGACGAGCTCCTCCAAAAATGAGTCTCGCGCAGCTTATGGAAACAGTCCCGAGCTCGGGCCGTGTATGCAGATTTTAAAAGATGACAGACAGAGATCTTGCAGATCCTGTCTGTCATCTTTCATGATTGTACTGGGTGTGCAAGGGGTAAAAACACTAACTTTTAGCAAGGAGTATACGAGGGTTGCAGGTTCAATTTCCCAGACTGGCTTTTATTTTTACGAGAGGTTAATAATCGGGTAATATATTCCCCCTATGTAGCAGAGCTATATCCCCTCCAGACCCATCTATATGTAGCAGACCTATATCCCCTCCAGACCCATCTATATGTAGCAGAGCTATATCCCCTACTGACCCATCTTTATGTAGCAGAGCTATATCCCCTACTGACCCATCTATTTTTAGCAGAGATATATCCCCTACTGACCCATCTATATGTAGCAGACCTATATCCCCTCCAGACCCATCTACATGTAGCAGAGCTATATCCCCTACTGACCCATCTATATGTAGCAGAGCTTTATCCCCTACTGACCCATCAATATGTAGCAGAGCTTTTTCCCCTCTAGACCCATCTATATGTAGCAGAGCTATGTACCCTTTAGACCAATCTATATGTAGCAGAGCTATATCCCCTACTGACCCATCTATATGTAAACGTATACAGTGGGTTATATTAACATGATATAGAATACAGTGACATTAAATGTATATTGTGGGTTATTATAAAGATGATATGAGAATACGTGACCTTACATGTATATCAGTGGGTTTTATAAACGATTGTATAGAATACGGGACCATTAAATGTATATTGTGGGTTATTTATAACCAATGATATGAATTCCAGTGACCATTAAATGTATATGTGGGTTATTATACCGATGAACAGAATACATGACCATTTAACGTATAAGTGGTTATTATAACGATGATATAGAATACAGTGACCATTAATTGTATATTGTGGGTTATTATAACAATGATATAGAATTACAGTGACCATTAAATGTATATAGTGGGTTATATAAACAAGTGATACGAATACAGTGACCATTACAGTATATTGTGGGGTTATTATACAATTGATATAGAATACAGGACCATTAAAGTATATGGGGTTATTATAACAATGATATAGAATAAAGGACCATTAAAGGATATAGTGGTTATTATAACAATGATATCGAATACAGTGACCTTAAACTGTATATAGTGGGTTATTATAACAATGATATAGAGAATACCGTGACATTCAATGTATATTAGTGGGTTATTATAACATGATTAGAATACCAGTGACATAAAGGATAGAGGGGTTATTCTAATTTTTTTTTTTTTTTTTCGATGATTATAGCAAATACAGTGACCATAAATGTATATGGGCGTATTATTTTTTTTTTTTTTCTCCACAAGTGATATAGAATACAGTGACCATTAACTTTATATTGTGGGTTATTAGAACGGTGAATAGAATACAGTGACTCATTAAAATGTCTATTGGGGTTATTATAACAATGATATAGAATACAGTGACCCTTAAATTGTATATAGGGGTTATTATAACAATGATATAGAATACAGTGAACATTTAAATTAGATAGTGGGTATTATAACGATGATATAGAATACAGTGACATTAAAGTATATAGTGGGTTATTATAACAATGATATAGAATACAGTGACCATTAACTGTATATAGTGGGTTATTTTTTATAACGATGATATAGAATACAGTGACATATGTATATGGGGTTAATATACGATGATATAGATCAGTGACATTAAATGTATATAGTGGGTTAATATACGATGATATAGAATACAGTGACCATTAAATGATATTGTGGGTTATGTACGATGATAAGAATACAGTGCCATTTTATAATGTATTTGTGGGTTATTATAACGATGATACAGAATACAGTGACATTTTTAAATGTATATAGTGGGTATTATACGATATACGGAATACAGTGAGGACCTTAATGTATATTGAGGGTTATTATAACGATGATATAGAATACAGTGCCATTAAAAGTATATTGTGATTATTATAACAATGCTATAGAATACAGTGACCATACATGTTATTATAGTGGGTTATTATAACAATGTATAGAATACAGTGAACCATGAAATGTATATAGCTGGGTGATTATACAATGATATAGAATACAGGCACATTAAATGTTATTGTGGGTTATTATAACAATGATATAGAATACCGGACCATTTAATGTATATTGGTGGGTGATATACGATGATATAGAATACAGTGACAATAAATATATATTGTGGGTTATTTTTTTTTAATGGTTATTGTAAACGATGATTAGAATACGGACCATTAAATGATATTGGTGGGTTTTATAAACAATGATATAGATACAGTGAACAGTAAATGTATATTGTGGTTATTAGAACGATGATCTAAGAATACAGTGACCATTAAATGGATATAGTGGGGTTATAACGATGATATAGAATACAGGACCATTGAATGTATATTGTGGTATTATTAACAATGATATAGGAATTACAGGGACCCATTATAAATGTATATAGCGGGGTATATGAACCAATGATATAGCATTACAGTGGACATTAAATCTATAGTGGGTTATAAACGATGATATAGAACCAGTGACCATTAAATGTATATAGTGGGTTATTATAACGATGATATAGAATACAGGACATTAAATGTTATAGTGGGTATCGTATAACAAGGATATAGAAATACAGGACCATTACAAGATATATGTGGGGTATTATAACGATGATATAGAATACAGTACCATTAAATGATATAGTGGGTTATATTAACGATGATAAGCATACGGACCATTAATGATTATAGTGGGTTATTATAACACTGATATAGAATACAGTGGACCATTTAATGGTTATAGTGGGTTATTATAACAATGATAGAGATACAGTGACCAGAAAGTATATTGTGGTTATTATAACGATGTATAGAAGACAGTGACGATTAAATGTCTGATAGGGGTATTTATAACGATGATATAGAATACAAGTGACCATTAAATGGATATGTGGGGTTATTATAACAATTGAATAGAATACAGTGACCATAAATGTATATATGCGGGTAATTTATAACATATATAGAATACAGGACCATTTTAAAATCTATATAGGGGTATTATCACGATGATATAGCGAATACATGACCTTTAAATGTATATAGTGGGTTCTTAAAACGAGGATTTAGAGAATACCGTACCATTAAATGTATTATAGGGGCGTTATTTATACAATGATATAGCATACAGGACCATTAAAGGATATTGTGGGTTATTATAACGATGAATAGACTACAGTGCCAATAATTTATAGGGGGTTATTATAAACGATTGGATATAGAAGACGTGACCTTAAAGTGTATATTGGGGTTATTATAACATAGATATAGAATTACAGTGACCATTAAAGTATTATAGGGGTTATTAAACAATGATATAGAATACCGTGACCAGTAAATCTATATAGGGGGTATTATAACGAATGATATAGAATTACAAGTGACCTTAAATGGATATAGTGGGTTATTATTAACGGATATAGTAGGATACAGTGACCTTAAATGTATATAGGGGTGATTATAACCAAGGATATAGCATACAGTGACCATTGAAATGTATATTGTGGGTTATTAGAACGATGAATATAGGAATACGAGTGACCATTAAATGTATAGTGGGTTATTATAAGCATGATAAAAGGAATACGTGACCATTCAGGGATATTGTGGGTTACCAAAGTAATGATATAGAATACATAGTCTTGTACAAGTAAACTTAATTTCTGGTTTAAACCCCAGAGAAACTGATGGTAATGTCTCTTACCTGCAGACTTGCCAGCAGCAGCAGGACAGCCCTGGTAAAACAGGAGTTATTTAGCCCCATTGCAGAGAGAGCTATCAGCTCAGTTATCTCCGCACCAACAAAAATCGCTCCTTGCTTCAACACTCCTTTCTGTACCCACGTCACCTCTGCCCCATACTTATGAATAGAAGCTCCTAGCTCTCTGCTTACATGGTGGGGGAATATTAGCAGGGTTGGTTAATCAACCGGTATGGCCTGTCTCTCGCCTCTCATGGTAGTCAGTGTCCCAGGTAAAATCCAGGGACGGACTTTCCAATCTCCTATGCAGAAGTTGAAGGACTGTGGTGAGTCAACACAAAGCTTGAAATTGGTTTCTTGTTCGTGGTTTCTTGTTCTTTGAATAAGAAATGGTGTATTGCATAGGTAAAAACCCGTTTGGGCCACTTAAAAAACACGCAAACAGGGACATGTACTGCCCCTGCAATAATTTAGTTCAGTCAGTCCGGGGCCCAAAGTGGTTTGGCATGGAGAAGTTGGCAGTTAAAGTCTGCAATAGCTTTTGTGCACATTGAAATAAGAAACTGGTATATTGTAATAGTGTAAACCAGTTTTGCGGGGCCACTGAAAAAACACCGCAGAACAGACATGTACATACCCCTGGCACATTAATTTTAGTTGAGTTCAGCACCGGCCCCAAAATTGGGTTTGGGCATGGAAGTTGGCATCAAATAGTCTGCCAAAAAGAAAAAACAGTCCATTTTTGCACATTTGATAAGAAACTGGTGTATGCACCATAGTAAACCGCTGTGGGGCCACTGAAAAAACACAGCCGAAGACTTTGTAACATACCCCGGAACATAATTCAGTTGTAGCCAAATGGGCCTAAATTGGTTTTGGGCATGGAAGTTGGCACCAAAAGTCTGCAAAAATAAGCCATGTTTTGCACAATTTGAATAGAGAACTAGTGTTTCTGCATAGTTAAACAACTGTTAGTTTAGGCCACTGAAAAAACAACCTCAGACAGACTTGTACTACCCCTGGCTCTCATTAGTTGAGTCCAGCCTGGCCCATTGGTTTTGGGCATGGAAGTTGGCACCAACGTCTGCAAATATAGCCATTTTTGCACATTTGCCATAAGAGTACATGTGTTTTTGCACTTTTAAACCCAGTTTTGGGCCCTGAATAAACACACTCAGACCGACAGACATACCCTGGCAGTATAAATTGTTGAGTCCACCGTACCCAACCTGGTTAACCTATTGCAATACACCAGTTTCTTATTCAAATGTGCAAGAAATGGCTGTTTGCAGACTTTGATGCCAACTCCATGCCTAAAACCAATTTGGGCCAGCTGGATCAAATGAATTATTTTCCAGGGTCTGTACGGTCTGGTACTGAGTGTTTTTTTTCAGTGGCCCAATCGTTTACACTATTGCAATACACCAGTTTTTTATTCAAATTCCGAATAAGAAACTAACTTCAGCCTGGGGCATAAGAAACAGACTGAATAAAATCCAAACTTCCGCTTTGTGTGGTACTGTGGTGTCACTTACTCCATGAAAACTGCTAAGACATCTTCTGTGTTGTTGCATACCAACGCTTGGTTCGACTCACGTTTCAGGCCCAATGAATACCTTACGAAAGAACAGGATAACACAAGTAGCCCCGCCCACACAGGACCTTGGCTATCTCTTACTGGACCCATATATTGCAACCGAGGTATGGTCCCCTCTAGACCCATCTATATTGTAGCAGAGCCGGGGCGTATACTAGGTCTAAGAATCAGGGCACTTTGGGCCACCATGTGCCGCGACGTAGCGAGGTTGAAACATTTTTAGGCCACGCCTTTTCTGCCGCCCAATAGGCCACACCCACTATGTACTCTAGAGATTACAAAAGATACAGACAGATAGACAACACAACATAACCACACGCCCGATAGTGATAAAACAGACAGAAGACAGTGAAATCAGAAAGACGAGATTAGTAATCATGAGAGTTGGACACCAAATTATGACAACAAAGGCACAGTAAACTGGGCAATGTATTCATATATCTGGTAGCAATTTGGTCATTTTAAAACTACATGTTTTTTTGTTTTCAGTTGTAGTCAGATGCCTTGCCCCACCACCTTTGGCCAGGGAGTACTCTGTACCTTTACATGGAATCTTCGCCCTATCTATCTCTATCTGTCCCTCTACTCTTCTGTATATCTATCTCTATCTGTCCCTCTCTCTCTGTATATCTATCTATCTATATATCTGCCTCTTGTTTAACTATGTCTATCTGCTTCGTTGTCTATCTCTCTATGTCTCTATCTATCTATCTATCTATCTAACTGCATCTATCTATCTAACTAACTGCTATCTATCTAACTATCTATCTATCTATCTATCTATCACTGCTATCTATCTATCTAACTGCTATCTATCATCTACTACGGCTATCTTCTACTTATCTATCTATCTATCTATCTATTGTAACTCTGCTATCTATCTATCTAACTCTGCATCTATCTATTTTCTATGTCACTGCTATCCTATCTAACTCTGCTATCTATCTATCTATCTACTTCTAACTCTGCATTATCTATCTAACTCGCTATCTATCTATCTAACTCTGCTATCTATCTATCTAACTCTGCTATCTATCTATCTAACTCTATCTATCTATCTATCTATCTATCTAATTCTGCTATCTATCTATCTAACTGCTATCTATCTATCTATTTATCTATCTATCTAACTCTGCTATCTATCTATCTATCTAATTCTGCTATCTATCTATCTAACTCTGCTATCTATCTATCTATCTATCTATATATCTAACTCTGCTATCTATCTATGTATCTATCTATCTATCTTCTAGACTATCTATCTATCTATCTAACTATACTAATCTAATTCTGCTATCTATCTATTCTATCTATCTATCTAACTGCTGTCTTCTATTATCTATCTAACTGCTATCTATCTATTTATCTATTTGCTATCTATCTATCTAATTCTGCTATCTATCTAACTGCTATCTATCTATCTAACTCTGCTATCTATCTATCTATCTATCTATCTATCTAACTCTGCTATCTATCTCAACTATGCATATCTATCTATCTATCTATCTATCTATCTATCTATCTATCTATCTATCTATCTATCTATCTATCTATACTATGCTATCTATCTTCTATCTATGATCTATCTATCTATCTATCTATCTATCTAACTCTGCTTATCTATCTATCTAATCTATTATCTATCTAACTCTGCTATCTATCTATTCTACGATCTACTATCTATCTACTATCTATCATCTTCTCTCTATCTATCTATCTATCATTCTATCTATGCTATCTATCTGTCTATCTATCTATCATCTATCTATCTATCTATCTAAAAACTCTGCATATACCTCTCTGCTAATTCTGATCTACTCTATCTATCTATCTATCTATCTATCTCATCTATCTATCTCTTATCTAATTACTATTATCTATCTACTATCGCTAGCTATTATTATCTCCCTGATCTATCAACTCATCTATCTGTACTATCTAACTCTATCTCTATCTATTATCTCCCATCCTATATCATCCTATCTCAATGACTATCTATATATCTTGCTTATCTATCTATCAACTGGCTGCTATGCCATCTTATTATCTTATTATGATACTAGGTTCTGCTGCTACTGCTACGGTGCCCACTGCACTATCTGGACTCCCTCCTGATTTCTCTCTCGCGCGCCGGCGCGCTCGTGAATCGGCGTGCCGGTGTGACGTCATTGTGTGGCGCCAGCTGCGCGATCTGCCCAGATGTTCGCGCAGCCGGTAAATCCAGAAGAGTTCAGGGCACTTGCAGGGGGCACAGGCAGTTAAAACATTCGGGCACTTTTGCCAAACATCCGGGGCACGTGCCCCGAATGTTTTAACGCAGATACGCCACTGAGCAGAGCTATATCCCCTACTGACCCATCTATATGCAACAAGCGTGTCCCCTCTAGACCCTCATATGAAGCAGAGCTACATCCCCTCCAGCCCCATCTATATCTAACCGAGATATGTCCCTCTAGACCCTCCTATATGTAGCACGAGCTATATCCCCTCCATACCCATCTATATGTAGCAGAGCTTTAACCCCTACTGACCCTATAAATGTAGCAGTCGATATCCCCTCCAGACCCCATGTTTTCATGTAGCAGAGCTATATCCCCTCCAGACCCATCTATAGTACAGAGCTATATTCCCGCCAGAACCCATCTATATGTAGCAGAGCATATCCCCTCCAGACCCTCTATGTAGCAACCTAATATCCCCTCGACCATCTATTGTAGCAGAGCTATATCCCCTACTGACCCATCTTTATGTAGAGAGGCTATATCCCCTACTGAAATCTACTACCATCTATTTTAGCAGAGTATATCCCCCTAATGACCACTCTATTGTAGCAGACTATATCCCTCCAGCCATCTACATGTAGCAAGCTGAATCACCACTACTGACCCATCTATATGTCAGACTTTTATCCCTATGGACCATCAAATGTAGACAGAGCTTTTTTCCCCTCTACGACCCATCTATATGTAGCAAGCTATGTACACCTTTATAGACCAATCTATATGGTAGCAGAGCTATATCTCCTCCAGACGGGCCATCGAAGTAGAGTATAACCCTCAGAACAATATAGCAGAGACATATCACCCTCCGGAGCAGAATGGCCAGATAGAAGAGCCCAGAGAGAAACCGAATAACAATGAGCCATCTTTAGCAGAGCTATACCTCCCCTTCCAGACCATTATATGTAGCAGAGCTATGATCCTCATCATATGCGCAGACTATCCCTCGACCCATCTAAGTAGCAGAGCTATATCCCCATCTGACCTCTTATTCGCTATTATCTACTGCCCATTCAGAGATAATATCCCCTACTGACCATCTATATGTAGCAGCCTAGATCCCCTCTCAGACCATCTATTATGTAGCAGAGCTATTCCCCTACTGACCATCTATATGTAGCGAGCTTTATCCCTACGACCCTCCTCTAAGATTCAGAGCTTTTTCCCCTCTAGACCCATTCAATAGTTATATTGTATACCCAACTGTCTAATTGGTTATACAATTACAATGTATAACCAACATTCTAATAGTTATATTGCAACCAACATTCTAATACTATCTATCTATCTATCTATCTATCTATCTAACTCTGCTATCTATCTCTCTAATTCTGCTATCTATCTATCTATCTATCTATCTATCTATCTATCTATCTATCTATCTATCTAATTCTGCTATCTATCTATCTATCTATCTGCTATCTATCTATCTATCTAACTGTTATCTATCTAACTATCATCTATCTGTCTATCTAACTCTATCTATCTATCTATCTATCTATCTATCTATCTATCTATCTAACTGCTATCTATATATCTCTGCTATCTATCTATCTAACTGGCTGCTATCCATCTTATCTATCTTATCTGATATCTAGGTTCTGCTGCTACTGCTACGGTGCCACTGCTACCTATCTGGACTCCCTCCTGATTTCTCTCTCGCGCGCCGGCGCGCTCGTGACATCGGCGTGCCGGTGTGACGTCATTGTGTGCGCCAGCTGCGCGACGTGCCCAGATGTTCGCGCAGCCGGTAAATCCAGAAGTTCAGGGCACTTGCAGGGGGCACAGGCAGTTAAAACATTCGGGGCACTTTGCCAAACATCCGGGGCACGTGCCCCGAATGTTTTAACGCAGATACGCCACTGAGCAGAGCTATATCCCCTACTGACCCATCTATATGCAACCAAGCTATGTCCCCTCTAGACCCATCTATATGAAGCAGAGCTACATCCCCTCCAGCCCCATCTATATCTAACCGAGATATGTCCCCTCTAGACCCATCTATATGTAGCAGAGCTATATCCCCTCCATACCCATCTATATGTAGCAGAGCTTTAACCCCTACTGACCCATCTAAATGTAGCAGTGCGATATCCCCTCCAGACCCATTTTTATGTAGCAGAGCTATATCCCCTCCAGACCCATCTATATGTAGCAGATACGCATAGGCTATATCCCCTCCCAACCCATCTATATGTCGGCAGACCATATCCTCCTCCAACCCATCTATATGAGGCAGAGCTATTCCCCTCTGACCCATCTTTATGTAGGCAGCGCTATATCCCCTACTGAAATCCCCCTACTGACCCATCTAATTTTAGCAGAGATATATCCCCTAAAACTTGACCCTCTATTGTAGCAGACATATATCCCCCCTCCAACCATCTACATGTACATAGCGAATATCCACTACTGACCCCATCTATATGTCAGAGCTTTTAATCCCCTACTGGACCCATCAATATGTAGCAGAGCTTTTTTTCCCCTCTAGACCCATCTATAATGTAGCAAGCTATGTACCCTTTAGATAGACCAATCTATATTAGCAGACTATAAATCTCCTCCAGATACAGGGGCCAGTGAAGATAGAAAACTCCTCCAGGAAAAATATAGAGAGACAACACCCTCCAGGGAGGCCAGAATGGCCTATAGAAGGGATAGGAAGAGCAGGCCGACAAGAAGCGAGAAACCCGAGAGATAACGAGCAGATGAAGACCCATCTATAGTTAGCAGAGCTATTAATTAGACCATCAATGACCAGAGCTATATCCCAGACCCTCATATGTAGCGAGCTTATCTCACCTACTAGCGACTAATCCCTCCACTCTATAGTTAAGCAGACTATATCCCCTCCAGACCCATTATATGTAGCAGGAGCTATACCTCTGACCCATCTTATGTAGCAGCTAATTATCCCCTACTGGACCCATCATTTTACGAGATAATATCCCCTACTGACCATCTATATGTAGCAGCCTATATCCCCTCCAGACCCTCTATTATGTAGCAGAGCTATATCCCCTACTGACCATCTATATGTAGCAGAGCTTTATCCCCTACGACCCCCTCAAATGACAGAGCTTTTTCCCTCTAGAACCCATCTATATGTAGCAGAGCTATGTACCCTTTAGACCAATCTATATGTAGCAAGCTATATGCCCCTACTCTGACCCATCTCTATGTAACCAAGTATGTCCCTAGGACCTACTATATGTAGCAGACCTATATCCCCTCCTGACCCATCTATATGTAGCAGAGATATATCCCCTACTGACCCTTTTATGTAGTATAATCTTATATCCCCCACTGACCATCTTATGTAGCAGAGCTATATCCGCTACTGACCCATCTATATGTAGCAGAGCTATATCCCCTACTGTACTGACCCATGTATATGTAGCAGAGCTATATCACCTACTGACCCATCTATATGTAGCAGAGCTTTATCCCCTACTGACCCATCTATATCTAAACCTAGATATGTCCCCTCTAGACCCATCTATATGTAGCAGAGCTATATCCCCTCCAACCTCTATATGTGCAGAGCTTTAACCCCTACGACCCTATAAGGTAGCAGAGCTATATCCCCTCCAGACACATAAATATGTAGCAGAGCTATATCCCCTCTAGACCCTTCTATATGTAGCAGAGCTATATCCTCTCCCGACCATAAATATGTAGCAGATCATATCCCCTCCAGACCTCTATAGTGCAGAGCTATATCCCTCCCGACCCATTAATATGTAGCAGAGCTATATCACCTCCGGACCCATCTATATGTAGCAGAGCTATATCCCCTACTGTACTGACCCATGTATATGTAGCAGAGCTATATCACCTACTGACCCATCTATATGTAGCAGAGCTTTATCCCCTACTGACCCATCTATATGTAGTAGAGCTATGTCCCCCCTCAGAGACCCATATATATTAGCAGCCTATATCCCCTCCAACCCATCTATATGTAGCAGAGCTATGTCCCTCTAGACCCATCTATATGTACAGAGCTATATCCCCTCCATACCCATCTATATTGGCAAGCTATATCCCCTACCCACTATATGTCAGAGCTATATCCCCTCCAACCCATCTATATGTAACCGAGCTATGTCCCCTCTAGACCCATCTATTTTAGCAGAGCTATATCCCCTCCAGACCCATCTATTGTAGCAGTACCATATCCCTCCAGACCCATCTATATGTGCAGAATTAATCCCCTCCAACCCATCTATATGTAGCAGAGCTTTATCCCCTACTGACCCATCTTTATGTAGCAGAGCTATATCCCCCACTGACCCATCTATAGTAGCAGAGCTATATCCTACCCCTACCCATCTATATGTAGCAGAGCTATACCCTCCAGACCCACTATATGAACCGCGCTATGTCCCCTCTAGACCCATCTATATGTAGCAGACTATATCCCCTCCAGACCCATCTATATTTAGCAGTGCGATATCCCCTCCAGACCCATCTATATTTACAGAATTATATCCCTCCAAACCCATCTATGTTGTAGCAGAGCTTTATCCCCTACTGACCCATCTATATGTGCAGACCTATATCCCTACTGACCCATCTATATGTAGCAGGCTATATCCTCCTACTGACCCATCTTTATTTAGCAGAGCTATATCCCCCACTGACCCTCTATGTAGCAGAGCTACCCCCTACTGACCCACTATATGTAGCAGAGCTAGGTCCCCTCTAGACCCATCTATATGTAGCAGAGCATATCCCCTCCAGACCTCTATATGTAGCAGAGCTATATCCCCTCGAGACCCATCTATATGTAGCAGACCTATATCTCCTACGACCCATCTATATGTAGCAGACCTATATCTCTACTGAACCATCTATATGTAGCAGAGCTAATATCCCCTACTACCCATCTTTATGTAGCAGAGCTTATCCCCACTGACCCATCTATTTGTAGCAGAGCTATATCCCCCACTGACCCATCTTATGTAGCAGAACTATATCCCCTACTGACCCTCTATATGTGCAGAGCTATATCCCTCTACTGACCCCTCTATATGTAGCAGAGCTATATCCCGTCTAGACCCCATCTATATGTAGCAGAGCTATGTCCCTCCAGACCCATCTATATGTAGCAAGAGCTATATCCCCTCCGACCCATCTATATGTGCATACTATATCCCCCCAGACCTCTATATACCGCTATTCCCCACTGACTTATCTATATGTAGCAGAGCTATATCCCCTACTGACCCAGTTTATGTAGCAGAGGTATATCCCCCCACTGACCCATCCTATATGTAGCAGAGGCTATATCCCCTACCGACCCATCTATATGTACCAAGCCTTTATCCCTACTGACCCTCTATATATGTATTGAAGGCTGTCCCCTCGATACCCATCTATATGTAGCAGAGCTATTCCCCCCCCCAGACCCATCTATATGTAGCAGGCTATATCCCCTACTGACCCATCTATAGCAACCAAGCTATGTCCCCTCTAGATCCATCTATATGTAACGAGCTTTCCCCCTACTGACCCTATGTATATTTGCGAGCTTTATCCCCTACTGACCCATCTATATGTAGCAGAGCTTTTTTCCCCTCTAGACCCATCTATATGTAGCAGACTATATCCCTATTGACCCTCATCTATGTACCCAAGCTATTCCCCTCTAGACCCATCTATAGGTAGCAAAGCTATGTCCCCTCTAGACCCCATCTATATGTAGCAGAGCTATATCCCCTACTAACCCATCTGTATGTTACTGTGCTCTATGTCCCCTCTAGATCCCTATAGTAGCAGAGCTAGTCCCCTCTAGACCCATTCATATGACCCCGAGCTATGTACCCTTTAGACGGGTGTCAAACTCGAATAACATAAGGGGCCAAAATCAAAAAGACAGACAAAGTGGTGGGCCGAATTTTTTTTTTAGATACAGGATTGGGACTCTGTCATGCTTGTGCCTATGTCTGGTTCTTGGCAGAGAATGCCAAGAGACTGGGACCTCTGCCTATGGCTAATTGCGGTAATCTATCAGGCAGATCTATAGTTACGCCACTACTTGGGACTGCACAAATGGATAGCGGCCATCTTGGATTCTGTACAGTCACTGGGCCACAACAACAGCCAGAAGGGCCAGATTCGGCCCGCGGCCTTGAGTTTGACATGTGTGCTTAGACCCATCTATATGGACAGAGCTATATCCCCTATAGACCCATCTATAATAGTAGAGCTATGTTCCCCTCTAGACCCATCTTTATGTACAGAGCTATATCCCCTACTGACCCTCTATATGTAACTGAGGGATCTATGTCCCCTCTAGACCATCATATGTAGCAGAGCTATAATCCCTACCCTACTGACCCATCTATATATACCCAAGCTATGTCCCCTCTAACCATCTATATGTAGCAACTATGTCCCCTCTAGACCATCTATATGTAGCCGAGCTATATCCCCCCCAGACCCATCTATATGTAGCAGAGCTATATCCCCTACTGACCCATCTATGCAACACGCTTGTCCCCTCTAGACCATCTATATGTAACAGAGCTTTATCCCCTCACCCTGACCCTATGTTATATTGCGAGCTTTTATCCCCTACTGACCCATCTATATGTAGCAGAGCTTTTTCCCCTCTAGACCCATCATATGTAGCAGAGCTTATGTACCCATTAGACCCATTATATGTAGCAGAGCTATATCCCCTATTGACCCATCTATTGTAACCAAGCTATGTCCCCTCTAGACCCATCTATATGTAGCAAAGCTATGTCCCCTCTAACCCTCTATTGTACAAGCTATATCCCTACTAACCCATCTAGTATGTTACTGCTCTATGTCCCCTCTAGATCCATCTATAGTAGCAGACTATGTCCCCTCTAGACCCATCTATTGAAACCGAGCTTGTACCCTTAGACCAGGGGTGTCAAACTCAATAACATAAGGGGCCAATCAAAAGACAGACAAAGTGGTGGGCCTGATTTTTTTTTTTTTTATATACGGATTGGGGACTCGTCATGCTTGTGCCTAGTGCTGGTTCTTGCAGAGAATGCCAAAGACTGGGACCTCTGCCTATGCTGATTGCGGTATCTAGCAGCAGATCTATAGTTACCCACTACTGTGGGACTGCACAAATGGATAGCGGCCATCTTGGATTCTGTACAGTCACTGGGGGCCACAACAACAGCCAGAAGGGCCAGATTCGGCCCGCGGGCCTTGAGTTTGACATGTGTGCTTTAGACCCATCTATATGTAGCAGAGCTTATAATCCCCTATAGACCCATCTATATATAGTAGAGCTATGTCCCCCTAGACCCATCTTTATGTAGCAGAGCTATATCCCCTACTGACCACTCCATCTATATGTAAGCAGCTATGTCCCCCTCTAGACCCATCTATATGTAGCAGAGCTATATCCCCTCCCTCGCTGACCCTCTATATATAACCAAGCTATGTCCCTCTCAGACCCCATCTATATGTTCAAGCTAGTCCCTCTAGACCCATCGATATGAAACCGAGCTATGTCCCCTCTAGATCCTTCTATATGGAGCACAGAGCTATGTCCCTCTAAACCCATCTATATATAGTAGAGCTAGTCCCCTCTAGACACTCTATATGTAGCAGAGCTTTATCCCCTACGACCCATCTATATGTAACTGAGCATGTCCCCTCTAGACCCATCTGTTTGTTACTGCTCTAGTCCCCTCGATACCCGGCCTATATGAAACCGCGCTGTGTCCCCTCTAGATCCCTCTATTGGAGCAGAGCTATGTCCCATATACCCATCTGTTATGTAGAGCTATGTCCCCTCTAGACCCATCTATATGTGAGCAGAGCTATATCCCCTACTGACCCCATCATATAACTGAGCTATGTCCCCTCAGACCCATCTTTATGTTACTGCTCTATGTCCCCTCGAGACCCACCTATATGAAGCCGAGCATGTCCCCTACTGACCCATCTATATGTAACTGAGCTTTTCCCCCTAGACCCATCTTTGTAACCACTAGTCCCCCTCTAGACCCATCTATCTGAGCAGAGCTATATCCTCTCTGACCCATCTATATGTAGCAGGCTATTCCTCTACTGACCCATTTAAATCTGTATCAGAACTAATATCCCCTACTGATCCATGTATAGGTAGCATGGCTATATCCCCTACTGACCCATGTAAAGTGCAAGCTTATCCTCTACTTACCCATGCATAGTAACAGAGCTATATCCCTTACTTACCATGCATATGTAGCAGAGCTATATCCTCGCTACTGACCCATGTATATGTAGCAGAGCTATATCCTCTACGGACCCATGTCTATGTACAGAGCTATATCCCCTACTGACCCATCTATATGTAGCGAGCTATTTCCTCTCTGACCCATGTATATGTAGCCCTCTATATCCCCTACTGTTTCATCACTATATGTAGCAGAGCTATACCCCCAATGACCCAGCTATATGTAGCAGAGCTATATCCCCTACTGTCTCATATATAGTAGAAGATCTATTCCTCTACTGACCATGTATATGTAGGCAGAGCTTATATCCCCTACTGACCCTGTTATGTACAAGCTATATCCCCTATTGACACTCTATTGTAGCAGAGCTACATCTCTACTGACCCATGTATATGTAGCCGATCTATATCCCCTACTGACCCATCTATATGTAGCTGATCTATATCCCCTACTGACCATATATATGTAGCAGAGCAATATCCCCTACTGACTCATCTATATATAGCCATCTATATTCCCCACTGAACTATCTATTGCGAGAGCTATATCCCCTACTGACCCACCTATATATTAGCTAAGCTATAATCCCCTCCAGACCCATCTATATGTTAATTGGGCTATATCCCCTATTGGCCTATTTATTGTAGCAGAGCAATATCCCCTACTGACCCATCTATATTTGCAGAGCTATATCTCCACTGAACTATATATATGTAGCTATATAAAGTGGTCAGACTCCTCTATATATAGATTCATCTATATGTAGCTCAGCTATATCCCTACTGACCCTCATAATATAGCTAAGCTATCTATCTATATGTAACCGAGCTTATATCCCATATGAACCATCTATTTGTAGCTTAGCTATATCCCATACTGACCCATCCATATATATGTATGTATTTTATTTCTTATATAGCGCACATATTCTGCATGCTTTACAACTATTTACTCAATTCACACAGGCCCTGCCCAAGAGCTTACAATCAATCACTTTATGTACACATACAACCTATCAGTATATCTTTATGATTGTGGGTGAAACCGGAGTGCCCGGAGGAAACCCACACAAGCTGGGAGAACATACAACTCCTTGCAGATGTGTCCAGGTGGAATCGAACCCAGACCTCCGGCGCTGGGGGTTACCACTAGAGCCACTGGTGCTGCCCAATAGGTAGTGATCTATATCCCTACTGACCCATATATATGTAGCACAGCTATACCCATCTAGACCCTCTAATATGTAGCAGAGCTCTATCCACTACTGACCCTCTATATATAGCTGATCTACATCCCCCCGCTGACCCATCTATATGTAGCAGAGCTTATATATAACCCTACTGACCCATCTATATGTAGCAGAGCTATAACCCACTCCAACCCATCTATATGTACCCGAGGCTAGATACCCTACCAACACTCCTCTAGATCTGCCGAGAGATCCCCTACTGAACAATCTATAGGTATCACCTATATCCTTATTGACTCATATATTAATGTAGCTGATATATCCCCTACTGACCCATCTATATGTAGCAGAGCCTATATCCCCTAATGACCCGCTATATTAGCGAGCTATATCCCCTACTGACCCATCTATAGGTGCAGAGCTATATCCCCTAATAACCAAGCTATATGTAGCAGAGCTATATCCCCTACTGACCCATCTATATGTAGCAGAGCTATATCCCCTCTGATCCATCTATATTAGGGATCTATATCACAACCCGATGCCCACCCTCATTAGTAGCAATAGTATAAATCTATATAAACCCACAAAGTATACAACATCGCACTAAAAAGGGGATACAGATAAGGACAATCAGTTTCACATTCTAATATATAGCAAAGTGCAAGAGGGGACGCATATAAAAAGGTATAATTATGGTACCTACCAAGACCATATCTATGTCCGGGGGGCCCCTTTTCCCACTACACCTGGTCCTGTCCCATCTTTCTCTATTTCTGTTAGCCCCATTTTCCCTTACAATCGGCACTCGCCCAGGGTGTTATTATTGACTCCTCTCTCTCCTCCTTTTTACCACATTAACTATGTTGATAAAACCTGCTGCTTTTCCTTCGCAATATAGTGAAATCAGCATGTTCCTTTCTCTCCCGACCATGCTATGCTTGTGCATGCTCTCATCCTATCACGCCATGACTACCTGTAACCTACTACTTACTTACTTCTTCCCCCCTCCTCCCCTTCAGTCCATACAAACTAGGCTACACATATTGTTTTTCCCCTTATAACAGATCCCAAAACACCTGTCTCCCCATTAATACAGCCTTGTAAAAAATCCTTATCCTACATTTAAATTTCAATCCTTCGCTCTGCGCACCTCCTTATATTTCCTATCTGTGGCAAAATGACTGTGGCAAAAGCAAGAGAATGTTCAAATATCTTTTTTAATGGTGCTCCTATCATTTGATCCTTAAGGATTGGGGGTGCACATACAGATGGCTTCCCGTTTTCCGCCAAGCAAAAACATGGTATAAACTGCTACACTCCGCGACCCAGATGGATTCCCACTAACTAAAAAATTAAATCTCCCAGAGGTAAGGTTACCTACCGGGACCACCCACTTCCCCAACCTTTCCAAGTCTTGGAGGCTAGCACAAATCCAAGGAAGATAAAAGATGAAAAAAAGCAAATTCCCAGGGGAAGAACTGGGAAACCTGCACCCAGTTACCGGAAACTTATTGTGCTTCCTTTTTTTTGCATTCTGTGTAGTATTTCCTAAATTTTCGAATTCACTAAAATTTAGAAAGCGGAAGATTATGCTTGAAAATATCCTTGCGATTGTTACATTGTTTTATCATTTTTGATACCTCTGGCTCTGTTAAAACACATATAAATTTAAACTCTGAATGGGCTTTTTTGACAGTGGGAATGGAATAATCCAGCACTCTGGAATCAGAAGTAGCTCTTCTACAAGTCTCTGGATGGTGGAGCTAATTCATATATGAGAATAGAGGAAATTACCACGTCTACCAAAGGGAGGACAAATTTATGATTAGATGGTCCCCATGGATAATGTTTATTGATACACTCAAGTACAAAGCCCTTTAACACTTACAATAAGATTATTATTAAAGGGCACTATACTGAAAAATAATATTTCCTCATCACCAATTTATCATTGAATACATGTAAAGCTATATCTGTTGTATTCAATTGATCAACTGGACTTGATTTTAGTAGTTCTTGAGACGTTTCCGCTATAGAGATGTTCCGACTTCGAAACTCGCGTCCGCTCGGGATCCGCGGATTTTCGGAAAATCCGAAATTCGAAATCCCGCGAGCGGACCCGTTAAAAAGATGTATTAAAATGAAAGTTCGGCAAAATCCGCATTAAGTGGTCTAATAGCCTTGGTAACGTACACTTAACCACTCAGGGACCTGGGTAATGCCTTGAAGCACCTATAAATGCCAACAATACCTAAAATTACAGTCCGCTAGCGTGACTTTAAAAAAACGGTATTTTCGAAAATACGAGGATTCCGTAAAACGAAGATTTCCGTAAAAAAACGAGGCTTTCTGTAACTATGATAGCTGCCATGGCTAATTTGGATATGTGGCTTGCTCCGTCTTGAAAATTTACACGAATTACTCGTTTTTACGAGTTATCCGTAATTACGAGAATACTCGTAGACGTGAATCCTCGTAATACGAGGATCTTCGTTTTTTCCGTATCCCGACAGTATCGTAGATCCTCGTATTACTGAGATACTCGTATTTTCGAAAATTTTTCGTAAAAAAAAAAAAATCCGGGTTCGAGAAGTTCGGAATTCCGGAATAATCCGCCGTTCGGATCCGGGGTTCGGGTCCGCGAACAGTCCTCTCTATTCGCTAGTCATCCGACTGGCTTCTCAATTCAAATGACTTGTACAAGAATGCTGTGCAACTTATTGTACCCTGGAAAATCCCAATTAGCATATCACACGCCATGTGTAAGGGCGGATTAGTATGTGGCTAAGAGGGTGTTATAGGAACGCCCCGGGTAAGGTGTCAACAGCATTATACATGCAGACAGATGCTTTTTTGACACCTTACTCTGGGCGTTCCTATAACACCTCTTAGCCACTTCTAATCACGCCCTTAACACCTGGCTTGATATGCTAATGGGATTTTCCAGGGTACATAAGTGCCACAGATTCTTGTACAAGTCATTCTGAATTGAGAAAGCCAGTCGATGACTAGCGAACTTCTTCAAGAACTAAACTTCAAGTCCGGTTGATCTAATTGAATACAACAGATCTACCATGACCTGGATGAATGAGACCTCACAAGCACATGTAAGCTAGGAACACACCTAGCGATTTTTCTTCCTCCTGACCGACCGTTCGATACGGTCGGCCAGAGGAGACGTCGTCGCAGCAAAAGCAGCCCGCGTCTGATAATCACCCCTCTACCGATCTTGCGGTACATAGAGGTCCGCACGATCGGACGAGGTTTTCCACCCTGTCCGTCTCTTCTCTTCGTCCATTCGGACGAACGGTCGATCTGACATGGCACATTCGGATTCGATAATTTCGGTCCGATCGACCGATACATTGAACTATCGGTCGATCGGACCGAAATATCTCATCGTGTGTACCAGCTTAAGTACACTCTGATTTTGCGTGTGTTGTTGCATATCCTTCAATCCGCCACATTTTTGTTTAGGAGCAGTATCCCCCCTCCTTTTTAAACCACTCACACTTATCCAACCTGACTTTTTCCCCCAAACCAACTGTCAAGGCCTGCACACAGCATTCCACTGTCAAACCCAGTAAAACTACTCACAAAGAATATTTTTTGAGAGCAAGGACTTGATTGACAGCTGAAATACAAGAGGTTTAGATTTGATATCTAAAGAAAAGGGGCAAATCACAAAAAAAAAATGATACAGTGGTGGTTGGGAAGAATTATTTTTCCAGTTATGGCAATTAAAAATAACCTATGTTTGGTATAGATGCCCTTTAATCCTCTATAGACTCTATTTATGTGACTGTTGGAAAAAGGGACAAATGGGTATTAAATGCTAAAGGGCATTTTTCACCCATGAAACAAAAATCTAGTCATTCCAGTTAATAGAGATGAATAGAACTCGAATTTAACCTGAGTTTTGACAGACCCGGACTTGCTGAACTATCTGGACCCCGGATTTCTCGGACTTTCCGTTAATTATAGATGTTCGAACATTCGAGGCACGAATATGCGAGTAAAATGTCTATTATACCAACACCCGAGTAAATATCGAATTATCGAATCGTGAGTAAAACTGTTCTATTATACCAATAACGAGTAATATCGAATTATCGATCCGCGAGAAAAACGGAGGAGAGGGAGGGAGGGCTGCACTGAGCATGCCTCAAACCTTGACGAGGTTGAGGCAGACTCAGGCACAGCATGAGTCCACACTGCTTCACACAGCAGTTTCCTGATTTGGAGGGGCAACGCAGGGAACATTTTGAGCATAATGTGGTATAGGCTTGTTTTTAAAACTTCTTATTTGTGCCTTAAGGGGTTAAATTTTATTGTTGTTGGGTGGACATGCCCTTTAAGTATTTTATATTTTGCCCCATTCTGTCCAGAGTAAGGTCGCCCCTCCTTTCTGCAGTCAATCAAGGCTGTGATTTCGACTCACAACCAAATTGACTGCTGTTTCACCTGCTGCCTCCTCTGCATATGCTCAGCAATAAAATGGGAGGAGGCAGATACTTTTGCCAGAAAGAAAAGAACTCCTCCTTAAATATCTGTACAAATCATGTAATAAACTGGAATAGCAGTTTGGGATTGGTGGGCAGACTTTTTTATTTAGGGGTGGACATGCCCTTTAAGGAACCTTGCGTGGTCTACATGCATTTCCTTTTTAAATGTTGTAGGAAAATATAATTGCCAGTGAAAATCTCAGTATTTCATCTGTAGACATGTTACATATTGAATATAAAATGAACAAACAAAATATTCTTTCAGTTTTGGAACCATTTGGTTTTCGTGCTGATACAGTTTATTGTTGTACTTATGTTAATGTTTAACCAAAAGGGGAACTTTTTAAATGGCTAATGGGCCTTTTTTTGTAAATTCTATTTTATTGACTTTTTAAAACAATTTAAGACAAATAAACAATGATCACATTGCATCTTAATATTGTCATATATCTTATTCATCTTGTCTTGGTATGATACATAGGGGAGTGGTGAGAGAAAGAGTTTTGAAAGTTCCAAAACAGTGGGAAAAGCTTCAGTTACCCTATTTTTAATTAATATCAATATTAATATAAACATTTGGGCCTGTCACTCTTCAGAATCAGTGACATATTGTTATAAGTTTTGTATGTTTACACTGATAGTGGAGTGCTATATGGTAGGCAAATTATAAAAGGGAATATAATTGTATCCCTAATGTCTAGGCCTTATTGGCGCAATTATCTTATGCTTCCAATTGTGTTTTGCAAAATTAGCTTTGTGGCCACATTGTATGTACTGCGTATGCAATCACCTTTTTTTTTGTGCAAGTAACATTACCCTCAAAGGTTAATATATTTCCATATTCATTCACTGGCAACAAGTATAATTTTCAACCCCAAGGGGTATAAAGTTATTCACAGCTTGCTTTTACATTATCCGCAAATTCCTTAGAGTAAGTGTAGTTACTACCCTTGTTTTAAAACAAAATGAGTTCATCGAAAGGTAGGTATAACATTACTTGTTTACCTATCTTCATGAGGGAAGTCCCTCCTTTTCAAAGGTAAAGGTGGCCATGCACAAGGTTGAAAGCAATCAAACACCATCATTGGCTCATAAACCTATCGGTCCTACTGGTTACCCTTAGCATGTAATGTGAGGGCCCTCTACTTCCCAATATGCCTTTCACGCTCCACTCCAATCTATTTACAGCCTACCGATTCCCACAACCTTATGTTTCTCACCCCCATATCCTCTAGTCTGTAAGTTCTTGGGCAGGGTCCTCTTTTCTTTGTTCAGGGTATTGCTGTAGAAACCTCCTCACTCGTTTTACTTATATAATGTATTACCTGTGTATGTAATATTTATGACTTTGTATAACATGTATACCCGATATGTAATGTATGACTATGTAATTGTAAACGCCGCACAGAAGATGTTGGGCCTATAATAGATCATAATCAATAATAAAAATAAATTGTTGCTTGCATTTTTCTTAATGTGTTAGCTGATCAGGAGTGGGTCCAAGCACGCCCCCCAGTTGCCTGCTAGTTAGCAAGAAAGGAAGTAGGAGCCCGAGAGCCCGCCTGTCTGTGAGAGAAATGATATTTTTTTTCAGGAAAGAAATTTTGGTCTAAATGCAAAAGGACCGCAAAAGAAAAAGTATTTGACCACCTCCCATGGTGGTGGCCTGCACCGTCCAATTGCTGTTTATTACTATGAAGTGACAGCGTTTAAATTATAGCTAAAAGTTAAAAAGTTTGGAACAAACCGCAATCCAACAATAACTGCTTTATTAGGCTGGATTAACCTTAGTCGTGTGAAAAGTGCGATCACAATGCATTCTCATGCAAATGCGATAGTTATTTTACAACTAAAATGCTTTGTTTCCCTTTTTAGGAACGGCGATAAATACTGGCATGTATAGGAAATGACTCACATAGGTGTGTAAGCTCCCAGATAGATTACGTAAAATGCTATCATCTTCCTGTAAGTGTAAAATAACCAGGAAATGTGGTAATTTACGGTCCTCATGGCCAAATAAGAACTGCATTTGTGCTTAGTACTATGATATGGATGTAGAATGTAGGATCAAGGAGTCTTTCAATCCAATCAGTGTAACTATAGCTCAAATCAACCACATCATTTATTTATTTGTAAATGATTTCATTCATTATAAAAACAAATAAACTGTGTTGCCTTGGTATGTCATGCGATACCAGAAACCTAACCAAGATGAAATCAAGATGGGATTAATGGATTCAGAGGGGCAGATTGCGAAAAAAGGAGACTAAATTCCCCTGGTACCCATTAATTTGGGTAAATTGTATAAATTATATGTTCGGATAGAGAAATCAGTTAGGGTTTCAAGTATATTTGCAGTTCAGTTACCGAAACACTAAAATACCCCCCAATTACATGTGGAACCAAAATCGATTAGTAGAGCACAAAGATGTATGTAACTCATATTTTTTTACTGTTTGTTTCAATTCCACACTCTTTCAATCACATTTTCCCAGTTACCTTGAGGGCAATAGGTGTTGCAATATCTACGTGTGAGTAAGACTGGCTGAATATCACACTAGGTAACAGGACCATATAATCTCAAAATATAGCTTGTAGTAGCAAGCATTTTGAGAGCAGCAGCCAGACTCTTAAAACACATTTTAAACCTATTTTAAGCACATGCGAATGAAATCAAGGACAGAAATATGGCAAGTTTTAGTTTGCAGTGAATCCTTTAATACACATTAGGGCTCTTCACACTAGAAACGGACAGAAACACACAGCATGTGTTTGTCAGTTTGCATCCTTTTTTTGCATACACACATTCGTACCATACGATTTCTATAGAAAATGCATGAAAAAACGGACAAAATGCTGCATGCAGTGCGTTTGTTAAAACGTACTGGAACGATTTATAACGCAGCAGTGTGAACGATCTTATGAAATCCTATGGGGTTTTACGGTCTGTCCATTTTTTTTAAATGCACCTGCATTTGAAAACGGATACAAACTGATGTAGTGTGAACCCTTCGTTGTAATTTTACAGATCTGTTACCCACCCTATTCTCGTACAAAATAGCTAAGAACATTGTAACGACTTGTTGTCTGACTTATTGTTTCCTAATCCCACCCCCATCTTTCATAGGTGAATCCCCATATTGGTACCTTCCAGTGTATAAATTGTCAAGCATGTAATGGTAATCATACTAGGTAATGTTTCTCCCCACGCACAGAAGGCACCTGAAAAGATGTTGAAAGAAATCAGGACATGTAAAACACTGGGGTAGCATAATAGGGATATTTCAAACTTTGATGGAACCAATGATTAAAAAAAAAAAAAAATTAAAGTCAGTAAAACTTTTTTGAAAATAAACAAGCATCTCACTGGTTCATCTCTGGTTTATATTAGAGGTATCAATTGGGAACTAAGAGGGGGTTAATTTTGGTAATTAATTTAGAGGAATGCTTTTTTACTAACACCAATGTAAGTTGTTTAATTGTAAGCTCAGCTAAAAAAAAATCTCCTCTCCTCCTGAGCCTACCTGTTCTACTGAAAGTTGCTCACATCTTGGATGTGTTTGAAGACTGCTTAGCTTCCGCCCTCGCGTGAGTTCCCAGATCTTTTATTCAGACCCACAAAGCATTCCCATTTGCTCCGTTGCGCACGCAACGTGACTTCATGGAAGCGTGCGCACATGACATGTCGCACCATGCTTATGTACAGCATGGCGCGATAATGTCACGTTTGTTGCACGGAGGAAACGAGTGCTTTTTGTGGGCTTGAATAAGGAGAACCCAGGAACTCACAGAGGGCAGAGCTAAGCAGTCATCAAACCACATCTCTGCACTTTACAGCTGCACAGGTAGGCTCAGGGGGGACCTAGAAAAAAAAAGGGGGGGTTTAAAGCAGCAGCTTACATAAACTTAACTTTCTTTTACAGTGTACTTATCCTTTAATTTCACTAGAGTTCTCCATCTAGTGGATTTCACTGTATATGAAAATTAACTGATTTAATGGACAATAAAATGTGAAAAGAAAGACGAAGATTCTTTTTTTTCGTTAAAAAAAAAAAACTCTTTTACAAAAAGTTTTATCTGTATTTCACTATTTTAGCACTTTTAACTTGATTTTAATTATATAATGTTTAGTTTCACTAAAATGTATAATCCACTTTTCTATGCTGCTATGTGTTACAAGTATAGTATGTTAATTGCACATGACACCCCACAAAAAGGTGTCATCTACACTGACAAACCCCGATTCACGTTGCCACATCACCTGAAGAAGGGAGATTGTACCCCCCGAAATGTTGTCAATTTGCTTTTGAAAATTAAATCCCCATTCACTTTGGAGTGGCTACTCAGTGTGCCATTTTTCAGCACAGAGACCATCCTGTGTCTGACAAACTACGGCTCCAGGACTGTTTAGCCATAAGCAAAATGTTCTATTGGTTCCTGTACTTTATATAAGGAGACAATTGTGGATGCCGATTTATTGCCACCTGAACACATCTACTACAAATTTGCAGTACTTTTTCTCAGCTTTATAGGAAGCGAGTGTCACACCAAGGATCTTGGACTAAGAGCACATTCTACTCTGAGCTTGTAAGGTCACAAGATGGCTACGGATTACGATGTTGCCAGATGCCTGGGCAGATTGGTTAATTGTGGCCTTACTGCAGCAGCCGCCACAACAGTATTCCTGTTTTTAAGGGTTTAAAGGCAATGGCCCACCCACCCCCGCATCCCAATATCTCAGTTTTGGCGAATGCCAAGTCTGTTCTTACAAATGTGCTCAAACTCTACAGGTGCCCATACACTGGACAGGATTTTACTGAAATTTGGCAATGTATGGATAGTTCGAAAGCAGCACAGCTACCAGATATGGGCAGTCACAGCCTGCAGTGTTTCAATATTAATAATAAGTGATATTCCTGCAATCACTTTAAAAAACAAGAGGTTAAACATAATTTGTAACATGTTAGGGGTGTTATACTATGAAATGTATATTAGGTATCCACTTAAAGGGTATGTCACTGGCCTGGATAATTAGTTTTTTAAATGCCTATTAGTGGAAACCATAATTCATCCTAACCAACCGTTTTGTGGTTGACCTCCCCCTATTTCATTAATATCCACATCTTCAACATCTTACTTTTTAGCATTTCTGTAAGCAGTTTTTGCGTAGCTGAAATGATTGACAGTTGGTGTGGCTTATGCAGTTTTGACCGTTGGTATGGGGCGGAAATAGTCAGGTCAGTGCCTGAGCAGTTGTATTGTATTGAAGCATGCAGTCCAACACACTCCTCAGAGTAAGTGCTTATATGTATTTATTTATAGATTAAGAGACAGTAATTTTTTTTTCATATACATACACTTTAGGTTCCATGTAAGATCCGAAACATGTTGCCAAGAGCACTGAAAGTAGTTTGCAGTGGATTCATGTGGAGTTCTTCTTCCAGCTTAGCTGTCTTTGCTTTTATTCTTTTCTTCTTATGCCAAAAATATGGATTTTTTTCTGTTGTAGTATGGACAGGGAAAATTGCAGCTCAAAAGAAAAAAAAAAAAAGTCCCTTATCGTACACACTTAAACTGTTAGTTGGCTAGACTAAAGGGCACGACTTTGCCCCATCTTATTCTATTAATGCATCCATGTAGCGCACATACTCTAGTGTATTTGTTGCATGCCTTCAATCCAGTACTTGTTTGCTCAGACTAAACATCCCTTCCCTCCTTCCACTCTGACAGACACGACTCCTGTGGGGCAATCATGCTCTGTAATCACTTAGTTGGCATTGGGGGAGGAATCTCCATAATGTATTCACACATACCAAATGTATGATTGAAAATCGATGAGAATAAAAACAATAATCCCCTTCTCTAAGAAAAAAATTTCCTAAGCCAAAAATGAAAAATCTTTAATTAAAAAAAACAAAACCACATTAGTATTTTACAAACTTTTTTTTGTCTGATATAGTACAAACTATTTCACATAAATATTCAGGAAAAAATTATGTAAAGAGAACAGTGGTTAAAGAAATAAATTTAGACTGGACTACATTTAAACAAAAATTTTAAAACTGTTTTTAAATATGCAGACACCGATTTGTTGGTGCCACACAGTACTGAAGATTTTATTAATGTCTCCGGTTCAGCCACTTGCACAAATACATGCAGGTATTTATACTGCTGATGCTCACTTGCTGTGCTGCTCAATATATTGCTGTATTTTTTATGGCGATACCAAAGACAGTAACATGACTACTGTAAATGTGAACATTGTTTTTACACAAAGCGAAAAGTTTGGGAAAATAATCATCAAACACAAAATTTAAGCAACCACTAACCTCCCAAGAGTATTACCTGACAAAAAAAAAAAAAATAAAATCTTTCATCTCTTCTGTAATGGCACTTTGCTCCGTATGCAGCATCCCAGTGCTTTAGACATAGTAATTTGTGGCATTTATTAGTTCCATAGTACCTTAGTCCAGTGTTATTTTTAAATAATTCCATTAAAAAAAAAAAAAAAAAAAAAAAAAAAAAAAAAAGATGGCCTTCTCCCTAAGTACAATCAGAGTTCAAAAAGGCAAGTAAAAATATGTTCAAATGCTGGATAAGCATAAGCAGGTTATAAATCCTTGTGGTAAAGAGGAGAACCAGTAGCAGAACAGATTACATGTCAGTGGGTCAGAATGTTGTCACAGCATAGAAAGGCACAGAGAAATCCAGAAATGATGACTTTGTACATTTGTCACCAAGAAAATTGCACTTTTGTCCAGGGTCAATGTTCTAGTCTATTTCACTCCCCCCATTTACTATATACCAAAAGGACAATCTTTTCATTTTTGGATATTGGAGAACAGGCGTAGATCAGGGTCAAATAGATGTGGGAAGCCACTTTAATAACTTCAAAGAAATCACTGCAAAGAGAAGAACCGTGCGGCTGTGAATCTATTTAAGGATTCAGGCAGTGTTTTACCAAATTACTCTGTCTCCTCCATACATATCTGCCAGTTTTCTGAAGCGTGGACCCCAGTCATTCAAACAGTTGTAATCCTGATCAGCATCAGAGTTAGATGAATCACCGAGATCTGAGCGAGGCAGTCTCTCAGAGCCCCTACCTTCTAATCAAACCCATGAGAGTCATATGGGGTGCGTAGGGTCATTAATCGGCTGCATGTAAATTTCTCAATTGAAAAGAGGATGGAAAATTCAAAAGGATTTGTTCTACTAGTCTTGATCACATGCCCACAATCTAACAGAGGTTAACTTTTCCTTTCAACATAACATTATGCTCAGAATATTCCATCAGCTTCTACTGGAAAGTTTCTGCTTTTAATGAAGCAGAGAATCCATTAAGTCATTTCCTTTAAAAGAGCACTCACCAATGTCCACTAACAGGAATTGTTCTATTGAAGTTGTAAACCCTTTTATGATTCCCAAGGAGAAAGTTCAGATGCATAATAAAACTCCCAATAAGAGGAGAATGTGAACATTGGCTGAAGACGTATTTGAATGTTTGCTTCAATAAATTAACCAATCAGCTTTTAAATCAAATATGCAATGCTTACTTTGCTTAATACTTCTAAGAACTAGTGTTTTGGCACATCAGACTTCAACACTGAAAACTTTTCTGTTAAGGCAAGTGGTGGGGTGGCTTCAACTAAAATTCTAACATTAAAGGGTAAATGTGTTACATTTTAATATTCTTTTTACTGTATTAACTGAAGAACGGGAGTAAATGAGCTATGTCTTACCTCCTGTTCTTCAGTAACATTGACAGGAGGGGGACAGAACTTTACGCCCTTCTCAACGCTCCCTTGCACTGTGTGAAAGCGTGCCCAATGCAGACAGCCCTAGGGAAGCATCCAAGAGGCGAGTGGTGTCGGAGGGCTTTCAGCAGCGCTGTAGTCCATCTGCAGTAAGTTCGTGATCGGACACGGAATGGTGTCATATATTGTTGTTTATTTAGATTGAACATACCTCTTCAATGAGTTGACCTTATTCATCTGGGTTTGAGGTCTAGGTCGGGTTTTGTGGAGCAGGCATCAGAGTTGGGACCACATCATTTCTCATTATCTCTGTCGGGCATCTGGGCTCTATGCACTGACTCAAGTTCATAATCCTGAACAATGGTATAAAACATTACTAAAAAGACACTTACCCAGTCTAGACCATATTTGTAGGTCCATATAATCATATTACCTTGTCCTCTTCACCTCTCACCCTCCTCACCATAGCAGAAATATGTCCCTGTGTCATGCTTCTCTGGCAGAAGAAGTGGCTCTTTTACGACCTTCTTCCTCTTCAGGAAGAGACAGCAAGAGAAGAAACTGTAAAAGGTTTACATTTACTTTTTAACACCAAAATATATTCAAAAACTATGGTGCCATAGACATCGTTAATGGATCTTACAATTGTTGGGCTGCTAATGGCTAAATCGGCCTACTTTTTCCCCCCATCAGTCATTGTGGGAAAAATTGAGGCCCATCGATCGTACGATCCAAGGAATCCGTCTATGGCCACCTTTAGTCTATAAAAATAGAGGAAACTTAATCCATTTGAAAAAGGACTATGAACAAGATGGTAATTTGACATTGGATCTTTGGGAAATCTCCCGTACTGGTTCAATGTTGGTTGTTTGCACTCCCAGTGATGGCGAAAATGGCATGGCCACTTGCGGATTTTTAACACCACTTTTAACAGTCGTTAAAAATTCATGCAAAAAAAACACAACATTAACACTGGTGCCAGCTGAGTGGGTTGTCTTTTGGGATAACCGTCAAGAAGGAGCTTAAGCCGGCTAAAGATATTGATCAGTTAGCACGACTAAGCTGGGTACACACAGTAACGATAAGCCCCGATCACCGTGGATCCGACTAGCGGCGGCCGATGAAACACACAGTCCCGAGCGTTCTCCCTATAGGGAGACGCTCGGGACTGTGTGTAATGCAGATCTTTGAAGATGGCAGAATCTGTCTGTCTCTTTCAGAAATCTGTACTGTGTGACCTAGCTTAAGACCAGGAACCTATGCAGCCATTGTGGTTAATCCACTGTAAATACGCTCATGTTCCTTCACGATCTCTCAAAGTGCAACTTTACAACCTCCATTCTGGTTAAACCAGAAACCTCCTTAATGGTTGGCAATCATACCCATGATTTTGCAATGCATACCCATTCCCCACACTTCTGCTACAGAGCTCACCTACAACAACTACCAACAACTTAGATCTGTCATGATCGTTGCATATGTCTCCAACACACACATGTCATATCAGATTTGTTTTCTATTAAAGCTCCAAGCCAAAAAAAGATAAAAATATAAATGTTCTTTATACTTACCAGGATTTTGTTAGGGGTGACCTATTCCCATACATTCTAATTAATGGGCATGTTCTTCTCTGAAAAAAAAATTCTATGTTTTTAATCTCCCTGCAAAAATACAATAGTTAGCGCGACAGACGGGCTCATCGTGTAACAGCAAATTATCTTTCGCACGCCTCTCAGTAGTTTTCTCTTCAGTTCTCAAAGCTTTTTACATGCTTAGAGGTGGCAGCTAGGGGAAATAGCATTTAGTCTGGCTGTAATGACATCTATTAAATCCACAACTTACAGCTGCTAATTGGAAGGACCATAACGCACAGGACAATGCGATTTACCCTTCACCTTATCATCATTATTGAGAATGAAACTTGCCATAGTCATATAATAAAATGATCAGACAAAAAAAAAGTACATGCAGTAATAGATTCTGTAACTTAAGAGGTTGCTAGTACAGCTCACAGTCCATGTAGTCTTCAAAGAGCAATGCCTCCTCCCCCGACCCTAGTATCATGTCCCAATGCAGTGAGTTTCTATACAGATGTCTGCACAGCTCTGTTTGAAAGCTGCTTGTTACCCACAAGCAGCTTTTTTATTCGCGTTTCTATCTACAAAAGATAAAACTTCTAAACGTACCACGCTCTTTGCATTTTCTGGGTGACCTCGCCTGTAAAGAGCTTTGTTTTAGAAACAGATTAAAATATTTGGTTTTTCATTCATGTTCCTATCAAAAGAAAGATTCTACATGTAAAACTAGTATGTCTAATGGGTTAAGCTGGTACACACAGTAACGATAAGCCCCCGATACCAATCCGACGGTATCAGGGCTTTATCGCTACGTGTGTACTTTGTTTTCTGACGAGCTCCTCCAAAAATGAGTCTCCGCAGCTTATGGAAACAGTCCCGAGCTCGGGCCGTGTATGCAGATTTTAAAAGATGACAGACAAGATCTTGCAGATCCTGTCTGTCATCTTTCATGATTGTACTGGGTGTGCAAGGGGTAAAAACACTAACTTTTAGCAAGGAGTATACGAGGGTTGCAGGTTCAATTTCCCAGACTGGCTTTTATTTTTACGAGAGGTTAATAATCTGGGTATATATTCCCCCCCCATCTATATGTAGCAGAGCTTTATCCCCTACTGACCCATCTATATCTAACCTAGATATGTCCCCTCTAGACCCATCTATATGTAGCAGAGCTATATCCCCTCCATACCCATCTATATGTAGCAGAGCTTTAACCCCTACTGACCCATCTATAGGTAGCAGAGCTATATCCCCTCCAGACACATAAATATGTAGCAGAGCTATATCCCCTCTAGACCCTTCTATATGTAGCAGAGCTATATCCTCTCCAGACACATAAATATGTAGCAGAGCTATATCCCCTCCAGACCCATCTATAGGTAGCAGAGCTATATCCCCTCCAGACCCATTAATATGTAGCAGAGCTATATCACCTCCGGACCCATCTATATGTAGCAGAGCTATATCCCCTACTGTACTGACCCAAAACCAGGATTTTATTAGCCCCATTGCGAGAGAGAGCTATCAGCTCAGTTACTTCCCACCAAATTCCGCTCCTGGCTTCAACACTCCTTTCTGTACCCAGTCACCTCTGCCCCTACTTATGATAGAAGCTCTCTAGCTCTCTGCATTAAAGTGAAATTAGCAGGGGTGGTTAAATACCGGTATGGCTCTGTCCTCTGCCTCTCATGGCTAGTCAGTGTTCCCAGGTAATCCAGGGAAGGACTTTCCAATCTCCTCTGGCAGAATGAAGGACTGTGGTGAGTCAACACAAAGCTGAAATTGGTTTCTTGTTCGTTGGTTTCTTGTTCTTTGAATAAGAAACTGGTGTATTGCATAGGTAAACCCAGTTTGGGCCACTTAAAAAACACCGCAAACAGACATGTACATGCCCCTCACATAATTTAGTCAGTCCACCTGGCCCAAATTGGTTTTGGCATGGAAGTTGGCATTAAGTCTGCAAAATAGCATTTTGCACATTTGAAAAGAAACTGGTATATTGTAATAGTAACCAGTTTGGCCACTGAAAACACCGCAGACAGACATGTACATACCCCTGGCACATAATTTAGTTGATCCAGCCCTGGCCCAAATTGGGTTTTGGGCATGGAAGTTGGCATCAAAGTCTGCAAACAGCCATTTTTGCACAGTTTGATAAGAAACTGGTGTATTGCAATAGTTAAACCGCTTTGGGCCACTGAAAAACACAAGCGATCAGACTTGTACATACCCCGGAACATAATTCAGTTAGTCCAAGTGGCCTAAATTGGTTTTGGGCATGAAGTTGGCACCAAAAGTCTGCAAAATAGCCATTTTTGCACAATTGAATAAGAACTAGTGTTTTGCAATAGGTAAACCACTTATATAGGCCACTGAAAAAACACCTCAACAGACTTGTACTACCCCGGCATTCATTTAGTTGAGTCCAGCCTGGCCCATTGGTTTGGGCATGGAAGTTGGCACCAAGTCTGCAAAATAGCCATTTTTGCACATTTGATAAGAACTATGTGTTTTTGCAACATTTAAACCAGTTTGGGCCCTGAATAAACACACTCAGACCGACCTACATACCCTGGCATTAAATTACGTTGAGTCACCTGTCCCAACCTGGTTAACCTATTGCAATACACCAGTTTCTTATTCAAATGTGCAGAAATGGCTGTTTTGCAGACTTTGATGCCAACTTCCATGCAAAACCAATTTGGGCCAGGCTGGACTCAACTGAATTATTGTTCCAGGGGTTGTACGTTCTGTCTGAGTGTTTTTTTTTCAGTGGCCCAAACTGTTTACCTATTGCAATACACCAGTTTTTTATTCAAATCCGAATAAGAAACTACTTCAGCCCTGGGATAAGAAACACGAATAAAATCAACTTCCGCTTTGTGTGAGTCTGTGGTGTCTTACTCCAGTGAAACTGCTACAGACACTTCTGTGTTGTGTCACTACCTAACGCTTGGTTCACTCACGTTTCAGGCCAATAGCAATATACTTACATAAAGCAACAGGAACAGCAAGTAAGCCCCCTCCCACACAGACCTGTCATATCTCTTACTGACCCATCATATGACAACCGAGGTATGTCCCCTCTAGACCCATTCTATATGTAGCAGAGCCAGGGGCGTACTAGGTCTAAGAAATCAGGGCACTTTTGGGCCACATGTGCGCGCGCGTAGCGAGGTGAAACATTTTTTAGGCCACGCCTTTTCTCGCCGCCCAATTAGGCCACACCCACTATGTACTTCTAGAGATTACCAAAAGATACAGACAGATAGACAACCACAAACATAGACACACACGCCCGATAGTATAAAACAGACAGAAAGACAGTGAAATAACAGACAGAGATAAGTCGAGAGTTTGGACACCCAAATTATGACACAAGGCACAGTAAACTGGCAATTTTCATTATATCTGGTAGCAAGTTTGGTCATTTTAAGCTTACTGTTTGTGTTTCATTGTAGTCAGATGCCTTGCCCCCCACCTTTGGCCAGGGAACTTCTTGTACCTTCTACATGGATCTTCTGCCCTATCTATCTCTATCTGAGCCCTCTCATCTTCTGTATATCTTATCTCTATCTGTCCCTCTCTCTCTCTGTATATCTATCTATCTATATATCTGCCTCTTGTTTAACTATGTCTATCTGCTTCTTGTCTATCTCTCTATGTCTCTATCTAATCTATCTATCTACTAACTGCTCTATCTATCTAATCTAACTGCTATCATCTAACTATCTATCTAAATCTATCTATCTATCACTGCTATCTATCTATCTAACTGCTATCTATCTATCTACTCTGCTATCCGTATCTATCTTATCTATACATCTAATCTATCTATGTAACTCTGCTATCTATCTAGCTAACTCTGCTATCTATCTATCTTTCTATTCACTGCTTCTATCTAACTCTGCTATCGATCTATCTATCTCTCTCTAACCTGCTATCTTACTATCTAACTCTGCTATCTATCTATCTACTCTGCTATCTATCTATCTAACTCTGGCATCTATCTATCTAACTCTATCTATCTATCTATCTATCTATCTATTCTGCTATCTATCTATCTACTGCTATCTATGTCTATCTATTTATCTATCTATCTACTCTGCTTGCTATCTATCTAATTCTGCTATCTATCTATCAACTCTGCTACTATCTATCTATCTATCTATATAACTAACTCTGCTATCTATCTATGTATCTATTATCTATCTACTATCTATCTATCTCTCTATCTAACTATACTAATCTAATTCTGCTATCTATCTATCTATCTATCTATCTATCTAACTGCTGTCTATCTATCTATCTAACTCGGCTATCTATCTATTTATCTATTTGCTATCTATCTATCTAATTCTGCTATCTACTACTGCATCATCTATCTACTCTGCCTATCTATCTATCTATCTATCTATATCTATCTAACTCTGTATCTATCTACCTCTGCATACTATCTATCTATCTTCTATCATCTAGCTATCTATCTATCTATCTATCTATCAGCTATCTATCTTCTATGCTATCTATCTATCTATCTATCTATCTATCTATCTATCTATCTATCTATCTAACTCTGCTATCGAATCTATCTATCTATCTATCATCTATCAACTCTGCTATCTATCTATCTAGACTATATCTATCTACTATCTATCTATCTTCTATCTACTATCTATCTATCTATCTATCATCTATCTCTATCTATCTATCTATCTCTGCTATCTATCTGTCTATCTATCTATCTATCTATCTATCTATCTCTCTAACTCTGCTATCTATCTCTCTAATTCTGCATCTATCTATCTACTATCTATCTATCTACTATCTATCTATCTACTATCTAATTCTGCTATCTATCTATCTATCTACTGCTATCTATCTATCTATCTAACTGTTATCTATCTAACTATCGCTATCGTCTATCTAACTCTATCTATCTCATCTATCTATCTATCTACATCTATATAACGCTATCTATATTCTCTCTACTATCTATCTACTGGCTGCACCATCTTATCTTCTTAGCTGATATCTAGTTCTGTGCTACTGCACGGTGCCACTGCTACCTATCTGGACTCCCTCCTGATTTCTCTCTCGCGCGCCGGCGCGCGTGACATCGGCGTGCCGGTGTGACGTCATTGTGTGGCGCCAGCTGCGCTCTAGCCAGATGTCGCCAGCCGGTAAATCAGAGTTCAGGGCACTCAGGGGGCACAGGCAGTTAAAACTTTCGGGCACTTTTGCCAAACATCCGGGGCACTGCCCCGAATGTTTTAACGCACTATCGCAACTGAGCAGAGCTATATCCCGCTACTCTACCCATCTATATGCAACCAGCTATGTCCCCTCTAGACCCTCGTATATGAAGCAGAAGCTACATCCCTCAGCCGCCCCATCCTATATCTAACCGAGATTGTCCCTCTAGACCCATCTATATGTAGCGAGCTAATCCCCTCCTACCCATCTATATGTAGCGAGCTTTACCACCATACTGGACTGCCTCAAATGTAGCCAGTCGATATCCCCTTCCAGACCCATTATTTTATGTAGCAGACTTCATCCCCCCTCCTCCAGACCCATCTATAGTAGCAGAGCTATATCCCCTCCAGACCCATCTATATGTAGCCGCATAGTAGCACCTACTATCCCCTCCAGCAACCCATCTATATGTCGGCAGAATATCCTCCTCCAACCCATCTATATGTAGCACGAGCTATTCCCCTCTGACCCATCTTATGTAGCAGCGCTATATCCCTACTGAAATCCCCCAGACCCATTATTTTAGCAGAGTATATCCCCTACTTGACCCTCTATGTAGCAGAGCTATATATCCCCCCCCAACCATCTAGCATGTAGCATAGCGAATATCCCTACTGACCCATCTATATGTAGCAGAGCTACTTTAATCCCCTACTGACCCATCATATGTAGCAGAGCTTTTTTCCCCTCAGACCCATCTATATGTAGCAAGCTATGTACCCTTTAGATAGACACAATCTATCATTAGCAGAGCTAGTAAATCTCCTCCGTACACCAGTGAAGTAGAACTCCTCCAGGATATAGAACAACATCCCTCGAGCCAGATGCCTATAGAAGATAGAGAGCACCACGACATAGAGCGAGAATACCCAGAATAACGAGCAGATGAAGACCCATCTATATAGCAGAGCTATATCCTCCCCTTCCAGACCCATCTATATGTAGCAGAGCTTATTCCCCCGATCCTCATCTATAGTAGCAGACTATTCCCCTCCAGACCCATCTATATGTAGCAGAGCTATATCCCCTACTGACCCATCTTTTATGTAGCAGCTATATCCCCTACTGACCCATCTTTTACGAGATAATATCCCCTACTGACCCATCTATATGTAGCAGACCTAATCCCCTCCAGAACCCTATTATGTAGCAGAGCTATTCCCCTACTGACCATCTATATGTAGCAGAGCTTTATCCCTACGTGACCCCCTCAAATGTACAGAGCTTTTTCCCCTCTAGACCCATCTATTGTAGCAAGCTATGTACCTTTAGACCAATCTATATGTAGCATAGTATATCCCCTACTCTGACCCATCTTATGTAACAAGGATGTCCCCCTCCAGACCTCTATATGTAGCAGACCTATATCCGCCTCCTACCCATCTATATGTAGCAGAGATATTATCCCCTACTGACCCTTTTATGTAGTATAATCTTATATCCCCCACTGACCATCTTATTACAGAGCTATAATCGCTACTGACCCATCTATATGTAGCAGAGCTATATCCCCTACTGACGACCCATGTTATATGTAGCAGAGCTATTCACCTACTGACCCATCTAATGTACAGAGCTTAATCCCCTATGACCATTATATCTAAACCTAGATTGTCCCCTCTAGACCCATCTATATGTAGAGAGCTATATCCCCTCCATACCTCTATATGTGCAGAGCTTTAACCCCTACGCCCCTCTATAGGTAGGCAGAGCTATATCCCCTCCAGACACATAAATATGTAGCAGAGCTATATCCCCTCTAGACCCTTCTATATGTTAGCAGAGCTATATCCTCTCCCGACCATAAATATGTAGCAGAGTCATATCCCCTCAGACCCATCTATAGGTACGCAGAGCTATATCCCTCCCGACCCATTAATATGTAGCAAGCTATATCACCCCGGACCCTATTGTAGCGAGCTATATCCCTACTGTACCCATTAATGTAGCAGAGCTATCACCTACTGACCCATCTATGATGTAGCAGGAAGCTTTTAGCCCATTACTGGACCCTTATATGTGTAGAGCCTATGTCCCCTCTAGAGCCCATTATATTTAGCAGCGCTATATCCCCTCCATACCCCCCATCTATATGTAGCAGAGCTTTATCCCCTACTGACCCATCTATATGTAGTAGAGCTATGTCCCCTCTAGACCCATCTATATGTAGCAGAGCTATATCCCCTCCAGACCCATCTATATGTAGCAGAGCTATGTCCCCTCTAGACCCATCTATATGTAACAGAGCTATATCCCCTACTGACCCATCTATATGTAGCAGAGCTATATCCCCTACTGACCCATCTATATGAAACTGAGCTATGTCCCCTCTAGACCCATCTGTATGTTACTGCTCTATGTCCCCTCGAGACCCACCTATATGAAGCCGAGCAATGTCCCCTACTGACCCATCTATATGTAACTGAGCTTTGTCCCCTCTAGACCCATCTATATGTAACCAACTATGTCCCCTCTAGACCCATCTATATGTAGCAGAGCTATATCCTCTACTGACCCATCTATATGTAGCAGAGCTATATCCTCTACTGACCCATGTATATGTAGCAGAGCTATATCCCCTACTGACCCATCTATATGTAGCAGAGCTATTTCCTCTACTGACCCATGTATATGTAGCCAATCTATATCCCCTACTGTTTCAACTATATGTAGCAGAGCTATATCCCCAATGACCCAGCTATATGTAGCAGAGCTATATCCCCTACTGGCTCATATATATGTAGAAGAGCTATATCCTCTACTGACCCATGTATATGTAGCAGAGCTATATCATGAACACTATGTATATATTGCAGAGCTTTATCCCTACTGACCCATCCATATGTAGCAGAGCTTTTTCCCCTCTAGAACCCATCTATATGTAGCCAGAGCTATATCCCCATTTGACCCATCGATATGTTAACCAAGCTATGTCCCCTCTAGACCCATCTATATGTAGCAAAGCTATGTCCCCTCTAGACCCATCTATATGTAGCAGAGCTATATCCCCTACTAACCCATCTGTATGTTACTGCTCTATGTCCCCTCTAGATCATCTATAGTAGCAGAGCTATGTCCCCTCTAGACCCATCATATGGAACCGAGCTAGTACCCTTTAGACAGGGGTGTCAAACTCAATAACATAAGGGGCCAAAATCAAAAAGACAGCAAAGTGGTGGGCCGAATTTTTTTTTTTAGATACAGGTATGGGACTCTGTATGCTGGTGGCCTAGTGCTGGTTCTTGGCAGAGAATGCAAGAGACTGGGACCTCTGCTATGGCTGATTGCGGTATTAGCAGGAGATCTATAGTTAGCCACTACTTGGGACTGAACAAATGGATAGCGGCCATCTTGGATTCTGTACAGTCACTGGGGCCACAAACAACAGCCAGAAGGGCCAGATTCGGCCCGGGGCCTTAGTTGACATGTGTGCTTTAGACTTCTACCATCTTACATTATTGCATTAGACAGAGCTATATCCCCTATAGACCCATCTATATATAGTAGAGCTATGTCCCCTCTAGACCCATCTTTGATGTAGCAGAGCTATATCCCTCTACTGACCCATCTATATGTAATTGAGCTAGTCCCCTCTAGACCCATTCATATGTGAGCAGAGCTATATCCCTACCCTACTGACCCATCTTATATACTAAACCAAGCTATGTCCCCTCTAGACCCATCTATATGTAGCAAAGCTATGTCCCTCTAGACCATCTATAGTAGCAGAGCTATATCCCCCCCAAGACCCATTACTTATGTAGCAGAGCTATATCCCCTACTGTACCATCCATATGCAACCAAGCTATGTCCCCTCTAGATCCATCTATATGTAACAGAGCTTTATCCCCTACTGACCCTATGTATATATTGCAGAGCTTATCCCTACTGACCCATCTTATGTATAGCAGAGCTTTCCCCTCTAGACCCATCTATATGTAGCAGAAGCTATGTACCCATAGACCCATCTATATGGAGCAGAGCTATACCCCATGACCATCTATGTAACAAGCTTGTCCCTCTAGACCCATCTATATGTAGCAAAGCTATGTTCCCTCTAGACCCATCTATATGTAGCAGGCATATCCCCTACTAACCCATCTGTATGTTACTGCTCTTGTCCCTCTAGATCCATCTATATGTAGCAGAGCTATGTCCCCTCTAGACCCTATATGAAACCGAGCTATGTACCCTTTAGACCAGGGGTGTCAAACTCAATAACATAAGGGGCCAAAATCAAAAAGACAGACAAAGTGGTGGGCGAATTTTTTTTTTTTAGATACAGGATTGGGACTTGTCATGCTTGTGCCTAGTGCTGGTTCTTGGAGAGAATGCCAAGAGACTGGGACCTCTGCCTATGGCTGATTGCGGTATCTAGCAGGCAGATCTATAGTTACGCCACTACTTGGGACTGCCACAAATGGTAGCGGGCCATCTTGGATTCTGTACAGTCACTGGGGGCACAAACAACAGCCAGAAGGGCCAGATTCGGCCCGCGGGCCTTGAGTATGATGTGTGCTTTAGACCCATCTATATGTAGCAGAGCTATATCCCCTATAGACCCATCTATATATAGTAGAGCTATGTCCCCTCTAGACCCATCTTTATGTAGCAGAGCTATATCCCCTACTGACCCATCTATATGTAACTGAGCTATGTCCCCTCTAGACCCATCTATATGTAGCAGAGCTATATCCCCTACCCTACTGACCCATCTATATATAACCAAGCTATGTCCCCTCTAGACCCATCTATATGTAGCAAAGCTATGTCCCCTCTAGACCCATCTATATGAAACCGAGCTATGTCCCCTCTAGATCCATCTATATGGAGCAGAGCTATGTCCCCTCTAGACCCATCTATATATAGTAGAGCTATGTCCCCTCTAGACACATCTATATGTAGCAGAGCTTTATCCCCTACTGACCCATCTATATGTAACTGAGCTATGTCCCCTCTAGACCCATCTGTTTGTTACTGCTCTATGTCCCCTCTAGACCCACCTATATGAAACCGAGCTGTGTCCCCTCTAGATCCATCTATATGGAGCAGAGCTATGTCCCCACTAGACCCATCTGTATATAGTAGAGCTATGTCCCCTCTAGACCCATCTATATGTAGCAGAGCTATATCCCCTACTGACCCATCTATATGAAACTGAGCTATGTCCCCTCTAGACCCATCTGTATGTTACTGCTCTATGTCCCTCAGACCACTATATGAAGCGAGCAATGTCCCCTACTGACCCATCTATATGTAACTGAGCTTGTCCCCTCTAGACCCATCTATATGTAACCACTATGCCCCCTCTAGACCCATCTATATGTAGCAGAGCTATATCCTCTACTGACCCATCTATATGTAGCAGAGCTATATCCTCTACTGACCCATGTATATGTAGCAGAACTATATCCCCTACTGATCCATGTATATGTAGCAGAGCTATATCCCCTACTGACCCATGTAAATGTAGCAGAGCTATATCCTCTACTTACCCATGCATATGTAGCAGAGCTATATCCCTTACTTACCCATGCTATGTAGCAGAGCTATATCCCTACTGACCATGTATATGTAGCAGAGCTATATCCTTACTGACCCATGTTAATGTAGCAGAGCTATATCCCCTACTGACCATCTATATGTAGCAGAGCTTTCCTCTACTGACCCATGTATATGTAGCCAATCTATATCCCCTACTGTTTAACTATATGTAGCAGAGCTATATCCCCAATGACCCAGCTATATGTAGCAGAGCTATATCCCCTACTGGCTCATATATATGTAGAAGAGCTATATCCTCTACTGACCCATGTATATGTAGCAGAGCTATATCCCCTACTGACCCATGTATATGTAGCAGAGCTATATCCCCTATTGACCAATCTATATGTAGCAGAGCTACATCCTCTACTGACCCATGTACTAATGTAGCCGCTATATCTCCCACTGACCACTCTATATGTGCTGATCTAATCCCCTACTGACCCATATATATGTAGCAGAGCAATTATCCCTACTGACTCATCTATATATAGCATCTATATTCCCACTGAACTTCTATTGCAGCAGAGCTATATCCCTACTGACCCACCTATATATATAGCTAAGCTATATCCCCTCCAGACCCATCTATATGTAATTGGGCTATATCCCCTATTGGCCTATGTATATGTAGCAGAGCAATATCCCCTACTGACCCATCTATATTTTGCAGAGCTATATCTCCTACTGAACTATATATATGTAGCATATATAGATGGGTCAGACTCCTCTATATATAGATTCATCTATATGTAGCTCAGCTATATCCCCTACTGACCCATCTATATATATAGCTAAGCTATCTATCTATATGTAACAGAGCTATATCCCCTATTGACCCATCTATTTGTAGCTTAGCTATATCCCATACTGACCCATCCATATATATGTATGTATTTTATTTCTTATATAGCGCTACATATTCTGCAATGCTTTACAACTATTTACTCAATTCACATCAGGCCCTGCCCCGAAGAGACTACAATCTAATCATCTTATATGTACACATACAACCTATCAGTATACTTTATGATTGTGGGGAAACGGAGTGCCCGGAGGAAACCCACAAGCATGGGGAGACATCAAAACCTGTGCATGATGTCCAAGGGTGGAATCGAACTCAGGACCTCGGCGCTGGGTGTACCACTGAGCCACTGTGCTGCCCAATATGTAGGTGATCTAACCTACTGACCCATATATATGTAGCACAGTTATCCCATCTAGACCCCTCTATATGTAGCAGAGCTCTATCCACTACTGACCCATCTATATATAGCTGATCTACATCCCCCACTGACCCATCTATATGTAGCAGAGCTATATCCCCTACTGACCCATCTATATGTAGCAGAGCTATAACCACTCCAAACCCATCTATATGTATCCGAGGCTAGATACCCTACCAACCCATCTAGATCTAGCGAGATATCCCCTACTGAACAATCTATATGTAGCACAGCTATATCCCTTATTGACCTATATATATATGTAGCTGATATATATCCGCTACTGACCCATCATATGTAGCGAGCTATATCCCCTAATGGAACCAGCTAATGTAGCAGAGCTATATGTAGCAGAGCTATATCCCCTACTGACCCATCTATATGTAACCAAGCTATGTCCCCTCTAGACCCATCTATATGTAGCAGACCTATATCCCCTCCTGACCCATCTATATGTAGCAGAGATATATCCCCTACTGACCCATCTTTATGTAGTATAGCTATATCCCCCCACTGACCCATCTATATGTAGCAGAGCTATATCCGCTACTGACCCATCTATATGTAGCAGAGCTATATCCCCTACTGTACTGACCCAAACGTATACAGTGGGTTATATTAACATGATATAGAATACAGTGACATTAAATGTATATTGTGGGTTATTATAAAGATGATATGAGAATACGTGACCTTACATGTATATCAGTGGGTTTTATAAACGATTGTATAGAATACGGGACCATTAAATGTATATTGTGGGTTATTTATAACCAATGATATGAATTCCAGTGACCATTAAATGTATATGTGGGTTATTATACCGATGAACAGAATACATGACCATTTAACGTATAAGTGGTTATTATAACGATGATATAGAATACAGTGACCATTAATTGTATATTGTGGGTTATTATAACAATGATATAGAATTACAGTGACCATTAAATGTATATAGTGGGTTATATAAACAAGTGATACGAATACAGTGACCATTACAGTATATTGTGGGGTTATTATACAATTGATATAGAATACAGGACCATTAAAGTATATGGGGTTATTATAACAATGATATAGAATAAAGGACCATTAAAGGATATAGTGGTTATTATAACAATGATATCGAATACAGTGACCTTAAACTGTATATAGTGGGTTATTATAACAATGATATAGAGAATACCGTGACATTCAATGTATATTAGTGGGTTATTATAACATGATTAGAATACCAGTGACATAAAGGATAGAGGGGTTATTCTAATTTTTTTTTTTTTTTTTCGATGATTATAGCAAATACAGTGACCATAAATGTATATGGGCGTATTATTTTTTTTTTTTTTCTCCACAAGTGATATAGAATACAGTGACCATTAACTTTATATTGTGGGTTATTAGAACGGTGAATAGAATACAGTGACTCATTAAAATGTCTATTGGGGTTATTATAACAATGATATAGAATACAGTGACCCTTAAATTGTATATAGGGGTTATTATAACAATGATATAGAATACAGTGAACATTTAAATTAGATAGTGGGTATTATAACGATGATATAGAATACAGTGACATTAAAGTATATAGTGGGTTATTATAACAATGATATAGAATACAGTGACCATTAACTGTATATAGTGGGTTATTTTTTATAACGATGATATAGAATACAGTGACATATGTATATGGGGTTAATATACGATGATATAGATCAGTGACATTAAATGTATATAGTGGGTTAATATACGATGATATAGAATACAGTGACCATTAAATGATATTGTGGGTTATGTACGATGATAAGAATACAGTGCCATTTTATAATGTATTTGTGGGTTATTATAACGATGATACAGAATACAGTGACATTTTTAAATGTATATAGTGGGTATTATACGATATACGGAATACAGTGAGGACCTTAATGTATATTGAGGGTTATTATAACGATGATATAGAATACAGTGCCATTAAAAGTATATTGTGATTATTATAACAATGCTATAGAATACAGTGACCATACATGTTATTATAGTGGGTTATTATAACAATGTATAGAATACAGTGAACCATGAAATGTATATAGCTGGGTGATTATACAATGATATAGAATACAGGCACATTAAATGTTATTGTGGGTTATTATAACAATGATATAGAATACCGGACCATTTAATGTATATTGGTGGGTGATATACGATGATATAGAATACAGTGACAATAAATATATATTGTGGGTTATTTTTTTTTAATGGTTATTGTAAACGATGATTAGAATACGGACCATTAAATGATATTGGTGGGTTTTATAAACAATGATATAGATACAGTGAACAGTAAATGTATATTGTGGTTATTAGAACGATGATCTAAGAATACAGTGACCATTAAATGGATATAGTGGGGTTATAACGATGATATAGAATACAGGACCATTGAATGTATATTGTGGTATTATTAACAATGATATAGGAATTACAGGGACCCATTATAAATGTATATAGCGGGGTATATGAACCAATGATATAGCATTACAGTGGACATTAAATCTATAGTGGGTTATAAACGATGATATAGAACCAGTGACCATTAAATGTATATAGTGGGTTATTATAACGATGATATAGAATACAGGACATTAAATGTTATAGTGGGTATCGTATAACAAGGATATAGAAATACAGGACCATTACAAGATATATGTGGGGTATTATAACGATGATATAGAATACAGTACCATTAAATGATATAGTGGGTTATATTAACGATGATAAGCATACGGACCATTAATGATTATAGTGGGTTATTATAACACTGATATAGAATACAGTGGACCATTTAATGGTTATAGTGGGTTATTATAACAATGATAGAGATACAGTGACCAGAAAGTATATTGTGGTTATTATAACGATGTATAGAAGACAGTGACGATTAAATGTCTGATAGGGGTATTTATAACGATGATATAGAATACAAGTGACCATTAAATGGATATGTGGGGTTATTATAACAATTGAATAGAATACAGTGACCATAAATGTATATATGCGGGTAATTTATAACATATATAGAATACAGGACCATTTTAAAATCTATATAGGGGTATTATCACGATGATATAGCGAATACATGACCTTTAAATGTATATAGTGGGTTCTTAAAACGAGGATTTAGAGAATACCGTACCATTAAATGTATTATAGGGGCGTTATTTATACAATGATATAGCATACAGGACCATTAAAGGATATTGTGGGTTATTATAACGATGAATAGACTACAGTGCCAATAATTTATAGGGGGTTATTATAAACGATTGGATATAGAAGACGTGACCTTAAAGTGTATATTGGGGTTATTATAACATAGATATAGAATTACAGTGACCATTAAAGTATTATAGGGGTTATTAAACAATGATATAGAATACCGTGACCAGTAAATCTATATAGGGGGTATTATAACGAATGATATAGAATTACAAGTGACCTTAAATGGATATAGTGGGTTATTATTAACGGATATAGTAGGATACAGTGACCTTAAATGTATATAGGGGTGATTATAACCAAGGATATAGCATACAGTGACCATTGAAATGTATATTGTGGGTTATTAGAACGATGAATATAGGAATACGAGTGACCATTAAATGTATAGTGGGTTATTATAAGCATGATAAAAGGAATACGTGACCATTCAGGGATATTGTGGGTTACCAAAGTAATGATATAGAATACATAGTCTTGTACAAGTAAACTTAATTTCTGGTTTAAACCCCAGAGAAACTGATGGTAATGTCTCTTACCTGCAGACTTGCCAGCAGCAGCAGGACAGCCCTGGTAAAACAGGAGTTATTAGCCCCCATTGCGAGAGAGAGCTATCAGTCAGTTATCTTCCGCACAACAAAATTCCGCTTCTGTGCTTCAAATCCTTCTGTAACCCACGTCACCTCTGCCCCATACTTATGAATAGAAGCTCGTCTACTCTCTGTTACATGGTGGGGGGAATATTAGCAGGGTGTGGTTATAACGGTATGGCTGTCTCTGCCTCTCATGGTAGTCAGTGTTCCCAGGTTAATCCAGTGGACTGGACTTTCCAATCTTCCTCTGGCAGAAGTTGAAGGACTGTGGTGAGTCAACACAAAGCTGAAATTGGTTCTTGTTCGTGGTTTCTTGTTCTTTGAATAAGAAATGGTGTATTGCATAGGTATAAACCGTTTGGGCCACTTAAAAAACACCGCAACAGGACATGTACATGCCCCTGGCACATAATTTAGTCAGTCCAGCCTGGCCCCAAATGGTTTGGCATGGGAAGTTGCATTTTAAGTCTGCAAAAATAGCATTTTGCACATTGAAAAAGAAACTGGTATATTGTAATCAGGTAAACCCAGTTTTCGGGGGCCACTGAAAAACACCGCAGGACAGACATGTACATACCCCTGGCACATTAATTTCAGTTGAGTCCAGTCATGGCCCCAAATTGGTGTTTTGGGCATGGAAGTTGGACATCAATAGTCTGCAAAGAAGAAACAGCCATTTTTGCACAGTTTGATAAGAAACTGGTTGTATTGCAATGTTAAACGCTGTGTGGGCCACTAAAAAAAACACAGCGAAGACTTGTAACATACCCGGAACATAATTCAGTTAGCCATAAGGGCCTAAATTGGTTTTGGGCATGTAAGTGGCACCAAAAGTCTCAAAAATAGCCATGTTTTGCACAATTGAATAAGAACTAGTGTTTTGCATAGTGTAAACAACTTTATTAGGCCACTGAAAAAACAACCTCAACAGACTTGTACTACCCCGGCTATCATTAGTTGAGTCCAGCCTGGCCCAACTTGGTTTGGGCATGGAAGTTGCGCACCAACAGTTCTGCAAATATAGCATTTTTGCACATTTGCATAAGAGTACTGTGTTTTTGCACTTATTTAAAACCAGTTTGGGCCACTGAATAAACACCTCAGACCGACAGCTACATACCCTGGCATTAATTCGTTGAGTCCACCTGTCCCAACTGGTTAACCTATTGCAATACACCAGTTTTCTTATTCAATGTGCAAGAAATGGCTGTTGCGACTTTGATGCCAATTCCATGCTAAAACCAATTTGGGCCAGCTGGACTCAAATGAATTATTTTCCAGGGTACTGTACGGTCTGGTACTGAGTGTTTTTTTCAGTGGCCCAATCTGTTTACCTATTGCAATACAACCAGTTTTTATTCAAATTCCGATATAAGAAACTACTTCAGCCCTGCGGGCATAAGAAAACTACTGAATAACAAGATCAACTTCCAGCTTTGTGTGGTCTGTGGTGTCACTTACTCCATGAAAACTGCTAAGACACTTCTGTGTTGTTCATACTCTAACGCTTGGTTACGACTCACGTTTAAGCCATAGAATTGACTTACATAAAGAACAGGAACCAGCAAGTAGCCCCCCCCACACAGGACCTTGGTCTATCTCTTACTGACCATTCGATTGAACCGAGGTATGTCACCCTCTAGAGCCATTCTATATTTGTAGCAGAGCCGGGGGCGATATAGGTCTAAGAGTCAGGGCACTTTTGGGCACACACATGTGCCGCGACGTAGCGAGGTGAAACATTTTTAGGCCACGCCTTTTCTCCCCCCAATAGGCCAACACCACTATGTACTTTAGAGATACAAAAGATACAACAGATAGACAACCACAAACATAAACCACAGCCCGATAGTGTATAAAAAGACAGAAGACAGTGAAATCGATAAGACAGAGATATGAGCTGGAGTTTGGACACCAATAATGACACAAGGAGCAGTAAACTGGCACATGTTTCATATACTGGTAGCAAGTTTGGTCATTTTAACGTACATGTTTTTTTCTTGTTTTCATTGTAGTCAGATGCCTTGCCCCCACCTTGGCCGGGATACTTCTGTACCTTTAATGGATCTCTGCCCCTATCTATCTCTATCTGTCCCTCTATCTTCTGTATATCTATCTCTATCTGTCCCTCTCTCTCTGTATATCTATCTATCTATATATCTGCCTCTTGTTTAACTATGTCTATCTGCTTCGTTGTCTATCTCTCTATGTCTCTATCTATCTATCTATCTATCTAACTGCATCTATCTATCTAACTAACTGCTATCTATCTAACTATCTATCATCTATCTATCTATCAACTGCTATCTATCTATCTAACTGCTATCTATCATCTACTACGGCTATCTTCTACTTATCTATCTATCTATCTATCTATTGTAACTCTGCTATCTATCTATCTAACTCTGCATCTATCTATTTTCTATGTTCACTGCTATCCTATCTAACTCTGCTATCTATCTATCTATCTACTTCTAACTCTGCATTATCTATCTAACTCGCTATCTCTCTATCTAACTCTGCTATCTATCTATCTACTCTGCTATCTATCTATCTAACTCTATCTATCTATCTATCTATCTATCTAAATTCTGCTATCTATCTATCTAATGCTATCTATCTATCTATTTATCTATCTATCTAACTCTGCTACTAGCTATCTATCTAATTCTGCTATCTATCTATCTAACTCTGTATCTATCTTATCTATCTATATAACTAACTCTGCTATCTATCTATGTATCTATCTATCTATCTTCTAGACTATCTATCTATCTATCTAACTATACTAATCTAATTCTGCTATCTATCTATTCTATCTATCTATCTAACTGCTGTCTTCTATTATCTATCTAACTGCTATCTATCTATTTATCTATTTGCTATCTATCTATCTAATTCTGCTATCTATCTAACTGCTATCTATCTATCTAACTCTGCTATCTATCTATCTATCTATCTATCTATCTAACTCTGCTATCTATCTCTACTATGCATATCTATCTATCTATCTATCTATCTATCTATCTATCTATCTATCTATCTATCTATCTATCTATCTATACTATGCTATCTATCTTCTATCTATGATCTATCTATCTATCTATCTATCTATCTAACTCTGCTTATCTATCTATCTAATCTATTATCTATCTAACTCTGCTATCTATCTATTCTACGATCTACTATCTATCTACTATCTATCATCTTCTCTCTATCTATCTATCTATCATTCTATCTATGCTATCTATCTGTCTATCTATCTATCATCTATCTATCTATCTATCTAAAAACTCTGCATATATCTCTGCTAATTCTGATCTACTCTATCTATCTATCTATCTATCTATCTCATCTATCTATCTCTTATCTAATTACTATTATCTATCTACTATCGCTAGCTATTATTATCTCCCTGATCTATCAACTCATCTATCTGTACTATCTAACTCTATCTCTATCTATTATCTCCCATCCTATATCATCCTATCTCAATGACTATCTATATATCTTGCTTATCTATCTATCAACTGGCTGCTATGCCATCTTATTATCTTATTATGATACTAGGTTCTGCTGCTACTGCTACGGTGCCCACTGCACTATCTGGACTCCCTCCTGATTTCTCTCTCGCGCGCCGGCGCGCTCGTGAATCGGCGTGCCGGTGTGACGTCATTGTGTGGCGCCAGCTGCGCGATCTGCCCAGATGTTCGCGCAGCCGGTAAATCCAGAAGAGTTCAGGGCACTTGCAGGGGGCACAGGCAGTTAAAACATTCGGGCACTTTTGCCAAACATCCGGGGCACGTGCCCCGAATGTTTTAACGCAGATACGCCACTGAGCAGAGCTATATCCCCTACTGACCCATCTATATGCAACAAGCGTGTCCCCTCTAGACCCTCATATGAAGCAGAGCTACATCCCCTCCAGCCGCCATCTATATCTAACCGAGATATGTCCCTCTAGACCCTCCTATATGTAGCACGAGCTATATCCCCTCCATACCCATCTATATGTAGCAGAGCTTTAACCCCTACTGACCCTATAAATGTAGCAGTCGATATCCCCTCCAGACCCCATCTTTTCATGTAGCAGAGCTATATCCCCTCCAGACCCATCTATAGTACAGAGCTATATTCCCGCCAGAACCCATCTATATGTAGCAGAGCATATCCCCTCCAGACCCTCTATGTAGCAACCTAATATCCCCTCGACCATCTATTGTAGCAGAGCTATATCCCCTACTGACCCATCTTTATGTAGAGAGCTATATCCCTACTGATTACGAGCATCTATTTTAGCAGAGCTACCTATCCCCCTGATGACCACTATATTGTAGCCAGACCTATATCGCCCTCCAGACCATCTACATGTAGCAGAGCTAATCCCACTATTGAGCATCTATATGTAGCAGAGCTTTATCCCCTACTGACCCATCAAATGTAGACCAGAGCTTTATTTCCCCTCTACGACCCATCTATAGTAGCAGAGCTATGTACCCTTTAGACCAATCTATATGGTAGCAGAGCTATATCTCTCCAGACCCATCATATGTAGCGAGCTATAACCCTCAGGAACCATTATTGTAGCAGAGCTATATCCCCTCCAGAGAACCATCTATAGTAGCAGAGCTATATCCCCTCCAGACCTTATATGTAGCAGGAGCTATCTAGCCGTATGACCCATCTAGTAGCAGAGCTATATCCCCACTGACCATCCATTGTCTAGCCTAAACCCTTACAGAGATATATCCCCTACTGACCCATCTATATGTAGCAGCCTATATCCCCTCTCAGACCATGTATAGGTAGCAGAGCGATATATCCCCTACTGACAATCTATATGTAGCCAGAGCTTTATCCCCTACTGACCCATCCATCGTAAGAGCAGAGCTTTTTCCCCTCTAGACCCATTCTATATGTAGCAGAGCTATGTACCTTTAGACCCAATCTTATATGTTAGAAGCTAGTATGCCCCTACCTGACCCATCTACTATGTAACAAGGATGTCCCTCGAGGACCCTATATATGTAGCAGGACTATATCCCCTCCTGACCATCTATATGTAGCAGAGATATATCCCCTACTGACCATCTTTATGTAAGTATAGGATTTATCCCATCCCCCACTGACCATCTTATTAGCAGAGCTATATCCGTACTGACCCATCTATATGTAGCAGAGCTATATCCCCTACTGTACTGACCCATGTATATGTAGCAAGAGCTATATCACCTACTGACCCATCTATATGTAGCAGAGCTTTATCCCCTACTGACCCATCTATATCTAACCTAGATATGTCCCCTCTAGACCCATCTATATGTAGCAGAGCTATATCCCCTCCATACCCATCTATATGTAGCAGAGCTTTAACCCCTACTGACCCATCTATAGGTAGCAGAGCTATATCCCCTCCAGACACATAAATATGTAGCAGAGCTATATCCCCTCTAGACCCTTCTATATGTAGCAGAGCTATATCCTCTCCAGACACATAAATATGTAGCAGAGCTATATCCCCTCCAGACCCATCTATAGGTAGCAGAGCTATATCCCCTCCAGACCCATTAATATGTAGCAGAGCTATATCACCTCCGGACCCATCTATATGTAGCAGAGCTATATCCCCTACTGTACTGACCCATGTATATGTAGCAGAGCTATATCACCTACTGACCCATCTATATGTAGCAGACTTATCCCCTCTGACCCTCTATATGTAGGAGCTATCCCCTCGACCCATCTATATGTAGCAGAGCTATATCCCCTCCAGACCCATCTATATGTAGCAGAGCTATGTCCCCTCTAGACCCATCTATATGTAACAGAGCTATATCCCCTCCATACCCATCTATATGTAGCAGAGCTATATCCCCTACCCATCTATATGTAGCAGAGCTATATCCCCTCCAGACCCATCTATATGTAACCGAGCTATGTCCCCTCTAGACCCATCTATATTTAGCAGAGCTATATCCCCTCCAGACCCATCTATATGTAGCAGTACGATATCCCCTCCAGACCCATCTATATTTAGCAGAATTATATCCCCTCCAAACCCATCTATATGTAGCAGAGCTTTATCCCCTACTGACCCATCTTTATGTAGCAGAGCTATATCCCCCACTGACCCATCTATATGTAGCAGAGCTATATCCCCTACCCATCTATATGTAGCAGAGCTATATCCCCTCCAGACCCATCTATATGTAACCGAGCTATGTCCCCTCTAGACCCATCTATATGTAGCAGAGCTATATCCCCTCCAGACCCATCTATATGTAGCAGTGCGATATCCCCTCCAGACCCATCTATATTTAGCAGAATTATATCCCCTCCAAACCCATCTATGTGTAGCAGAGCTTTATCCCCTACTGACCCATCTATATGTAGCAGACCTATATCCCCTACTGACCCATCTATATGTAGCAGAGCTATATCCCCTACTGACCCATCTTTATGTAGCAGAGCTATATCCCCCACTGACCCATCTATATGTAGCAGAGCTATACCCCCTACTGACCCATCTATATGTAGCAGAGCTATGTCCCCTCTAGACCCATCTATATGTAGCAGAGCAATATCCCCTCCAGACCCATCTATATGTAGCAGAGCTATATCCCCTCGAGACCCATCTATATGTAGCAGACCTATATCTCCTACTGACCCATCTATATGTAGCAGACCTATATCTCCTACTGAACCATCTATATGTAGCAGAGCTATATCCCCTACTGACCCATCTTTATGTAGCAGAGCTATATCCCCCACTGACCCATCTATTTGTAGCAGAGCTATATCCCCCACTGACCCATCTATATGTAGCAGAACTATATCCCCTACTGACCCATCTATATGTAGCAGAGCTATATCCCGTCTAGACCCCATCTATATGTCAGTCAGGCTATGTCCCTCCAGACCCATCTATATGTAGCAACTATATCCCTCCGACCCATCTATATGTAGCAGAGCTATATCCCCTCCAGACCCATCTATATGTACCAGAGCTATATCCCCTACTGACTTATCTATATGTAGCAGAGCTATATCCCCTACTGACCCATCTTTATGTAGCAGAGGTATATCCCCCCACTGCCCCATCTATATGTAGCAGAGCTATATCCCCTACCGACCCATCTATATGTACCAGAGCTTTATCCCCTACTGACCCATCTATATGTAGTAGAGCTATGTCCCCTCTAGACCCATCTATATGTAGCAGAGCTATATCCCCCCCCAGACCCATCTATATGTACGAGCTATATCCCCTACTGACCCTCTATAGCAACCAAGCTATGTCCCCTCTAGATCCATCTATATGTAACAGAGCTTTATCCCCTACTGACCCTATGTATATATTGCAGAGCTTTATCCCCTACTGACCCATCTATATGTAGCAGAGCTTTTTCCCCTCTAGACCCATCTATATGTAGCAGAGCTATATCCCCTATTGACCCATCTATATGTAACCAAGCTATGTCCCCTCTAGACCCATCTATATGTAGCAAAGCTATGTCCCCTCTAGACCCATCTATATGTAGCAGAGCTATATCCCCTACTAACCCATCTGTATGTTACTGCTCTATGTCCCCTCTAGATCCCTCTATATGTAGACAGAGCTAGGTCCCCTCTAGACCCATCATATGAAACCGAGCTAGTGTACCCTTTAGACCGGGGTGTCAAACTCACCATAACATAAGGGGCCAAAATCAAAAAGACGACAAAGTGGTGGGCCGAATTTTTTTTTTTAGATACAGGATTGGGACTCTGTCATGCTTGTGCCTAGTGCTGGTTCTTGGCAGAGAATGCCAAGAGACTGGGACCTCTGCCTATGGCTGATTGCGTTAATCTAGCAGCAGATCTATAGTTACGCCACTACTTGGGACTGCACAAATGGATAGCGGCCATCTTGGATTCTGTACAGTCACTGGGGCCACAAACAACAGCCAGAAGGGCCAGATTCGGCCCGCGGGCCTTGAGTTGACATGTGTTCTTAGACCCATCTATATTAGCAGAGCTATATCCCCTATAGACCCATCTATATAGTAGAGCTATGTCCCCTCTAGACCCATCTTTATGTAGCAGAGCTATATCCCCTACTGACCCATCTATATGTAACTGAGCTATGTCCCCTCTAGACCCATCTATATGTAGCAGAGCTATATCCCCTACCCTACTGACCCATCTATATATAACCAAGCTATGTCCCCTCTAGACCCATCTATATGTAGCAAAGCTATGTCCCCTCTAGACCCATCTATATGTAGCAGAGCTATATCCCCCCCCAGACCCATCTATATGTAGCAGAGCTATATCCCCTACTGACCCATCTATATGCAACCAAGCTATGTCCCCTCTAGATCCATCTATATGTAACAGAGCTTTATCCCCTACTGACCCTATGTATATATTGCAGAGCTTTATCCCCTACTGACCCATCTATATGTAGCAGAGCTTTTTCCCCTCTAGACCCATCTATATGTAGCAGAGCTATGTACCCATTAGACCCATCTATATGTAGCAGAGCTATATCCCCTATTGACCCATCTATATGTAACCAAGCTATGTCCCCTCTAGACCCATCTATATGTAGCAAAGCTATGTCCCCTCTAGACCCATCTATATGTAGCAGAGCTATATCCCCTACTAACCCATCTGTATGTTACTGCTCTATGTCCCCTCTAGATCCATCTATATGTAGCAGAGCTATGTCCCCTCTAGACCCATCTATATGAAACCGAGCTATGTACCCTTTAGACCAGGGGTGTCAAACTCAATAACATAAGGGGCCAAAATCAAAAAGACAGACAAAGTGGTGGGCCAATTTTTTTTTTTAGATACAGGATTGGGACTCTGTCATGCTTGTGCCTAGTGCTGGTTCTTGGCAGAGAATGCCAAGAGACGGGGACCTCTGCCTATGGCTGATTGCGGTATCTAGCAGGCAGATCTATAGTTACGCCACTACTTGGGACTGCACAAATGGATAGCGGCCATCTTGGATTCTGTACAGTCACTGGGGGCCACAAACAACAGCCAGAAGGGCCAGATTCGGCCCGCGGGCCTTGAGTTTGACATGTGTGCTTTAGACCCATCATATGTAGCGAGCTATATCCCCTATAGACCCATCTATATATAGTAGAGCTATGTCCCCTCTAGACCCATCTTTATGTAGCAGAGCTATATCCCCTACTGACCCATCTATATGTAACTGAGCTATGTCCCCTCTAGACCCATCTATATGTAGCAGAGCTATATCCCCTACCCTACTGACCCATCTATATATAACCAAGCTATGTCCCCTCTAGACCCATCTATATGTAGCAAAGCTATGTCCCCTCTAGACCCATCTATATGTAACCGAGCTATGTCCCCTCTAATCCATCTATATGAGACAAGAGCTATGTCCCTCTGACCCATCTATATATAGTAGAGCTATGTCCCCTCTAGACACTCTATATGTAGCAGAGCTTTATCCCTACTGACCCATCTATATGTAACTGAGCTATGTCCCTCTAGACCCATCTGTTTGTTACTGCTCTATGTCCCCTCTAGACCCACCTATATGAAACCGAGCTATGTCCCCTCTAGATCCATCTATATGGAGCAGAGCTATGTCCCCTCTAGACCCATCTATATATAGTAGAGCTATGTCCCCTCTAGACCCATCTATATGTAGCAGAGCTATATCCCCTACTGACCCATCTATATGAAACTGATATGTCCCCTCTAGACCCATCTGTTATGTTACTGCTCTATGTCCCCTCGAGACCCACCTATATGAGCAGCAATGTCCCCTACTGACCCATCTATATGTAACTGAGCTTGTCCCCTCTAACCCATCTATATGTAACCAACTATGTCCCCCTCTAGACCATCTTATGTAGCAGAGCTATATCCTCTCCTGACCCATCTATATGTAGCAGAGCTATATCCTCTACTGACCCATGTAATGTACAGAACTATATCCCCTACTGATCCATGTATATGTAGCAGAGCTATATCCCCTACTGACCCATGTAAATGTAGCAGAGCTATATCCTCTACTTACCCATGCATATGTAGCAGAGCTATATCCCTTACTTACCCATGCATATGTAGCAGAGCTATATCCTCTACTGACCCATGTATATGTAGCAGAGCTATATCCTCTACTGACCCATGTATATGTAGCAGAGCTATATCCCCTACTGACCCATCTATATGTAGCAGAGCTTTTCTCTACTGACCCATGTATATGTAGCCAATCTATATCCCCTACTGTTTCAACTATATGTAGCAGAGCTATATCCCCAATGACCCAGCTATATGTAGCAGAGCTTATCCCCTACTGGCTCATATATGTAGAGAGCTATATCCTCTACTGACCCATGTATATGTAGCAGAGCTATATCCCCTACTGACCCATGTATATGTAGCAGAGCTATATCCCCTATTGACCAATCTATATGTAGCAGAGCTACATCCTCTACTGACCCATGTATATGTAGCCGATCTATATCCCCTACTGACCCATCTATATGTAGCTGATCTATATCCCCTACTGACCCATATATATGTAGCAGAGCAATATCCCCTACTGACTCATCTATATATAGCCGATCTATATTCCCCACTGAACTATCTATATGCAGCAGAGCTATATCCCCTACTGACCCACCTATATATATAGCTAAGCTATATCCCCTCCAGACCCATCTATATGTAATTGGGCTATATCCCCTATTGGCCTATGTATATGTAGCAGAGCAATATCCCCTACTGACCCATCTATATTTTGCAGAGCTATATCTCCTACTGAACTATATATATGTACTATATAGATGGGTCAGACTCCTCTATATATAGATTCATCTATATGTAGCTCAGCTATATCCCCTACTGACCCATCTATATATATAGCTAAGCTATCTATCTATATGTAACAGAGCTATATCCCCTATTGACCCATCTATTTGTAGCTTAGCTATATCCCATACTGACCCATCCATATATATGTATGTATTTTATTTCTTATATAGCGCTACATATTCTGCAATGCTTTACAACTATTTACTCAATTCACATCAGGCCCTGCCCCGAAGAGCTTACAATCTAATCACTTTATGTACACATACAACCTATCAGTATATCTTTATGATTGTGGGGGAAACCGGAGTGCCCGGAGGAAACCCACACAAGCATGGGGAGAACATACAAACTCCTTGCAGATGTGTCCAAGGGTGGAATCGAACTCAGGACCTCGGCGCTGGTGTTACACTGAGCCACTGGTGCTGCCCAATATGTAGGTGATCTATATCCCCTACTGACCCATATATATGTAGCACAGCTATATCCCATCTAGACCCCTCTATATGTAGCAGAGCTCTATCCACTACTGACCCATCTATATATAGCTGATCTACATCCCCCACTGACCCATCTATATGTAGCAGAGCTATATCCCCTACTGACCCATCTATATGTAGCAGAGCTATAACCACTCCAAACCCATCTATATGTATCCGAGGCTAGATACCCTACCAACCCATCTAGATCTAGCCGAGATATCCCCTACTGAACAATCTATATGTAGCACAGCTATATCCCTTATTGACCTATATATATATGTAGCTGATATATATCCGCTACTGACCCATCTATATGTAGCAGAGCTATATCCCCTAATGACCCAGCTATATGTAGCAGAGCTATATCCCCTACTGACCCATCTATATGTAGCAGAGCTATATCCCCTAATGACCAAGCTATATGTAGCAGAGCTATATCCCCTACTGACCCATCTATATGTAGCAGAGCTATATCCCCTACTGATCCATCTATATTAGGGGATCTATATCACAACCCAGATGCCCACCCTCAGTAGTAGCAATTGTATAAATCTATATAAACCCACAAAGTATAACAACATCTGCACTAAAAAGGGGATACAGATAAGGACAATCAGTTTCACATTCTAATATATAGCAAAGTGCAAGAGGGGACAATAAAAAGGTATAATTATGGTACCTACCAAGACACTATCTTATGTCCGGGTGGGCCCCATTTTCCCACCTAAACCTGGTCCTGTCCCATCTTTCTCTATTTCTGTTACCCCCATTTTCCCTTACAATCGGCACTCGCCCGGGTTATTATTGACTCCTCTCTCTCTCTTTTTAACACCACATTAACTATGTTGATAAAACCTGCTGCTTTTCCTTCGCAATATAGTGAAAATCAGCATGTTCCTTTCTCTCCCGACCACTGCTATGCTTATGCATGCTCTCATCCTATCACGCCTCGGACTCTGTAACCTACTACTTACTTCTTCCCCCCTCCCTACCCTTCAGTCCATACTAAACTAGGCTACACATATTGTTTTTCCCTCTATAAACAGGATCCCAAAACACCTGTCTCCCCATTAAACAGCACATTGTATATAAAATCCTTATCCTAAATTTAAATTCCTTCGCTCTGCGGCACCTCCTTATATTCCTATCTAGTGGCAAAAATGACTGTGGCAAAAGCAAGAGAATGTTCAAATATCTTTTTTAATGGTGCTCCTATCATTTGAATCCTTAAGGAATGGGGTGCACATACAGATGGGCTTCCCGTTTTCCTCCAAGCAAAAACATGGTAATACTGCTACACTCCGCGACCCAGATGGATTCCCAACATAACTAAAAAATTAAATCTCCCAGAGGTAAGGTTACCTACCTGGGACCACCCTTTCCCCAACCTTTAGCAAGTCATTGGAGGGCTAGCAAATCCAAAGGAAGATAAAGGATAAAAAAAGCAAATTCAGGGGAAGAACTGGGAAAACCTGCCCCCAGTACCGGAAACTTATTGTGCTTCCTGTTTTGCATTCTGTGTAGTATTTTCTAAATTTTCGAATTCACTAAAATTTTAGAAAGCGGAAGATTATGCTTGAAAATATCCTGTGCATTGTACAACATTGTTTTATCATTTTTGATACCTGGCTCGTCTTACACATATAAATTTAAAACTCTGAAGGGGCTTTTTTGACAGTGGGAATGGAATAATCCAGCACTCTGGAAATCAAGTAGCTCCCTACAAGTCTCTGGATGGTGGACTAATTCATATTATAGAAAGAGGAAATTGACCACGTCTACCAAAGGGAGGACAAATTTATGATTAATGGTCCCCATGGATAATGTTTTATGATACACTCAAGTACAAAGCCCTTTAACACTTACATAAGATATTTATTAAAGGCACTATACTGAAAAAATAATTTTCCTCATCCAATTTATAATTGAATACATGTAAAGCTATTCTGTTGTATTCAATGATCAACTGGACTTGAAGTTTAGTTCTTGAAGACGTTTCGCTAGAAGAGTTTTCCGAACTTCGAAAAATCCGGTCCGCTCGGGATCCGCGGATTTTCGGAAAATCCGAAAATTCAAATCCGCGGAGCGACCCGTTAAAACGTATTAAAATGAAGTTCGGCAAAATCCGCATTAAAAGTGGTCTAAATAGCCTTGGTAAACGTACACTTAACCACTCAGGGACCTGGGTAATGGCCTTAGAAGCACGTATAAATCCAACAATACCTAAAAATACAGTCCGCTAGCGTGACTTTAAAAAAACGGTATTTTTTCGAAAATACGAGGATTCCGTAAAAACGAAGATTTCCGTAAAAAAACGAGGCTTTCTGTAACTCTATAAGCTGCCATTGGCTAATTTGGATCATGTGGCTTGCTCCGCTTGAAAATTTACACGAATTACTCGTTTTTACGATATTCTCGTAATTACGAGAATACTCTAATACGTGAATCCTCGTAATTACGAGGATCTTCGGTTTTCTCCGTATCCCGAAAGTACGTAGATCCTCGTAATTACTGAGATACTCGTATTTTCGAAAATTTTTCGTAAAAAAAAAAAAATCCGCGGTTCGGAAGTCGGAATCGGAATTAATCCGCGTTCGGATCCGGTTCGGGTCCGCGAACCGTCATCTCTATCGCTAGTCATCCGACTGGCTTCTCAATTCAAATGACTTGTACAAGAATCTGTGGCACTTATGTACCCTGGAAAATCCCAATTAGCATATCACACAGCCAGTGTTTAGGGCGTGATTAGATGTGGCTAAAGAGTGTTTATGGAACCCCCAGAGTAAGGTGTCAAAACAGCATTATACAGGCAGACAGATGCTGTTTTGACACCTTACTCTGGGCTGTCCTATAACACCTTTAGCCACTATCTAATCACGCCCTTAACACCTGGCTGTGATATCTAATTGGTTATTTTCCAGGGTACATAAGTGCCACAGATTCTTGTACAAGTCATTCTGAATTGAGAAAGCCAGTCGGATGACTAGCGAAACGTCTTCAAGAACTAAACTTCAGTCCGGTTGATCTAATTGAATACAACAGATATACCATGACCTGGATGAATAGAACCTCACAAGCACATGTAAAGCTAGGAACACACCTAGCGATTTTTCCTCCTGACCGACCGTTCGATACGGTCGCCAGAGGAAGGACTTCGGTCCAGCAAAAGCAGCCGCTCTGATAATCACCCACTCACCGATCGTGCGGTACATAGAGGTCCGCACGATCGGACAGGTTTTCCACCCTGTCCGATCGTCTTTCGTCCGATTGGAGACAACGGTCGATCTGACATGGGCACATTCGGATTCGATAATTTCGGTCCGATCGACGATACATTGAACTATCGGTCGATCGGACCGAAATATCTCATGTGTGTACCCAGTTAAGTAGCACTCTGATTTGCGTGTGTTGTTGCATGCCTTCAATCCAGCACACTTTGTTTAGGAGCAGTATCCCCCCTCCTTTTTAACCACTCACACTTACCAACCTGACTTTTTCCCCCACAACCAACTGTCAAGGCCTGCACACGCATTCCACTGTCAAAACCAGTAAAACTACTCACAAGAAGAATAGTTTTGAGAGCAAGGACTTGATTGACAGCTGAAATACAAGAGGTTTTATATTGATATCTAAGAAATAGGGGGCAAATCAACAAAAAAAAAAAATGTAGTGGTGGTTGGGAAGAATTATAGTTCCGTTATGGTCAATTAAAAGAACCTATGTTTGGTAAGATGCCCTTAATCCTCTATAAGACTCTATTTATGGACGTTTGGAAAAAGGCAACTGGATTAAATCTTAAAGGGCATGTTCACCCATGAAACAAAAATCTAGTCATTCCGTTATAGAGATGAATGAACTCGAAATTGAACCTGAGTTTGACAACCCGGACTTCTGAACTATCTGGCCCCGGATTTCTCGACTTCGTTAATTATAGAATGTTCCCATTCGAGGCACGAATATGCGAGTAAAATGTCTATTATACCAACACGCGAGTAATATCGAATTATCGAGTCCGTGAGTAAAAGTTCTATTTACACCACTACACGGAGTAATATCGACGATTATCGAATCCCCGCGAAAAAACGGGAGGGAGAGGGAGGGAGGGCTGCACTGAGCATGCCTCAAACCTTGACGAGGTTGAGGCAGACTCAGGCACAGCATGAGTCACCCACTGCTTCTACACAGCAGTTTCCTGATTTGGAGGGGCACAGCAGGGGACCAATTTTGAGCAAATGTAAGGTCAGGCTTGTTTTAAACTTCTTATGTGGCCGTAAGGGGTTAAATTTTAGTTTTGGGGTGGACATGCCCTTAAGTATTTTATTGATTGCCCTTGCCCATTCTCAGAGTAAGGTCGCCCCTCCTTTCTGCAGTCAATCAAGGCTGTGATTTCTGACATCACAACCCATATTGACTGCTGTTTCACCTGCTGCCTCCTCTGCATATGCTCAAGCAAATAAATGGGAGGAGGCAGATACTTTTGCCAGAAGGAAAAGAACTCCTCCTTAAATATCTGATACAAATCCATGTAATAAACTGGAATGCAGTTGGGATTGTGGGCGACTTTTTTATTTAGGGGTGACATGCCCTTTAAGGAACCTTGCGTGGTCATACAATGCTTTCCTTTTTAATGTTGTAGGAAAAAAATACTTGCCAGAAAATCTCAGTATTCATCTGTAGACATGTTACATATTGAATATAAAATGAACACCAAAATATTCTTTCATTTTTTGGAACCATTTGGTTTTCGTGCTGATACAGTTTATTGTTGTACTTATGTTATGTTTAACCAAGAAGGGGAACTTTTAAATGGCTAATGTGGCCTTTTTTTGTAAATTCTATTTTTATGACTTTTTAAAACAATTTTAGACAAATAAACAATATCACATTGCATCTTAGATATTGTCATATATCTTATTCATCTTGTCTTGGTATGATACAATGGGGAGTGGTAGAGAGAAAGAAGGTTTGAAAGTTCCAAACAGTGGGAAAAGCATTCAGTTACCCTATTTTTAATTAATATCAATATTAATATAAACATTTGGGCCTGTCACTCTTCAGAATCAGGTGACTATTGTTATAAGTTTTGTATGTTTACACTGGATAGTGGAGTGCTATATGGTAGGCATAATTATAAAAAGGGAATATATTGTATCCCTAATGTCTAGGCCTTATTGGCGCAATTATCTTATGCTTCCAATTGTGTTTTGCAAAATGTTAGCTTGTGGCCACATTGTATGTACTGCGTATGCAATCACCTTTTTTTTGTGTCAAGTAACATTACACTCAAAGGTTATATATTTCCATATTCATCACTGGGAACAAGTATAATTTTCAACCCCAAGGGGTATAAAGTTTTCACAGCTTGCTTTTACATTTATCCGCAAATTCCTTAAAGAGTAAGTGTAGTTACTACCCTTGTTTTAAACACAATGAGTTCATCGGAAAGGTAGGTATAACACTGACTTGTTGTACCTATCTTCATGGAGGGAAGTCCTCCCTTTTCAAAGGTAAAGGTGGCCATGCACAAAGTTGAAAAGCCATCAAACTACCATCATTGGCATCATAACCTATCGGTCCTACTGGTTACCCAATTAAGCATGTAATGAGGGCCCTCTTACTTCCCAATATGCCTTTCACGCTCCACTGCCAATCTATTTACAGCCTACGATTCCCACAACCTTATGTCTCACCCCCATATCCTCTAGTCTGTAAGGTCTTTGGGCAGGGTCCTCTTTTCTATGGTATCAGGGTATTGCTGTAGAAACTCCTCACTCTGTTTACTTATATTATGTATTACTGTGTATGTAATATGTATGACTTTGTATAACATGTATTACCCTATATGTAATGTATGACTATGTAATTTGTAAGCGCCACAGAAGATGTTGGCCTATATATAGATCATAATAATAATAAAATAAAATTGTGCTTGCTTTTTCTTAATGTGTTAGCTGATCAGGAGTGGGTCCAAGCACGCCCCCCAGTTGCCTGCGAGTTAGCAGAAAAGGAAGTAGGAGCCCGGAGCCGCCTGTCTGTGAGAGAAATGATATTTTTTTCAGGAAAGAAATTTTGTCTAAAGGCAAAGGACCGCAAAAGAAAAAGTATTTGACCACCTCCCATGGTGGTGGCCTGCACCGTCCAATTGCTGTTTATTACTATGAAGTGACAGCGTTTAATTTATGCTAAAAGTATAAAAGATTTGGAACAAACCGCAATCCAACAATAACTGCTTTATTAGGCTGGATTAACCTAGGCGTGTGAAAAGTGCGATCACAATGCATTCTCATGCAAATGCGATAGTTATTTTACAACTAAATCTTTGTTTCCCTTTTAGGAACGGCGCATAAATACTGCATGTATAGGAAATGACTCACATAGGTGTGTAAGCTCCCAGATATTCGTAAAATGCTATCATCTTCCTGTAAAGTGTAAATAACCAGGAAATGTGGTAATTACGGTCCTCAATGGGCCAAAATAAGAACTGCAGTGTTGCTTAGTACTAATGATATGGATGTAGAATGTAGATCAAGGAGTCTTTTTAATGCCAATCTAGTGTAACTATAGCTCAAACAACCACATCATTTATTTATTTGTAAATGATTTCAATTCATTAAAAACAAATAAAACGTGTGCCTTGGTATGTCATGCGATACCAGAAACCTAACCCAAGATGAAATCACAGAATGGGATTAATGGATTCAGAGGGGCAGATGCAAAAAGGAGACTAAATTCCCCGGTACCCAATGTAATTTGGGTAAATTGTATAAATTATATAGTTCGGATAGAGAAATCAGTTAGGGTTTCAAGTATATTTGCAGTTCAGTTACCGAAACCTACTAAATCCCCAATTACATGTGGAACCAAAATCGATTAGTAGAGCCACAAAGATGTATGTACCATATTTTTTATACTGTTTTCAATTCCACACTCTTTCAATCACATTTTCCAGTTACCTGATGGCAATAGTTTTGCAAATATTCTAGTGTGAGTAAGACTGGCTGAATTATCACTAGGTAACAGGACCATATAATCTCAAAATATAGCTTGTAGTAGCAAGCATTTTGAGAGCCCAGACTCTTTAAACACATTTTAAACATATTTAAGCACATGCGAATGAAAATCAAGGACAGAAATAATGGCAAGGTTTTAGTTTGCAGTGAATCCTTAATACACATTAGGGCTCGTCACACTAGAAACGACAAAACACACAGCATGTGGTTTGTCAGTTTGCATCCTTTTTTGCATACATACATTCGTATCCATACGATTTCTATAAAAATCATGAAAAAACGGACAGAAATGCTCATGCAGTGCGTTTGTTAACGGACTGAACGGATTATAACGCAGCAGGTGTGAACGATTTATGAAATCCTATGGGGTTTTACGGTCTGTCCATTTTTTTTAAATGCACCTGCATTTGAAAAACGGATACAAACTGATTATGGTGAACCTTCGTTGTAATTTTACAGATCTGTTACCACCACTATTCTCGTACAAATAGCTAAGAACATTGGTAACGACTGGTAGGTCTGACTTATTGTTTCCTAAATCCACACCCATCTTTCATAGGTGATCCCCATATTGGTACCTTCCAGTGTATAAATTGTCAAGCATGTAATGGTATCATACTAGGTAAAATGTTTTCCCATCCACGCAAGAAGGGCACATGAAAAGAATTGAAGAATACAGGACATGTAGAAACACTGGGGTAGCATGAAGGGATATTTCAAACTTTGATGAACCAATGATTAAAAAAAAAAAAAAATTAAAGTCAGTAAACACTTTTTTGAAAATAAACAGAGCATCTCAGCTGGTTCATCTCTGGTTTATATTAGAGGTAATCAATTGGGAACTAAGAGGGGGTTAATTTTGGTAATTAATTTTAGAGGGAATGCTTTTTACTACAACAATGTAAGTTAGTTTAATTGTAAGCTGCAGCTTAAAAAAAAACTTCCCTCCTGAGCCTACCTGTCTACTGTAAGTTGCTCACATCTTGGATGTGGTTTGAAGACTGCTTAGCCTCCGCCCTCCGTGAGTTCCCAGATCTTTTATTCAAGACCCACAAACATTCCTCATTTGCTCCGTGTGCGCACGCAACGTGACGTCATGGAAGCGTGCGCACATGACATGTCGCACCATGCTTATGTACAGCATGGCGCGATAATGTCACGTTGTGTGCACGGAGGAAGACGATGCTTTTTGGGGCTTGAATAAGGAACCGAACTCACAGAGGGCAGAGCTAAGCAGTCATCAAACCACATTCTGCAACTTTACAGCTGCACAGGTAGGCTCAGGGGGGACCTAGAAAAAAAAAGGGGGGGGGGTTTAAAAGCAGCAGCTTACAATAACTTAACTTTCTTTTACAGTGTACTTATCCTTTAATTCAGCTAGAGTTCTCCATCTAGTGGATTTCACTGGATTGAAAATTAACTGATTTAATGGACAATAAAAATGTGAAAGAAAGACGAAAGATTCTTTTTTCGTTAAAAAAAAAAATCTTTTACAAAAGTTTTATCTGTATTTCACTATTTTAGCACTTTTAACTTGATTTTATATTATATAATGTTATTTCACTTAATGTATTAATCCACTTTCTAAATGCTGCTATGTGTTCACAAGTATAGTATGTTAATTGCACATGACACGCCCACAAAAGGTGTCATCTACACTGACAAACCCCGATTCACGTTGCTTACACATCACCTGAAGAGGGAGATTGTACCCCCCGAAATGTTGTCAATTTGGTCTTTGAAAATTAAATCCCCATTCACTTTGGAGTGCGACTCAGTGTGCCATTTTTCAGCACAGAGACCATCCTGTGTCTGACAACTACTGGCTCCAGGACTGTTAGCCATAAGCAAAATGTTCTATTGGTTCCTGTACTTTATATATAGGAGACAATTGTGGATGCCGATTTAGGGCCACCTGAACAAACATCTACTACAAATGTGCAGTCCTTTTTCTCAGCTTTAGGAAGCGATGTGGTCACCCAAGGATCTTGGACTAAGCACATTCTACTCTGACGCTTGTAAAGTGCACAAGATGGCTTACAGGATTATACGAGTTGCCAGATGCCTGGGCAGATTGGTTAATTGGCCTTACTGCAGCAGCCGCCACAACAGTATTCCTGTTTTTTGGGTTTAAAGGCATGCCCAACCCACCCCCAGCATCCCAATATCTCAGTTTGGCGAATGCCAAGTCTGTTCTTACAAATGTGCTCAGAACCTACAGGTGCCCATACACTGGACAGGATTTACTGAATATTGGCAATGTATGGATAGGTCTTAAAGCAGACAAGCTACAGATATGGGCAGTCACAGCCTGCAGTGTTCAATATAATATAAGTGAATATTCCTGCAATCACTTTAAAACAAAGGGTTAAAACATATTGTAACATGTTAGGGGTGTTATACTATGAGAATGTATATTAGGTATCACTTAAAGGGTATTATCACTGGATAATTAGTTTTTTAAAATGCCTATTAGTGGAAACCATAATTCATCCCAACCGTTTTGTGGTTGACCTTCCCCCTATTCATTAGATATCCAATCTTCAACATCTTACTTTTTAGCATTTCTGTAAGCAGTTTTGCTGTAGCTGAAATGATTTGACAGTTGGGTGTGCTTGTATGCAGTTTTGACCGTTGGTATGCGGGAAAATAGTCAGGTCAGTGCTGAGCAGTTGTATTGTATTGAATGCATGCACCACACACTCCTCAGAGTAAGTGCTTATATGTATTTATTTTATAGATTAAGAGGACAGTAATTTTTTTCAGTATACATACACTTTAAGGTTCCATAAGATCCTGAAACATGTTGCCAAGCACTGAAAGTAGTTTGCAGTGGATTTCAGTGTGGAGTTTCTTCCAGCTTAGCTTGTTTGCTTTTATTCTTTTTTCTTATGCCATAAATATGGATTTTTTTCTGTTAGTATGGGACAGGGAAAATTGCAGCTCAAAAAGAAAAAAAAAAAAGTCTTATCGTACACACTCTACAATGTTAGTTGGCTAGACTAAAAGGGCACAGACTTGCCCCATCTTATTCATTAATGCATACATGTAAGCAGCACATACTCTGAGGTGTATGTTGTTGCATGCCTTCAATCCAGTACTTGTTGCTCAGACTAAACATCCCCCCTCCACTCTGACAGACACACTCACTGTGAGGGCAAGCATGCTCTGTAATCACTTATATGGCATTGGGGGGGGAATCTCCATAATGTATTTCACACATACCAAATTATGAATTGAAGAATCGATGAGAAAAAAACAATAATCACCCTGCTCTAAGAAAAAAAATTTCCTAAAGCCAAAAATGAAAATCTTTAATTAAAAAAAAAAAAACCACATTAAGTATTTTACAACTTTTTTGTCTGATATAGTCAACAACTATTTCACATAAATATCAGGAAAAAATTATGTAAAGAGGAACAGTTGGTTAAAGAAATAATTTAGACTGACTACATTAAAAAAAATTTTAAAATCTGTTTAAATATGCAGACACCGATTTGTTGGTGCCACACAGTACTGAATTTTTATTTAATGTCTCCGGTTCAGCCACTGCACAAATAACATGCAGGTATTTATTACTGCTGATGCTCCACTTGCTGTGCTGCTCAATATATTGCTGTATTTTTTATGGCGATACCAAAAGGACAGTAACATGACTACTGTAAATGTGAACATTGTTTTTCCACAAGCGAAAAGTTTGGGAAAATAATCATTTACAACACAAAATTTAAGCAACCACTAACCTCCCAAGAGTATTACCTGACAAAAAAAAAAAAAAAATAAAATCTTTCATCTCTGCTAATGGCACTTTGCTCCGTATGCAGCATCCCAGTGCTTTAGACATAGTAATTTGTGGCATTTAATTAGTTCCATAGTAACTTATTCCAGTGTTATTTTTAAAATAATTCCATTAAAAAAAAAAAAAAAAAAAAAAAAAAAAAAGATGGCCTTCTCCCTACAGTACAATCAGAGTTCAAAAAGGCAAGTAAATATGTTCAATAGCTGGATAAGCACATAAGCAGGTTATAAATCTTGTGGTAAAGAGGAGAACCAGTAGCGAACAGATTACCATGTCAGTGGGTCAGAAATGATTGTCCACAGCATAGAAAGCACCAGGAAATCCAGAAATGATGACTTTGTACATTTGTCACCAGAAAATTGCACTTTTGTCCAGGGTCAATGTTCTAGTCTATTTCATTCCCCCCATTTACTATATACCAAAAGGACATAGTTCATTTTTGGATATTGGAGAACAGGCGTAGATCAGGGTCAATAGATTGGGAAGGCCACTTTAATAACTTCAAAGAATCACTGCAAAGAGAAGACCGTGCGGCTGTGAATCTATTTAGAGGAGTCAGGCAGTGTTTTACCAAATTACTCTTCTCCTCCATACATATCTGCCAGTTTTCTGAAGCGTGGACCCCAGTCATCAAACATTTGTAATCCTGATCAGCATCAGAGTAGATGAAGCCAGAAGAGCTGAGCGAGCACCTCAGAGCCACTACCTTCAATCAAACACCAGCGAGAGAGTCATATGAGGTGCAGTAGGGTCATCGGCTGCGATGTAGTATTAAATTCTCAATTGAAAGAGGAGGAAATATACTCAAACAAAGGATTTGTTCTTACTAGTCTTGATCACATGCCCAACCAATCTAACAAAGGTTAACTTTTCCTTCTCAACATAACATTATGTCAGAATATTCCATCAGCTTCTACTGGAAATTTCTGCTTTTAATGAAGCAGAGAATCCTTAAAGTCATTTCCTTTTAAGAGCAACTCACCAATGTCCACTAACAGGAAATTTGTTCTATTGAAGTTGTAACCCTTTTATGCCCCAAGGAGAATAACATGCATAATAAAAACTGCCAATAAGAGGGAAATGTAGACAATTCTGCTGAAAATACAGTATTAGAAGTCTAAATAAATTAACCACCAATCATTTAAATCAAAATATGCAATGCTTACTTTTGCTTAATACTTCTAAAACTAGTGTTTTGGCACATCAGACTTCACACTGAAACTTTCTGTTAAGGCAAGTGGTATGGTGGCTTCAACTAAATTCTAACATTAAAGGTAAATGTTACATTTTTAATATTCTTTTTACTTATTAACTGAAGAACGGGAGTGTAAATAGCGTTTTCTACCTCCTGTTCTTCAGTGAAAACTGCAGAGAGGACAGAACTTACGTCCGGCTTGTCAACGCTCCTTGCACTGTGTGCAAATGCGTGCACAATGCAAGACCCTAGGAAGCTCCAAGAAGGAGGTGGTGTCGGAGGCTGTCAGCAGCGCTGTATCGACTCTCCAGTAAGTTCTGTGATCGGACAGGAATGGTGCATATATTGGTTGTTTTTTTGATTGAACATACCTCTTCAATGAAGTTACATTCTATCTGGGTTTGAGGGTCTAGGTCGGTATTTGTGGAGCAGGCATCAGAGTTGGGACCCACATCATTTCTCATTATCTCTGTCGAGCATCTAGGCCTCTATCCACTACTCAAGTCATAATCCTGAACAATGGTATAAAAACATTACTAAAAAGAGCACTTACCCAGTCTAGCCATATTTGTGTATCATATAATCATATCCTTGGTCCTCTTCCTTCCTCACCCTCCTCACCATAGCAGAAATATTGTCCCTGGTGTCATCTCTGGCAGAAGAAGTGGCTCTTACGACCTTCTCTCTCTCTCAGGAAGCAGAAGCGCAGTAGAAGAATAACTGTAAGAGAAGGTTTCATTTACTTTTATACCCAAAAATATATTCAAAAAACTATGGTGGCCATGACACTCCGTTATGGATCTTACATTGTTGGGCTGCTAATGGCTAATCGGCCTACTTTTCCCCCCATCAGTATGTGTGGAAAAATTGAGGCCCATCTGATCGTACGATCCAAGGATCCGTCTATGCCACCTTTAGTCTAATAAATAGAGAAACTTAATCCATTTGAATAAAAGACTATGAACAAGATGGTATTTGACATTGGATCTTTGGGAAATCTCCCGACGTGGTTCAAGTGGGTGTGTGCACTCCCAGTGAATGGCGAAAATGGCATTGCCACTTGCGGATTTTCACAACCAGCTTTTAACAGTCGTTAAAAATTCATGCAAAAAAACACAACATTGAACACTGGTGCCAGCTGAGTGGGTTGTCTTTTGGGATAACCGTGCAAAGAAGGAGCTTAAGCCGGGCTAAAGATATTGAGTCATTAGCACGACTAGTGGGGTACACACTAAACGATAAGCCCCGATACCGTGGATCCGACTAGCCGCGGCCGATGGAAACACACAGTCCCGAGCGTTCTCCCTATAGGGAGACGCTCGACTGTGTGTATGCAGATCTTTGAAAGATGGCAGAATCTGTCTGTCTCTTTCAGAAATCTGTACTGTGTACCTAGCTTAAGACCAGGAACCTATGCAGCACTTGTGGTTAATCCAGCTGTAAATACGCTCATGTCTTCCTTCACAGATCTATCAAAGTGCAACTTTTACAAACCTCCAATTCTGGTACACCAGAAACCTCCTTAATGGTTTGCAATCATACCCATGATTTGCAATCATACATCCATTCCCCACAGCTTCTGCTACAGAGCTCACCTACAACAACTACCAACACTTAGATCTGTCATGATCGTTGCGTATGTCTCCAACAAGCACAATGTCATATCAGATTTGTTTTCTATTAAAGCTCCAGAGCCCAAAAAAAAGGATGAAGAATTATAAAATGTTCTTTTATACTTTCAGGATTTGTTAGGGGTGACCTATTACCCATACATTCAATTAATGGGCATGTTCTTCCCTGAAAAAAAAATTCTATGTTTTAATCTCCCTGCAAAAATACAATAGTTAGCCGACAGACAGGGCTAATCTTTTTATACAGCAAATTATTCTTTCTCACGCCTCTCAGTAGTTTCTCTTCAAGTTCTCAAAGCTTTTTTACATGCTTAGAGGTGCAGCTAGGGGAAATAGCATTTAGTCATTGGCTGTAATGACACTATTAAATCCACAACTGACAGCTGCTAATTGGAAGGACCATAAAGCACAGGACAATGCGATTTACCTATACACATTATCATCATATTGAGAATGAAACTGCCATAGTCATATAATAAAAATGATCAGACAAAAAAAAAGTACATGCAGTAATAGATTCTTGTAACTAAGAAGTTGCTAGTACCTCACAGTCCATGTAGTCTTCAAAGAGCAATGCCTCCTCCCCCGACCCTAGTATTCATGTCCCAATGCAGTGGTTTTCTATACAGATGTCTGCACACTTGTTTGAAAGCTGCTTGTTACCCACAAGCAGCTTTTTATTCGGTTTCTAGCAAAATGAAAACTTCTAAACGTACCAAGCTTTGCATTTCTGGGATGACTTCGCCTGTTAAAGAGCTTTGTTTTAGAAACAGATTAGACATATTAATGGTTTTTCATGTTCCTATCAAAAGAAAGATTCTACATGTAAACTAGTATGTCATGGGTTAAGCTGGGTACACAACAGTACGATAAAGCCCCGATACCAATCCACGGTATCAGGGCTTTATCGCTACTGTGTGACCTTTGTTTTCTGACCGAGCTCCTCCAAAATGAGTCTAGCGCAGCTTATGGAAAACAGTCCCACCTCGGGGCCGTGTATGCAGATCTTTAAAAGATGAAGACAGGATCTTGCAGATCCTGTCTGTCATCTTTCATGATCTGTACTGTGTGTGCTTTAGGGGGGTAAAACACTACTTTTAGCAAGGAGTATACGAGGTTGCAGGTTCAATTTCCAGACTGCTTTTATTTTTACGGAGAGGTTAATAATCGGGTATATATTCCTTGCTTGTATGTAAGCAGGAATATATCATTGTAAACAACAGAAGCATTGAAATGCGTTTGAGGATTTAATTTGGATGGTTTTACCCAGCTAAGGAGGATTATGGGAGCCGACCCTAGAAACACCAGGTTCATTTCATAAATAACTCAGCCACAGCAAAAGATAGGTGGACACAGCTTGTTGTTAGGCTGTGAATGTGGCTGTTTTTTGGGACAATGTAGTCTGAGGACTTAGTTCCCCTTTAAATTTCTTTTAAAAGTACATTTGCCAAATAAGCTCTTATGCCACGCTACAGAGAGGAACCACTAATGATATTTAAGTGAACAGTTTAGCCATATTGCCATTTTATTGCATTAGCAGTAAATATCGTACTCACTCAGCAGAGCCAAAGTGACCCACAAGATCACAGGATAAATGGTAGGTCAACACCAGCAACACGCTTTTCTTACATTTCACTGTGCTCCCTTCACAGTCACATACAGTTACATTGACAACAGTAGTTGCTGGAGGCCTTTGGCATCAGCCAGACGCATGTGATGCTGTACTCTCCTTTTTTCAACTCCTAATGGGGCGTAGAAGCATTGATTGTTCCTAATAAATACAATCAAATTACAATTTGAAAACATGATAAAATGCACAGACTGGAGACTCCGTAAATGAGAAACAGGTACAGAAGGCTCAGAACTGCAACCACTTTCTAGTACCTAAACCTATTATTAATACATAAATAAAAGCTTTCTGTCTGCATCCCAAGATGGTTTCTATGACTGCTAGCCTAACAGTCTCTGGTGACACTACAATAAATATTACTAGTCCTACAATCCATTGGCAATGTACATTTCTTAAAACTTCTACAGAATTAGTCCCTAAATGTATAACACTTCATTTAAGCACTTTTTGCTATAACCATTCCTTCCCAGCAGGTGCAATATGGAATTGAACAATTTGCTAGTTTAAAAGGATCTTTCCATTAACCAAAATTTTTATAGTTTTTGGCAAAGGAGCACCACACCACACAAAAAAAAACAACATCTCTAGGCCGCTGCTCTTATTAAGTTTAAATCTGGGTTACCTTTGCCATCAAGTCAGCCTTCCAAGTTGATTCAGATCCATGTGAGAGATCCACACTAATGGGTAAGTGTTAGGTGGCAGATCACATCATTAATTGTAAAATCTGTGGCTCGGGTTTCGACTGCACATAGTGAAAAGCGCGGACTGGGGACAGGGCCATTGTCATTGACTCTGTCAAATGAAGGATAACGTGCCAGTGCCTGTGCCAGCAGGAATTCCTGCAATAACAAAAAAGGTATCAAATGAGATATATATTCATTAAATACACACATACACTTTAAAAAAAAAAAAAAAAAAATAAAAAAAAAAATATGGAGTTGCAATTACCATCTCAGAACACAGCATATGACCATGTAAGTGTTGTTCTGACATACTCCGATTCTCGATCCAGGTTGCCATTTCCTGTGACAATGCCAGATCCTTGTTTACAGAAAGCCAGCCGCTGGGTCATTTCCAATGCTGTAACTGTAATTTCATGTAAAGAGTTAGTCACGAGCAGGAAACACAAGACAAAGCAAAAGCAAGGCTTGTTACAATACCTAGCTTTCTAGTCCTGAATGCATATCTATATTTTACTACCAATGCATTATTTGACTTAAGGGCAAGCCCACCCTTAAAAACTTAAAGGTCCTTAACCAAAAGTTTATTTAGCATTACTGGAAACTAATCTATCCTAACCACACTATCTTTTTTTCCCCGATCTGACCATTTCTTTAGATATCCAATATAAAACATCTTACATTTCAGCTGGTCATTCGAATGCCTTGCTGTCAAACTATTGTTTGTAAAATAGGGAGGGGAAAAAACTGCTCCTGAGTAGAGATGTTCGAAACGGTTGCGTTTTGTTTTTGAAACTACTTTCGATTTACAAAAATCTTTCAATTTTCGATAATTGTCTACTTTCGATAAAAAATCGAAAAATTCGGGAGTTCCAAAAGTTCATCGGGACTTCGAAACCGGTTCTAATCGAACCCACATTACATCTCTACTCCTAGCAAAACATGTGCTGATTCAAGGCATTTAGCAACACACCTCAGAGTAGTGCTACTCACCGTATTAAATTTATAGTGAGGAAAAGTAATTTGTTCGGTATAGTGTCCTTAACTGGTGACTAATCAGTTATTGGCCCGCAACCACCACTGCTATTTTTACGAGTTTATTACATGAATTTGTACCCCTAAATTTAATAGTCGTTTTCCGTTCTGGAAAAGCATCTGCCTTTTTCTACTGCTCAATGAGCTTTTATAAGTAAGTATGTGCAGAGACAGCAGGTGAAACCGCAGTCAATCATTGTTGTGATGTGGGGGTTACAGCCTTGATTGAACTGCATGGAGGAGGAGCCAGCTTACTCTGCCAAAAAAAAAATTTTAATTAAATACTATGTTAATAAATAAACCCTAAGTGTGCATCCGTTGTCCGTTGTGGTGTCACTGCAGTTCACCACTAGAGTGTCTGCGGAAAACACACGGAGGGAGAACACAATTAAACAGACTGCGGTAAGGGTGTTGGGACAGAGGGGGGCCCCGGGATTTGGGACACTAAGAGGGTCCTGGGCTTCTAGCGCCCGTTATGTAGCGGCTTAATGTCTAGTATGGTTAATAATGCATCTAAAGGGCCCATACACTATGCAATTTGTTGTATCATGTAGTTGTACGAGATTGACATGTGTTTCTAATGGCTGATAAAGTGCCTGGTCAGCATTTGATGTAACTGTGATAAGTCTGTATTGAATCAGACATTAGTTATACAGTTCTTCTCTGGCTACAGGGGGAACAAAATCACAAACTATTGTTGTTTGTGTTGGTGATTGTCCACAACATGTCTCCAACTCAATCCTGGAGTGTCAACAACTCTCCTGGAAAAAGCAGAGCTCAGTCTCGAAGTGTGTGAGACCATAGAATGTATATTTTGTTGTGATGGCAAGTGTGATGCAGTACACACTAACAGGCGCATTATTTTATGTAGAACACACAGACATTCATTAGCAAATAAAAATGAAGAAAAAACAGCAAACAATCGCAAATTACTTCATTCTTCATTACCATTTGAGACCTTAACCCAAAATGTGCTTTGTACGTTCGTCATTTCTGCCTATTACACATCACAACAATTAAAATCTGCCCATATGGTGAATTGGTTCTTTCTAGGGGCACATTCTATAACTGCAACAATTTACATCTATACAATCATACTGCCTATTAATGCCAGATTGTGCACAGCAAATGGCAACAATTTTATTGTATTCATTATGTCCGATTGCATGACGATAGTTTCCAATTAAATCTGGTTGGTAGTTCATAGACAATTCATGCATTGTGTATGGGCCCCTTAATAATGTGCTAAATAGATCAGTTAGGGTTGGGGACAGGTAACAACTATGACCAGTTTTTGTTTTAAAAAAAAAAAAAAAAAAAAAAAAGGGGGGGGGGGAATTCCCTTTCATGGCATCCGCTGTTAATATAAAACAAATCTCTTCTAGATCTCGCATCCATATTTAGGCATTTTCCAAAAAGAAACAAACTGAATACCAGTTTAATTATCTGGTGACATTTGTAAGTTTCATTTACATTTCTTAATTGCGTGTTAACTTCTTTTAAAATAACTGTCATACATGTACATTTTTATAAACTTGCATTTATCCACCTTAATTTCTGCAGCTGCTGCTAGCGGGGTCCTGGGCTGCAAGCGAAACAATCTGCTGCCCACGCGGCAATCTTCAGACACTTCAACTTTACGGATAGCTGGTACAAACGCTGGAGGTTTCATTCACATCTTCCCAGTCACAGTAACAGTAGCTGTAGAGTTTGTAGTGGAACAGAGAAGGTTCAATGTTTTCTACCGTGATCTGCAACACAAATCTGCTTCCTTTGTTCAAAATCCAACCCTGTTTTTTTGAGAGTAAAGGGGAAAAGTATGGATCAGAATTTACATGGTCATATTTTAATTGTATAGGCGCCTTGGAGATTAAAGGGCAAGGCTAACTCAAGGAGATCATGCTTGATTCTTATCCTCCCCCTTCTCCTGAACAGCATTCTGGAAAGTAAGCTCCGACATACGCTGCATTCATTGCTGTGACATCACTCGCACAGCCAAGACAGCAGTGTGTACCCGAAAAGCCAGGGCTGCTTTTAAGAATGAAGAGATATCAGGCATGAATCTCCTTGTAAAGTTGTTCAGAGATGTGAAATTAGAACGGTTTCTACATTTTTGTGTGTTCTGCCTACATATGAAATTTGATTTTGGAAGGGGGTGGGCTTAAAATATTGCAATAGATGGTTCAATAATATAAATTGTATGTTTTTTAAATATGCTTTGTTTCTTTGTTTAATGGCATAACAAAATCCCTTATAGTGCCAAAAATTAATATCAATTAGTGCAACATTTTAACACAATACCAAGATGCTCTTAAGGGACAGTTCAGTAGAAATTATCAATATTTGTTAAATTGTTAGTTTGTGTATGCCTTAGTTATTCTAATATTCTCTCCCATTTTGAAAAATCAGTTGATTTCAACACTTGGCTGTTCCCTCTGCTGTGAATTAGTGAGCTGACATTTCAGGTTCTAACAGTCCTTCTTCCCAGGATGCACCACATCCTTGGAATGTCCTACAGTTATTTCTACTGATTGGCGTTTGGATGGGTCAAACTGCTCAGACCTCTACTGAGCAACTGAATCAACCCAGGCGCTGGGTCAAGGGCAAGACCATAACGGTCTATTAGGGGTCCCTCAAACAGGAAGTCAGTATTTCAGTTGCATTTATTTATACACAGACACAATGCTAATGGGTGGGTTAAGTTCATTGTGAATGGAAAAATACTGCTCTTTTTTCTGAAAAGTACAGTATTTGTACTGAACTTCACCCTTTAAGAAGCTCTTTCTACAATAATTATACTAAAGAATTATTAGTATAATATAATATTTATTAGTATGAAGCCACAAAGATTTCCACACAACAAAAAAAACACGTTTCACAGGAAATTGGTAAAACTAATAAGTGCATTGCACAGCAGTTCAAGTACATCAGTTCAGATGAAAGTCACAAGATTGATAAGAATATTACATACTATCTTTGTGTATTCAGTTAGATCAACTGGACATAAAATTTCAGTAGTCATGCGACTAGAAGCCAGCGATGACTAGCGAACATCTTCATGAACTAAACTTCATGTCAAGTTGATCTAACTGAATACAACAGATTTACCATGACCTGGAATTATGTTAGCATATTACATGAATGAATTACATAAACAACCGAAAGCTGCTAACAAGTAGCACAACTGTGCAGATACAAATAGACTATGCAGTATAATCACTGTTGTAACTACCAGGGACACATCTGTTGTATTCAATTAGATCAACGGACTTGAAGTTTAGTTCTTGAAGATGTTTCGCTAGCATCCACTGCTTTCTCAATTCAGAGTGACTTGTACAAGAATCGAATTCCGAATTGAGAAAGCCATTCGAGACTAGCGAAACACTTCAAGAACTAAACTCAGTCCAGGTGATCTAATTGAATACAACAGATATACCCATGACCTGGATGAATGAGAACCTTCACAAGCCTACCAGGGACACAAATCTTACCTTAGCAGTTGTCAGTATTCCATCGTTAAAAATCTGAATCTGTAGAAATTGCAAAAATCTTCAACATTACCTAATACTTAACTGCTTTCCATGCAGGAGACCGCTTATCCAAGTCTGTCACAGATAATGTTGCACTTCAAAACCAACTTCATTCTCTGGGACCAATGCTGCTACTGTAGGTTTGCAGTGAGAGAAATACAAATCAGCATTATATCTTCATATAAAACCACTAGTTTAAGGTGTTAAATGCCCTTTAAATGACTTACCAAATAAGGCTAATAACATTAAGGTGTATGCCCTACAGACATAAATGACCAAAGTGTTGATAGTGGATTAAAGGAATAGTTCACTTTAAATATACTGAAGACCGGAAAGGTTAAAGGGTATCTCCCACTCTTAAATAACTTTGGCTCTATGATGCATTTAATTAAGATTTCATTGTACCTGCAATATCACAGATAGTGGCAGTGCAGGTTTCCGAGTTAGACACTCTTCTATACAGATCGCTCAGCAGACAGTATCTCTACTTGTGTCTGAAGTCACCTGCAGTACACACACACCGACGCGCGCAGTCACTTTGCACATGCGCAGACCACGAGAGGCTCAGTCGAACAGGCTTGACCTGCTGCTCTTCCGACTGATAACTAAATCCCATGTGCTCATTTGCAACACTAGCTGAACAGAAGCAGAATTTCAGGGGTTGGGAGTGAGAGAAGCTGATTGGGGGTGGGTGGGAGAGACAGCAGAGGGGAATGCGTGGAGTCTGAGTGTGAGAGCTGGCAGAGGGGATGCTGGAAGTCCGAGTGAGAACTGATTGGGGGAGGGGTGGGAGAGAGACAGCAGAGGGAGCTGAGATCCGAGTGAGAGAAGCTGGCAGAGGGAATGCTGGGAGTCCAAGTGAGAAGCGATTGGGGAGGGGTGGGAGAGAGACAGCAGAGGGGATGCTAAGTGATCATAAGCCGATTTACATGGGGTGTTGGAGAGAGAGAGAAGAAACGGTACACCAGATTGTGTCACTCCCAGCCCTCTCTGAAAAGTTAGGTACACAAAATTCAAGGAAAAAAGTCCCCCCTGCCATATCTTCTTACATTATTCTGGCAAGAGGGTCCTACTTTCCTCCCCTTTCTCTTCTTGCACAATCAGCTGTGACCACCTGTGCAAGCACATGAGGAAAGGCTTTGTTTACAGTAGGGGGTCCTGGGCATTCCTGCTAGCGTGATGAGCACATGAGTGACGCCCACCCACACAGGAGGGACACGCCCCCAGGGACCACACAACTTCCCCGGCTGCTGCGAAGGAAACGAAGGAGAATTTAAGCGAAACAAAAAGGTGGGAGGAGGGAAAAAAAAAAAAAAAAGGGTTTCATCAGTGGAGATCCCTTTAAGGAGCTATGTCTTGCCTTCCGTTCTTCAATCATATCTCAGGATCCAGGGAAGAGATAGCAAAAATTGCCTTTCGTGCGATCCCCGAGCAGCATTGAAATTCCCAGGAATTCTGTGCAGCTGCAAACACTCAAAAGTAAAAATCTCATACATGGCTCTGAAATATTGATTGCAGTACGCTGCTGCATGCATTTCTGTCCGGAAATGGATGCGTTTGGATTGAATATTAGGAAAAAACGGAGCTCTAAAAAACGGCCCAAAAAAAATAAAAATAATGGCTGTCCATGGTGGTCCGTTTGCTTTGTTCTGTGTGAACGTAGCCCAAGTCATAGCTCTTAACCTCCGTCTTCATCAATGCATTAAAGATAGTTCACTTTTCAAGTTAACTATTCCCTTTAAGGGATGCAGAATCTCATTTCCAATTCTTCAATTTTAACAAATTATCATTAAAGGGAAATGTGGTCCAAAAATGACTAGGTAAGTGATAGTATTTTGCAATTTACTTCTTGTTTTTTTTTTTTGCATAGTTTAGAAGATATTTACATGTGTGTGTGTGTGATTGGCAGCAGCATCCACCAGATCCACTGCACTTTCCTGCTCTGAAACCATTGACAGTCAACTCTGCCCTGTGTCATCTCCTCCCCTTGCAGTACCCCCTTTGTAAGCCCCCTGGCCACACCTCTGCAGCCGCCCTTGCTTCTTCCCTTACAGCCCCCTTGGTCTCGCCCACCTCACAGGTGCCATGGCCCCCTCCCCAGTCAGACCCAAACCACCCCATACAGAAAACTATGTGAAAAAGCCTTTAAGGCACACTTCACACTGTAGGAAGGTAGGCTGTAGATTTACCGTACCTACTTGGTGGGAATCTATAGAACAGCAGGGAGGGGGGGAGGGAATTCCTGTCCCCCTCACACCACTGAATCTGAGGCTGTGTTCTGCCACGGCAATGTGGAATCTCTCCTATATCCCCTACTGACCCATCTATATGTAGCAGAGCTATATCCCCTAATGACCAAGCTATATGTAGCAGAGCTATATCCCCTACTGACCCATCTATATGTAGCAGAGCTATATCCCCTACTGATCCATCTATATGTAGGTGATCTATATCACAAACCCAGATGCCCACCCTCAGTAGTAGCAATTAGTATAAATCTATATAAACCCACAAAGTATACAACATCTGCACTAAAAAAGGGGATACAGATAAGGACAATCAGTTTCACATTCTAATATATAGCAAAGTGCAAGAGGGGAACATATAAAAAGGTATAATTATGGTACCTACCAAGACACATATCTATGTCCGGGTGGGCCCCATTTTCCCACCTAAACCTGGTCCTGTCCCATCTTTCTCTATTTCTGTTAGCCCCATTTTCCCTTTACAATCGGCACTCTGCCCAGGGGTTATTATTGACTCCTCTCTCTCCTTTTTTAACCACATTAACTATGTTGATAAAACCTGCTGCTTTTCCTTCGCAATATAGTGAAAATCAGCATGTTCCTTTCTCTCCCGACCACTGCTATGCTTATGCATGCTCTCATCCTATCACGCCTGGACTACTGTAACCTACTACTTACTTACTTCTTCCCCCCTCCCTACCCTTCAGTCCATACTAAACTAGGCTACACATATTGTTTTTCCCTCTTATAAACAGGATCCCAAAACAACCTGTCTCCCCATTAAACAGCACATTGTATATAAAATCCTTATCCTAACATTTAAATTCCTTCGCTCTGCTGCACCTCCTTATATTTCCTATCTAGTGGCAAAAATGACTGTGGCAAAAGCAAGAGAATGTTCAAATATCTTTTTTAATGGTGCTCCTATCATTTGGAATCCTTAAGGAATTGGGGGTGCACATACAGATGGGCTTCCCGTTTTCCCTCCAAGCAAAAACAATGGTATAACTGCTACACTCCGCGACCCAGATGGATTCCCAACATAACTAAAAAAATTAAATCTCCCAGAGGTAAGGTTACCTACCTGGGACCACCCACTTTCCCCAACCTTTAGCAAGTCATTGGAGGGCTAGCAAATCCAAAGGAAGATAAAAGATGAAAAAAAGCAAATTCAGGGGAAGAACTGGGAAAAACCCTGCACCCAGTACCGGAAACTTATTGTGCTTCCTGTTTTTGCATTCTGTGTAGTATTTTCTAAAATTTTCGAATTCACTAAAATTTTAGAAAGCGGAAGATTATGCTTGAAAATATCCTGTGCATTGTTACATTGTTTTATCATTTTTGATACCTGGCTCTGTTAAACAATATAAATTTAAACTCTGAAGGGGCTTTTTTGACAGTGGGAATGGAATAATCCAGCAACTCTGGAAATCAGAAGTAGCTCCTTCTACAAGTCTCTGGATGGTGGAGCTAATTCATATTATGAGAATAGAGGAATTGACCACGTCTACCAAAGGGAGGACAAATTTATGATTAGATGGTCCCCATGGATAATGTTTATTGATACACTCAAGTACAAAGCCCTTTAACACTTACAATAAGATTATTTATTAAAGGGGCACTATACTGAAAAAATTACTTTTCCTCATCACAATTTATAATTGAATACATGTAAAGCTATATCTGTTGTATTCAATTAGATCAACTGGACTTGAAGTTTAGTTCTTGAAGACGTTTCGCTAGTAGAGATGTCCGAACTTCGAAAAATCCGGTCCGCTCGAGGATCCGCGGATTTTCGGAAAAATCCGAAAATTCGAAAATCCGCGAGCGGACCCGTTAAAACGTATTAAAATGAAAGTTCGGCAAAATCCGCATTAAAAGTGGTCTAAATAGCCTTGGTAACGTACACTTAACCACTCAGGGACCTGGGTAATGGCCTTAGAAGCACGTATAAATGCCAACAATACCTAAAAAGTACAGTCCGCTAGCGTGACTTTAAAAAAACGGTATTTTTCGAAAATACGAGGATTCCCGTAAAAACGAAGATTTCCGTAAAAAAACGAGGCTTTCTGTAACTATGATAGCTGCCATTGGCTAATTTGGATCATGTGGCTTGCTCCGTCTTGAAAATTTACACGAATTACTCGTTTTTTACGAGTATTCTCGTAATTACGAGAATACTCGTAATTACGTGAATCCTCGTAATTACGAGGATCTTCGGTTTTTCCGTATCCCGAAAGTATCGTAGATCCTCGTAATTACGGAGATACTCGTATTTTCGAAAATTTTCGTAAAAAAAAAAAAATCCGCGGTTCGGAAGTTCGGAAGTCCGGAATAATCCGCCGTTCGGATCCGGGTTCGGGTCCGCGAACCAGTCATCTCTATTCGCTAGTCATCCGACTGGCTTTCTCAATTCAGAATGACTTGTACAAGAATCTGTGGCACTTATGTACCCTGGAAAATCCCAATTAGCATATCACAGCCAGGTGTTAAGGGCGTGATTAGATAGTGGCTAAGAGGTGTTATAGGAACGGCCCAGAGTAAGGTGTCAAAACAGCATTATACATGGCAGACAGATGCTGTTTTGACACCTTACTTGGGCGTTCCTATAACACCTTAGCCACTATCTAATCACGCCCTAACACCTGGTGTGATATGCTAATTGGGATTTTCCAGGGTAATAAGTGCCACAGATTCTTGTACAAGTCATTCTGAATTGAGAAAGCCAGTCGGATGACTAGCGAAACGTCTTCAAGAACTAAACTTCAAGTCCGGTTGATCTAATTGAATACAACAGATATACCATGACCTGGATGAATGAGAACCTTCACAAGCACATGTAAAGCTAGGAACACACCTAGCGATTTTTCCTCCTGACCGACCGTTCGATACGGTCGGCCAGGAGGAAGGACTGTCGGTCGCAGCAAAAGCAGCCGCGTCTGATAATCACCGCGACCGATCGTGCGGTACATAGAGGTCCGCACGATCGGACGAGGTTTTCCACCCTGTCCGATCGTTCTTTCGTCCGATTCGGACGAACGGTCGATCTGACATGGGCACATTCGGATTCGATAATTTCGGTCCGATCGACCGATACATTGAACTATCGGTCGATCGGACCGAAATATCTCATCGTGTGTACCCAGCTTAAGTAGCACTCTGATTTGCGTGTGTTGTTGCATGCCTTCAATCCAGCACACATTTTGTTTAGGAGCAGTATCCCCCCTCCTTTTTTAACCACTCACACTTATCCAACCTGACTTTTTCCCCCACAAACCAACTGTCAAGCCTGCACACAGCATTCCAACTGTCAAAACCCAGTAAAACTACTCACAGAAGAATAGTTTTTGAGAGCAAGGATCTTGATTGACAGCTGAAATACAAGAGGTTTTAGATTTGATATCTAAAGAAATAGGGGGCAAATCAACAAAAAAAAATGATACAGTGGTGGTTGGGAAGAATTATAGTTTCCAGTTATGGTCAATTTAAAATAACCTATGTTTTGGTATAGATGCCCTTTAATCCTCTATAAGACTCTATTTATAGGACTGTTTGGAAAAAGGGACAAATGGGATTAAATGCTTAAAGGGCATGTTCACCCATGAAACAAAAATCTAGTCAATTCTCAGTTATAGAGATGGAATAGAACTCGAAATTGAACCTGAGTTTGAACAGACCCGGACTTCTTGAACTATCCTGGACCCGGATTTCTCGGACTTTCGTTAATTATAGAATGTTCGAACATTCGAGGCACGAATATGCGAGTAAAATGTCTATTATACCAACACGCGAGTAAATATCGAATTATCGAATCCGTGAGTAAAATGTCTATTATACCAATACACGAGTAAATATCGAATTATCGAATCCGCGAGAAAAACGGGAGGGAGAGGGAGGGAGGGCTGCACTGAGCATGCCTCAAACCTTGACGAGGTTGAGGCAGACTCAGGCACAGCATGAGTCACACACTGCTTCTACACAGCAGTTTCCTGATTTGGAGGGGCACAGCAGGGGAACAATTTTGAGCAGAAATGTAAGGTAAGGCTTGTTTTAAACTTCTTAATGTGGCCAGTAAGGGGTTAAATTTTAGTTTTGGGGTGGACATGCCCTTTAAGTATTTTTATTGCCCCATTCTGTCAGAGTAAGGTCGCCCCTCCTTTCATGCAGTCAATCAAGGCTGTGATTTCTGACATCACAACCCATAATTGACTGCTGTTTCACCTGCTGCCTCCTCTGCATATGCTCAAGCAAATAAAATGGGAGGAGGCAGATACTTTTGCCAGAAAGGAAAAGAACTCCTCCTTAAATATCTGATACAAATACATGTAATAAACTGGAATAGCAGTTGGGATTGTGGGCAGACTTTTTTATTTTAGGGGTGGACATGCCCTTTAAGGGAACCTTGCGTGGTCATACAATGCATTTCCTTTTTAATGTTGTAGGGAAAAAAATATAATTGCCAGGAAAAATCTCAGTATTCATCTGTAGACATGTTACATATTGAATATAAAATGAACAAACAAAATATTCATTTCAGTTTTGGAACCATTTGGTTTTCGTGCTGATACAGTTTATTGTGTGTACTTATGTTATGTTTAACCAAAGAAGGGGAACTTTTTAAATGGCTAATGTGGCCTTTTTTTGTAAATTCTATTTTTATTGACTTTTTAAAACAATTTTAAGACAAATAAACAATGATCACATTGCATCTTAGATATTGTCATATATCTTATTCATCTTGTCTTGGTATGATACATAGGGGAGTGGTAGAGAGAAAGAAGGTTTGAAAGTTCCAAACAGTGGGAAAAGCATTCAGTTACCCTATTTTTAATTAATATCAATATTAATATAAACATTTGGGCCTGTCACTCTTCAGAATCAGGTGACATATTGTTATAAGTTTTGTATTGTTTACACTGGATAGTGGAGTGCTATATGGTAGGCATAATTATAAAAAGGGAATATAATTGTATCCCTAATGTCTAGGCCTTATTGGCGCAATTATCTTATGCTTCCAATTGTGTTTTGCAAAATGTTAGCTTGTGGCCACATTGTATGTACTGCGTATGCAATCACCTTTTTTTTTGTGCAAGTAACATTACACCTCAAAGGTTAATATATTTCCATATTCATTCACTGGGAACAAGTATAATTTCAACCCCAAGGGGTATAAAAGTTATTCACAGCTTGCTTTTACATTTATCCGCAAATTCCTTAAAGAGTAAGTGTAGTTACTACCCTTGTTTTAAAACAAAATGAGTTCATCGGAAAGGTAGGTATAACACTGACTTGTTGTACCTATCTTCATGGAGGGAAGTCCTCCCTTTTCAAAGGGTAAAGGTGGCCATGCACAAAGGTTGGAAAGCCATCAAACTACCATCATTGGCATCATAACCTATCGGTCCTACTGGTTACCCAATTAAGCATGTAATGCTGAGGGCCCTCTTACTTCCCAATATGCCTTTCACGCTCCACTGCCAATCTATTTACAGCCTACCGATTCCCACAACCTTATGTCTCACCCCCATATCCTCTAGTCTGTAAGGTCTTTGGGCAGGGTCCTCTTTTCTATTGTATCAGGGTATTGCTGTAAGAAACTCCTCACTCTGTTTACTTATATTATGTATTACCTGTGTATGTAATATGTATGACTTTGTATAACATGTATTACCCTATATGTAATGTATGACTATGTAATTGTAAAGCGCCACAGAAGATGTTGGCGCTATATAGATCAATAATAATAATAAAAATAAATTGGTGCTGCATTTTTCTTAATGTGTTAGCTGATCAGGAGTGGGTCCAAGCACGCCCCCCAGTTGCCTGCGAGTTAGCAGAAAAGGAAGTAGGAGCCCGGAGCCGCCTGTCTGTGAGAGAAATGATATTTTTTTCAGGAAAGAAATTTTGTCTAAATGCAAAGGACCGGCAAAAGAAAAAGTATTTTGACCACCTCCCATGGTGGTGGCCTGCACCGTCCAATTGCTGTTTATTACTATGAAGTGACAGCGTTTAAATTTATAGCTAAAAGTATAAAAAGATTTGGAACAAACCGCAATCCAACAATAACTGCTTTATTAGGCTGGATTAACCTTATGCGTGTGAAAAGTGCGATCACAATGCATTCTCATGCAAAATGCGATAGTTATTTTACAACTAAAATGCTTTGTTTCCCTTTTTAGGAACGGCGCATAAATACTGCATGTATAGGAAATGACTCACATAGGTGTGTAAGCTCCCAGATAGATTACGTAAAATGCTAATCATCTTCCTGTAAAGTGTAAATAACCAGGAAATGTGGTAATTACGGTCCTCAATGGGCCAAAATAAGAACTGCAGTGTGCTTAGTACTAATGATATGGATGTAGAATGTAGATCAAGGAGTCTTTTTAATGCCAATCTAGTGTAACTATTAGCTCAAAGCAACCACATCATTTATTTATTTGTAAATGATTTCAATTCATTTAAAAACAAATAAAACTGTGGTTGCCTTGGTATGTCATGCGATACCAGAAACCTAACCAAGATGAAATCACAGAATGGGATTAATGGCATTCAGAGGGGCAGATGCAGAAAAAGGAGACTAAATTCCCCGGTACCCAATGTAATTTGGGTAAATTGTATAAATTATATAGTTCGGATAGAGAAATCAGTTAGGGTTTCAAGTATATTTGCAGTATCAGTTACCGAAACACTAAATACCCCCAATTACATGTGGAACCAAATCGATTAGTAGAGCCACAAAGATGTATGTACCATATTTTTTATACTGTTGTTCAATTCCACACTCTTTCAATCACATTTCCCAGTTACCTTGATGGCAATAGGTGTTGCAAATATTCTAAGTGTGAGTAAGACTGGCTGAATTATCACTAGGTAACAGGACCATATAATCTCAAAATATAGCTTGTAGTAGCAAGCATTTTGAGAGCAGCCAGACTCTTTAACCACATTTTAAACATATTTAAGCACATGCGAATGAAATCAAGGACAGAAATAATGGCAAGGTTTTAGTTTGCAGTGAATCCTTTAATACACATTAGGGCTCGTTCACACTAGAAACGGACAGAAACACACAGCATGTGTTTGTCAGTTTGCATCCTTTTTTGCATACATACATTCGTATCCATACGATTTCTATAGAAAATGCATGAAAAAACGGACAGAAATGCTGCATGCAGTGCGTTTGTTAAACGGACTGGAACGGATTATAACGCAGCAGGTGTGAACGATATTATGAAATCCTATGGGGTTTTACGGTCTGTCCATTTTTTTTTAAATGCACCTGCATTTGAAAAACGGATACAAACTGATGTAGTGTGAACCCTTCGTTGTAATTTTACAGATCTGTTACCACCACTATTCTCGTACAAAATAGCTAAGAACATTGGTAACGACTTGGTTAGGTCTGACTTATTGTTTCCTAAATCCAGCACCCAATCTTTCATAGGTGATCCCCATATTGGTACCTTCCAGTGTATAAATTGTCAAGCATGTAATGGTATCATACTAGGTAAAATGTTTTCCCATCCACGCAAGAAGGGCAATGAAAGAAATTGAAGAAATACAGGACATGTAGAAACACTGGGGTAGCATAAGAGGGATATTTCAAACTTTGATGGAACCAATGATTAAAAAAAAAAAAAAAATTAAAGTCAGTAAACACTTTTTTGAAAATAAACAGAGCATCTCAGCTGGTTCATCTCTGGTTTATATTAGAGGTAATCAATTGGGAACTAAGAGGGGGTTAATTTTGGTAAATTAATTTTAGAGGGAATGCTTTTTACTAACAACAATGTAAGTTAAGTTTAATTGTAAGCTGCAGCTTAAAAAAAAACTTCCCTCCTGAGCCTACCTGTGCTACTGTAAAGTTGCTCACATCTTGGATGTGGTTTGAAGACTGCTTAGCTCCGCCCCTCCGTGAGTTCCCAGATCTTTTTATTCAAGACCCACAAAGCATTCCTCATTTGCTCCGTGTGCGCACGCAACGTGACGTCATGGAAGCGTGCGCACATGACATGTCGCACCATGCTTATGTACAGCATGGCGCGATAATGTCACGTTGTGTGCACGGAGGAAACGAGTGCTTTTTGGGGCTTGAATAAGGAGACCCAGGAACTCACAGAGGGGCAGAGCTAAGCAGTCATCAAACCACATCTGCAACTTTACAGCTGCACAGGTAGGCTCAGGGGGGACCTAGAAAAAAAAAAGGGGGGGGGGTTTAAAGCAGCAGCTTACAATAAAACTTAACTTTCTTTTACAGTGTACTTATCCTTTAATTTCAGCTAGAGTTCTCCATCTAGTGGATTTCACTGGATATGAAAATTAACTGATTTAATGGACAATAAAAATGTGAAAAGAAAGACGAAAGATTCTTTTTTCGTTTAAAAAAAAAAAAATCTTTTACAAAAAGTTTTATACTGTATTTCACTATTTTAGCACCTTTTAACTTGATTTTTATATTATATAATGTTATTTCACTTAATGTATTAATCCACTTTCTAAATGCTGCTATGTGTTCACAAGTATAGTATGTTAATTTGCACATGACACGCCCACAAAAAGGTGTCATCTACACTGGACAAACCCCGATTCACGTTGCTTACACATCACCTGAAGAAGGGAGATTGTACCCCCCGAAATGTTGTCAATATTTGGTCTTTGAAAATTAAATCCCCATTCACTTTGGAGTGCGACTCAGTGTGCCATTTTTCAGCACAGAGACCATCCTGTGTCTGACAACTACTGGCTCCAGGACTGTTTAGCCATAAGCAAAATGTTCTATTGGTTCCTGTACTTTATATATAGGAGACAATTGTGGATGCCGATTTATGTGGCCACCTGAACAACATCTACTACAAATGTGCAGTACTTTTTCTCAGCTTTAAGGAAGCGAGTGTGTCACACCAAGGATCTTGGAACTATAGCACATTCTACTCTGAGCTTGTAAAGGTCACAAGATGGCTTACAGGATTATACGATGTTGCCAGATGCCTGGGCAGATTGGTTAATTGTGGCCTTACTGCAGCAGCCGCCACAACAGTATTCCTGTTATTTTAAGGGTTTAAAGGGCATGCCCAACCCACCCCCAGCATCCCAATATCTCAGTTTGGCGAATGCCAAGTCTGTTCTTTACAAATGTGCTCAGAACCTACAGGTGCCCATACACATGGACAGGATTTACTGAATATTGGCAATGTATGGATAGGTCATAAAGCAGACAAGCTACAGATATGGGCAGTCACAGCCTGCAGTGTTCAATATTAATAATAAGTGAATATTCCCTGCAATCACTTTAAAACAAAGGGTTAAACATAATTGTAACATGTTAGGGGTGTTATACTATGAGAATGTATATTAGGTATCCACTTAAAGGGTATGTACACTGGATAATTAGTTTTTTAAAATTGCCTATTAGTGGAAACCATAATTCATCCCAACCGTTTTGTGGTTGACCTTCCCCCTATTTCATTAGATATCCAATCTTCAACATCTTACTTTTTAGCATTTCTGTAAGCAGTTTTGCTGTAGCTGAAATGATTTGACAGTTGGTGTGCTGTATGCAGTTTTGACCGTTGGTATGCGGGAAAATAGTCAGGTCAGTGCCTGAGCAGTTGTATTGTATTGAAGGCATGCAGCAACACACTCCTCAGAGTAAGTGCTTATATGTATTTATTTATAGATTAAGAGGACAGTAATTTTTTTCAGTATACATACACTTTAAGGTTCCATGTAAGATCTGAAACATGTTGCCAAGAGCACTGAAAGTATGTTTGCAGTGGATTTCAGTGTGGAGTCTTCTTCCAGCTTAGCTTGTTTGCTTTTATTCTTTTTCTTATGCCATAAATATGGATTTTTTTCTGTGTAGTATGGGACAGGGAAAATTGCAGCTCAAAAAGAAAAAAAAAAAAAAGTCCTTATCGTACACAATCTAAATGTTAGTTGGCTAGACTAAAAGGGCACAGACTTTGCCCCATCTTATTCTATTAATGCATACATGTAAGCAGCACATACTCTGAGGTGTATGTTGTTGCATGCCTTCAATCCAGTACTTGTTTTGCTCAGACTAAACATTCCCCCCTTCCACTCTGACAGACACGACTCACTGTGAGGGCAAGCATGCTCTGTAATCACTATAAGCTGGCATTGGGGGAGGGAATCTCCCATAATGTATTTCACACATACCAAATGTATGAATTGAAGAATACGATGAGAAATAAAACAATAATCACCCTGCTCTAAGAAAAAAAATTTCCTAAAGCCAAAAATGAAAAATCTTTAATTAAAAAAAAAAAAACCACATTAAGTATTTTACAACTTTTTTTGTCTGATATAGTACAAAACTATTTCACATAAATATTCAGGAAAAAAATTATGTAAAGAGGAACAGTGGTTAAAGAAATAAATTTAGACTGGACTACATTTAAAAAAAATTTTAAAATCTGTTTTTAAATATGCAGACAACCGATTTGTTGGTGCCACACAGTACTGAAGATTTTATTTAAATGTCTCCGGTTCAGCCACTTGCACAAATAACATGCAGGTATTTATTACTGCTGATGCTCACTTGCTGTGCTGCTCAATATATTGCTGTATTTTTTATGGCGATACCAAAAGGACAGTAACATGACTACTGTAAATGTGAACATTGTTTTTACACAAAGCGAAAAGTTTGGGAAAAATAATCATTTACAACACAAAAATTTAAGCAACCACTAACCTCCCAAGAGTATTAACCTGACAAAAAAAAAAAAATAAAATCTTTCATCTCTTCTGTAATGGCACTTTGCTCCGTATGCAGCATCCCAGTGCTTTAGACATAGTAATTTGTGGCATTTTATTAGTTCCATAGTAACTTAGTCCAGTGTTATTTTTAAAATAATTCCATTAAAAAAAAAAAAAAAAAAAAAAAAAAAAAAAGATGGCCTTCTCCCTACAGTAACAATCAGAGTTCAAAAAGGCAAGTAAAATATGTTCAAATAGCTGGATAAGGCAATAAGCAAGGTTATAAATCTTGTGGTAAAGAGGAGAACCAGTAGCAGAACAGATTACATGTCAGTGGGTCAGAAATGATTGTCCACAGCATAGAAAGGCACAGAGAAAATCCAGAAATGATGACTTTTGTACATTTGTCACCAAGAAAATTGCACTTTTGTCCAGGGTCAATGTTCTAGTCTATTTCACTTCCCCCCATTTGACTATATACCAAAAGGACAATAGTTCAGTTTTTGGATATTGGAGAACAGGCGTAAGATCAGGGTCAAATAGATGTGGGAAGGCCACTTTAATAACTTCAAAGAAATCACTGCAAAGAGAAGACCGTGCGGCTGTGAATCTATTTAGAGGAGTCAGGCAGTGTTTTACCAAATTACTCGTCTCCTCCATACATATCTGCCAGTTTTCTGAAGCGTGGACCCCAGTCATTCAAACAGTTGTAATCCTGATCAGCATCAGAGTTAGATGAAGCCAGAGAGCTGAGCGAGGCAGCCTCAGAGCCACTACCTTCATAATCAAACACCAGGAGAGAGTCATATGGAGGTGCAGTAGGGTCATTATCGGCTGCATGTAAATTCTAAAATTGAAAAGGAGGAGGGAAAATTACAAAAGGATTTGTTCTACTAGTCTTGATCACATGCCCACCAATCTAACAAGAGGTTAACTTTTCCTTTCAAACATAACATTATGCTCAGAATATTCCATCAGCTTCTACTGGATAATTTCTGCTTTTAATGAAGCAGAGAATCCATTAAAGTCATTTCCTTTTAAGAGCAACTCACCAATGTCCACTAACAGGAAATTGTTCTATTGAAGTTGTAACCCTTTTATGCCCCAAGGAGAAATTACATGCATAATAAAACTGCCAATAAGATGGAAATTAGACAATTCTGCTGAAAAGTACAGTATTAGAAGTCTGAAAATAAATATAACCAAATCATTTAAATCAAAATATGCAATGCTTACTTTTGCTTAATACTTCTAAGAACTAGTGTTTTGGCACATCAGACTTCACACTGAAAACTTCTGTTAAGGCAAGTGGTATGGTGGCTTCAACTAAAATTCTAACATTTAAAGGGTAAATGTTGTACATTTTTAATATTCTTTTTAACTTATTAACTGAAGAACGGGAGGTAAATGAGCTATGTCTTACCTCCTGTTCTTCAGTAAAACATGCAGGAGGGGACAGAACTTACGCCGGCTTGTCAACGCTCCCTTGCACTGTGTGCAAATGCGTGCACAATGCAAGACCCTAGGGAAGCATCCAAGAAGGAGAGTGGTGTCGGAGGCTGTCAGCAGCGCTGTATCGATCTGCAGTAAGTTCTGTGATCGGACAAGGAATTGGTGCATATATTGGTGTTTATTTAGATTGAACATACCTCTTCAATGAAGTTGCCTATTTCATCTGGGTTTGAGGGTCTAGGTCGGTATTGTGGAGCAGGCATCAGAGTTGGGACCACATCATTTCTCATTATCTCTGGTCGAGCATCTAGGCCTCTATGCAACTGACTCAAGTCATAATCCTGAACAATGGTATAAAACATTACTAAAAAGAGCACTTACCCAGTCTAGCCATATTTTGTAATCATAATAATCATACCTGGTCCTCTTCACCTCCACCCTCCTCACCATAGCAGAAAATATTGTCCCTGGTGTCATCTTCTGGCAGAAGAAGTGGCTCTTTTACGACCTTCTTCCTCTTCAGGAAGAGAAGCAGCAGTAAGAGAAGAACTGTAAGAGAAGGTTTACATTTACTTTTATACACCAAAAATATATTCAAAAACTATGGTGGCCATAGACACTACGTTAATGGATCTTACAATTGTTGGGCTGCTAATGGCTAATCGGCCTACTTTTTCCCCCCATCAGTCTAGTGGGAAAAATTGAGGCCCAATCTGATCGTACGATCCAAGGATCCGTCTATGGCCACCTTTAGTCTAATAAAATAGAGGAAACTTAATCCATTTGAATAAAAGACTATGAACAAGATGGTATTTGACATTGGATCTTTGGGAAAATCTCCCGTACGTGGTTCAATGTGGTGTGTGCACCTCCCAGTGAATGGCGAAAATGGCATTGCCACTTGCGGATTTTTAACACCAGCTTTTAACAGTCGTTAAAAATTCATGCAAAAAAACACAACATTGAACCACTTGTGCCAGCTGAGTGGGTGTCTTTGGGGATAACCGTGCAAAGAAGGAGCTTAAGCCGTGCTAAAGGATATTGAGTCAGTTAGCACGACTTAAGCTGGGTACACACAGTAACGATAAAGCCCCGATACCGTTGGATCCGACTAGCGCGGCCGATGGAAACACACAGTCCCGAGCGTTCTCCCTATAGGGAGAACGCTCGGGACTGTGTGTATGCAGATCTTTGAAAGATGGCAGAATCCTGTCTGTCATCTTTCAGAAATCTGTACTGTGTGTACCTAGCTTAAGACCAGGAACCTATGCAGCACATTGTGGTTAATCCAGCTGTAAATACGCTCATGTTCCTTCACAGATCTATCAAAGTGCAACTTTTACAACCTCCAATTCTGGTTACAACCAGAAACCTCCTTAAATGGTTTGCAATCATACCCATGATTTGCAATCATACCCATTCCCCACAGCTTCTGCTACAGAGCTCACCTACAACAACTACCAACACATTAGATCTGTCATGATCGTGCAGTATGTCTCCAACAAGCACAATGTCATATCAGATTTGTTTTCTATTTAAAGCTCCAGAGCCCAAAAAAAAGGATGAAGAAATATAAATGTTCTTTATACTTTTACCAGGATTTTGTTAGGGTGTGACCTATTACCCATACATTCTAATTAATGGGCATGTTCTTCCCTGAAAAAAAAATTCTATGTTTTAATCTCCCTGCAAAAATACAATAGTTAGCCGACAGACAGGGCTAATCTGTTGTACAGCAAATTATGCTTTCTCACGCCTCTCAGTAGTTTCTCTTCAAGTTCTCAAAGCTTTTTTACATGCTTAGAGGTGGCAGCTAGGGGAATAGCATTTAGTCATTGGCTGTAATGACATCTATTAAATCCACAACTGACAGCTGCTAATTGGAAGGACCATAAAGCAACAGGACAATGCGATTTACCTATACACATTATCATCATTATTGAGAATGAAACTTGCCATAGTCATATAATAAAAATGATCAGACAAAAAAAAAAGTACATGCAAGTAATAGATTCTGTAACTAAGAATGTTGCTAGTACAGCTCACAGTCCATGTAGTCTTCAAAGAGCAATGCCTCCTCCCCCGACCCTAGTATTCACTGTCCCAATGCAGTGAGTTTTCTATACAGATGTCTGCACAGCTTGTTGAAAGCTGCTTGTTACCCTACAAGCAGCTTTTTTATTCGGTTTCTAGCAAAAGATAAAACTTCTAAACGTACCCAAGCTCTTTGCATTTTCTGGGATGACTCGCCTGTTAAAGAGCTTTGTTTTAGAAACAGATTAAAATATTTGGTTTTTATCATGTTCCTATCAAAAGAAAGATTCTACATGTAAAACCTAGTATGTCTAATGGGTTAAGCTGGGTACACACAGTAACGATAAAGCCCCGATACCAATCCGACGGTATCAGGGCTTTATCGCTACTGTGTGTACCTTTGTTTTCTGAACGAGCTCCTCCAAAAATGAGTCTAGCGCAGCTTATGGAAACAGTCCCGAGCTCGGGGCCGTGTATGCAGATCTTTAAAAGATGACAGACAGGATCTTGCAGATCCTGTCTGTCATCTTTCAATGATCTGTACTGTGTGTGCTTTAGGGGTAAAAACACTACTTTTAGCAAGGAGTATACGAGGTTGCAGGTTCAATTCTCCAGACTTGCTTTTATTTTTTACGGAGAGGTTAATAATCGGGGTATATATTCCTTGCTTGTATGTAAAGCAAGGAATATATCATTGTAACAACAGAAGCATTGAATGCGTTTGAGGATTAATTTGGATGGGTTTTACCCAGCTAAGGAGGATTATGGGAGCCGACCCCTAGAACACACAGGTTCATTTCATAAATAACTCAGCCACAGCAAAGATAGGTGAGACACAGCTTGTTGTAGGCTGTGAATGTGCTGTTTTTTGGGACAATGTAGTCTGGAGACTTTAGTTCCCCTTTAAATTTCCTTTTAAAAGTACATTTGCCAAAATAAGCTCTTATGCCACGCTACAGAGAGGAACACATAATGAATATTTAAGTGAACAGTTAGCCATATTGCCATTTTATTGCATTAGCAGGATAAATATCGTACTCACTCAGCAGAGCCAAGATTGACCCCAAGATCACAAGGATAAATGGTAGGTCAACACCAGCAACACGCTTTTCTTGACATTTCACTGTGCTCCCTTCACAGTCACATACAGTTACATTGACAACAGTAAGTTGCTGGAGGCCTTTGGCATCAGCCAGACGCATGTAGATGCTGTACTCTCCTTTTTTCAACTCCTGAATGGGGCTGAGAAGCATTGATGTTCCTAATAAATACAAGTCAAATTACAATTTGAAAAAACATGATAAAATGCACAGGAACTGGAGACTCCGTAAATGAGAAACAGGTGACAGAAGGCTCAGAACTGCAACCACTTTCTAGTACCTAAACCTATTATTAATACATAAATAAAAGCTGTTCTGTCTGCATCCCAAGATGGTTTCTATGACTGCTAGCCTAACAGTCTCTGGTGACACTACAATAAATATTTACTAGTCTACAATCCATTGGCAATGTACATTTCTTAAAACTTCTACAGAATTAGTCCCTAAATGTAAACACTTCATTTAAGCACTTTTTGCTATAACCCATTCCTTCCCAGCAGGTGCAATATGGAATTTGAACAATAATTTGCTAGTTTAAAAGGATCTTTCCATTAAGCCAAAATTTTTATAGTTTTTGCAAAAGGAGCACACACAACACACAAAAAAAAACAACATCTAGGCCGCTGCTCTTATTAAGTTTAAATCTGTGGGTTACCTTTGCCATCAAGTTCAGCCTTCCAAGTTGATTCAGATCCATGTGAGAGATCCACACTATATGGGTAAGTGTTAGGTGGCAGATCAGCATCATTAATTGTTAAAATCTGTGGCTCTGGGTTTCGACTGCACATAGTGAAAAAGCGCGGACTGGGGACAGGGCCATTGTCATTGACATCTGTCAAATGAAGGATAAGCGTGCCAGTGCCTGTGCCAGCAGGAATTCCTGCAATAAAACAAAAAAGGTATCAATGAGATATATATTCATTAAATACACACATACACTTTAAAAAAAAAAAAAAAAAAAAAAAATAAAAAAAAAAAATAATGGGAGTTGCAATTACCATCATCAGACACTAGCATAATGACCATGTAAGTGTTGTTCTTGACATACTCCGATTCTCGATCCAGGTTGCCATTTCCTGTGACAATGCCAGTATCCTTGTTTACAGAAAGCCAGCCAGCTGGGTCATTTCCAATGCTGTAACTGTAATTTCAATGTAAAGAGTTAGTCACGAGCAGGAACAACAAAGACAAAGCAAAAGCATGCTTGTTACAATACCTAGCTTTCTAGTCCTGAATGCATATCTAATATTTTAACTACCAATGCATTATTTTGACTTAAGGGCAAGCCCACCCTTAAAAACTTAAAGGTCCTCTATACCAAAAAGTTTATTTTAGCATTACTGGAAACTAATCTATCCTAACCACCACTATCTTTTTTTCCCCGATCTGACCATTTCTTTAGATATCCAATATAAAACATCTTACATTTCAGCTGGTCATTCGAATGCCTTGCTGTCAAACTATTGTTTGTAAAATAGGGAGGGGGAAAAACTGCTCCTGAGTAGAGATGTTCGAAACGGTTGCGTTTTGTTTTTGAAACTACTTTCGATTTACAAAAATCTTTCAATTTTCGATAATTGTCTACTTTCGATAAAAATCGAAAAATTCGGGAGTTCCAAAAGTTTCATCGGGACTTCGAAACCGGGTTCTAATCGAACCCACATTACATCTCTACTCCTGAGCAAAACATGTGCTGATTCAAGGCATGTAGCAACACACCTCAGAGTAAGTGCTACTCACACGTATTAAATTTATAGATTGAGGAAAAGTAATTTGTTCGGTATAGTGTCCCTTTAACTGGTGACTAATCAGTTATTGGCCCGCAACCCCAACTGCTATTTTTACGAGTTTATTACATGAATTTGTACCCCTAAATTTAATAGTCGTTTTCCGTTCTGGAAAAGGCATCTGCCTTTTTCTACTGCTCAATGAGCTTTTTATAAGTAAGTATGTGCAGAGACAGCAGGTGAAACCGCAGTCAATCATTGGTTGTGATGTGGGGGGTTACAGCCTTGATTGACTGCATGGAGGGAGGAGCCAGCTTACTCTGCCAAAAAAAAGAATTTTAATTAAATATATGGTTAATAATAAAACCCTAAGTGTGCATCCGTGTCCGTGTGTGTGTCACTGCAGTTCACCACTAGAGTGTCTGCAGGAAACACACGGAGGGAGAACAGCAATTAAACAGACTGCAGGTAAGGGAATTTGGGACAGAGGGGGGCCCCGGGATTTGGGACACTAAGAGGGTACTCTGGGCTTCTAGCGCCCGTTATTGTAGCGGGCTTAATGTCTAGTATGGTTAATAATGCATCTAAAAGGGGCCCATACACTATGCAATTTTGTTGTACAATCATGTAGTTTGTACGATGATTGTACATCAATTGTTTCGTTAATGGCATTGATAAAGTCTGGTGCAATTAAATTGAGAAGATCTGATTGAATCTGAAGGTGAAAAATTTCTATCTGCTACAACAAAATTGTTTGTTTGTTTGTGTGTGGATGATTGTCCAACAAATGTCTTCCAACTCAATCCTGGAGTGTCAAACAACTTCCTGGAAAAAGCAGAGCTCAGTCTCGAAGGTGTGAGACCATAGAATGTATATTTTGTTTGTGATGGCAATGTGTGATGCAGTACACATAACAGGCGCATTAATTTATGTAGGAACACACAGACATTCATTAGCAAATAAAATATGAAAGAAAAACCAGCAAACAATCGCAAATTACTTCATTCTTCATTACCATTTGAGACCTTAACCCCAAAATGTGCTTTGTACGTTCGTCATTTCTGCCATATTACACAATCAGCAACAATTAAAATCTGCCCATATATGGTGAATTGGTTGCTTTCTAGGGGCACATTCTATACTGCAACAATTTACATCTTATACAATCATATCTGCCTATTAATGCCAGATTGTGCACAGCAAATGGCAACAATTTTATTGTATTCATTTATGTCCGATTGCATGACGATAGTTTCCAATTAAATCTGGTTGGTAGTTCATAGACCAATTTCATTGCATTGTGTATGGGCCCCTTAATAATGTGCTAAATAGATCAGTTAGGGTTGGGGACAGGTAACAGACTTATGACCAGTTTTTTGGTTTAAAAAAAAAAAAAAAAAAAAAGGGGGGGGGGGGGAATTCCCTTTCATGGCATCCGCTGTTAATATAAAACAAATTCTGCTTCTAGATCTCGCATCCATAATTTAGGCATTTTCCAAAAAGAAACAAAGCTTGAATACCAGTTTAAATTATCTGGTGACATTTGTAAGTTTCATTTACATTTCTTAATTGCGTGTTTAACTTCTTTTAAAATAACTGTCATACATGTACAATTTTTATAAACTTGCATTTATCCACCTTAATTTCTGCATCTGCTGCTTATCGGGGTCCTGGGCTGCAAGCGAAACAATCTGCTGCCCACGCGGCAAATCTTCAGACACTTCAACTTTACGGATAGCTGGTACAAACGCTGGAGGTTCATTCACATCTTCCACAGTCACAGTAACAGTAGCTGTAGATGTTTGTAGTGGAACAGAGAAAGGTTCAATGTTTTCTACCGTGATCTGCAACACAAACTGCTTCCTTTGTTCAAAATCCAGACCCTGTTTTTTTGAGAGTGAAAGGGGAAAAGTATGGATCAGAATTTACATGGTCATATTTTAAATTGTATAGGCGCCTTGGAGATTAAAGGGCAAGGCTAACTCAAGGAGATCATGCTTGATTCTTATCCTCCCCCTTCTCCTGAACAGCATTCTGGAAAGTAAGCTCCGACTATACGCTGCATTCATTGGCTGTGACATCACTCCGCACAGCCAAGACAGCAGTGTGTACCCAGAAAAGCCAGGGGCTGCTTTTAAGAATGAAGAGATATCAGGCATGAGATCTCCTTGTAAAGTTGTTCAGAGATGTGAAATTAGAACGGTTTCTACATTTTGTGGTGTGTTCTGCCTACATATGAAATTTGATTTTGGAAGGGGTGTGGGCTTAAAATATTGCAATAGATTGGTTCAATAATATAAATATGTATGTTTTTTAAATATGCTTTGTTCTTTTGTTTAATGGCATAACAAAATCCCTTATAGTGCCAAAAATTAATATCAATTAGTGCAACATTTTAACACAATACCCAAGATGCTTCTTAAAGGGACAGTTCAGTAGAAATTATCAATATTTGTTAAATTGTTAGTTTGTGTAATGCCTTAGTTATTCTACATATTCTCTCCCATTTTGAAAAATCAGTTGATTTCATACACTTGGCTGTTCCCTGCTGTTGATATTAGTGAGCTGACATTTCAGGTTCTAACAGTCCTTCTTCCCAGGATGCACCACATCCTTGGAATGTTCCTAACAGTTATTTCTACTGATTGGCTGTTGGATGGGTCAAACATGCTCAGACCTCTACTGAGCAACTGAATCAACCCAGGCGCTGGGTCAAGGGCAAGACCATAACGGTCTATTAGGGGTCCTGCAAACAGGAAGTCAGTATTTCAGTTGCATTTATTTATACACAGACACAATGCTAAATGGGTGGGTTAAGTTCATTGTGAATGGAAAAATACTGCTCTTTTTTCTGAAAAGTACAGTATTTGTACTGAACTTCCCCTTTAAAGAAGCTCTTTCTACAATAATTATATCTAAAGAATTATTAGTAGTAATATTATATTATTAGTAGTGAAGCCACAAAGATTTTCCACACAAAAAAAAACACGTTTCAACAGGAAATTGGTAAAAACTAATAAGTGCATTGCACAGCAAGTTCAAGTACATCAGTGTCAGATGAAAGTCACAAGATTGATAAGAATATTACATGACTATCTGTTGTATTCAGTTAGATCAACTGGACATAAAATTTCAGTAGTCATGCGACTAGAAAGCCAGCGATGACTAGCGAAACATCTTCATGAACTAAACTTCATGTCAAGTTGATCTAACTGAATACAACAGATTTACCATGACCTGGATGAATGTTAGCATATTACATGAACTGAATTACATAAAACAAACCGAAAGCTGCTAACAAAGTAGCACAAACTTGTGCAGATACAAATAGACTATGCAGTATAATACACTGTTGTAACCTACCAGGGACACATCTGTTGTATTCAATTAGATCAACTGGACTTGAAGTTTAGTTCTTGAAGATGTTTCGCTAGTCATCCGACTGGCTTTCTCAATTCAGAGTGACTTGTACAAGAATCTGAATTCCGAATTGAGAAAGCCAGTCGGATGACTAGCGAAACATCTTCAAGAACTAAACTTCAAGTCCAGGTGATCTAATTGAATACAACAGATATACCATGACCTGGATGAATGAGAACCTTCACAAGCCTACCAGGGACACAAATCTTACCTTAGCAGTTGTCAGTATTCCATCGTTAGAATCTGAATCTGTAGAAATTGCAAAAAATCCTTCAACATTATTCCTAATACTGTAAACTGCTTTCCATGCAGGAGAACCAGGCTTATCCAAGTCTGTCACAGATAATCGTTGCACTTCAAAACCAACTTCATTCTCTGGGACCAATGCTGCATACTGTAGGTTTGCAGTGAAGAGAAATACAAATCAGCATTATATCTTCATATAAAACCACTAGTTTAAGGTGTTAAATGCCCCTTTAAATGACTTACCAAATAAGGCTAATAACATTAAGGTGTATGCCCTACAGACCATAAATGACCAAAGTGTTGTATAGTGGATTAAAGGAATAGTTCACTTTAAATATACTGAAGACCGGAAAGGTTAAAGGGTATCTCCACTCTTAAAATTAACTTTGGCTCTAATGATGCATTTAATTAAGATTTCATTGTACCTGCAATATCACAGTATACGGTGCAGTGGTTTCCGAGTTAGACACCATCTTCTATACAGATCGCTCAGCAGACAGTATCTCTACTTGTGTCTGAAGTCCACCTGCAGGTACACACACACCGACGCGCGCAGTCACTTTGCACATGCGCAGACCACGAGAGGCTCAGTCGAACAGGCTTGACCTGCTGCTCTTCCGACTGAAACTAAATCCACTGTGCTCATTTGCAACACTAGCTGAACAGAAGCAGAATTTCAGAGGGGTTGGGAGTGAGAGAAGCTGATTGGGGAGGTGGGTGGGAGAGAGACAGCAGAGGGAATGCTGGGAGTCTGAGTGTGAGAAGCTGGCAGAGGGGATGCTGGAAGTCCGAGTGAGAAGCTGATTGGGGAGAGGGGTGGGAGAGAGACAGCAGAGGGGATGCTGAGAGTCCGAGTGAGAGAAGCTGGCAGAGGGGATGCTGGGAGTCCAAGTGAGAGAAGCTGATTGGGGAGGGGGGTGGGAGAGAGACAGCAGAGGGGATGCTAAGTGACATAAGCCGATTTACAATGGGGTGTTGGGAGAGAGAGAGACAAAAGGTACACAGATTGTGTCACTCCCAGCACCCTCTCTGAAAAGTTAGGTACACAAAATTCAAGGGGAAAAAAGTCCCCCCTGCCATATCTTCTTACATTATTCTGGCAAGAGGGTCATACCTTTCCTCCCCTTTCTCTTCTTGCACAATCAGCTGTGACCACTGTGCAGAGACAGGGAGGAAAGGCTTTGTTTACAGTAGGGGGTCACTGGGCATTCCTGCTAGCGTGATGAGGCACATTGAGTGACAGCCCACCCAGCACAGGAGGAGACACGCCCCCAGGGACCAGCACAACTTCCCCAGGCTGCTGCGAAGAAACGAAGGAGAATTTTAAGAAACAAAAAAGGTGGGAGGAGGGGGAAAAAAAAAAAAAAAGGGTTTCATCAGTGGAGATACCCTTTAAGGAGCTATGTCTTGCCTTCCGTTCTTCAATCAATATCTCAGGAGCCAGGGACAGAGATAGCAGAAAATTGCCTTTCGTGCGATCCACCGCAGCAGCATTGAAAATTCCCAGGAATTCTGTGCAGCTGCAGAGAACACTCAAAAGGTAAAATCTCATACCTGGCTCCTGAAATATTGATTGCAGTACTGCTGCATGCATTTCTGTCCGGAAATGGATGCGTTTTGGATTGAATATATAGGAAAAACGGAGCTCTAAAAACGGCCCAAAAAAAAATTAAAAAATAATGGACTGTCCATGGTGGTCCGTTTTGCTTTGTTTCTAGTGTGAACGTAGCCCAAGTCATAGCTCCTTAACCTCCCGGTCTTCAATCAATGCATTAAAGGAATAGTTCACTTTTCAAGTTAACTATTCCTTTAAGGGATGCAGAATCTCATTTTCCAAATTCTTCAATTTTACAAATTACATTAAAGGGGAAATGTGGTCCAAAAATGACTAGGTAAAGTGATAGTATTTTTGCAATTTACTTTCATTGTTTTTTTTTTTTTGCATAGTTTAGAAGATATTTACATTTGTGTGTGTGATATGGCAGCAGCATCACCAGATCCACTGCACTTCCTGCTCTGAAACCATGTGACAGTCACTCTGCCCTGTGTCATCTCCTCCCCTTGCAGTACCCCCTCTTGTAAGCCCCCTGGCCACACCTCTTGCAGGCCGCCCTTGGCTTCTTCCCTTACAGCCCCCCTTGGTCTCGCCCACTCACAGGTGCCATGGCCCCCTCCCCAGTCAGACCCAAACCACCCCATACAGAAAACTATGTGAAAAAAGCCTTTAAGGCACACTTCACACTGTAGGAAGGTAGGGCTGTAGATTACCTTACCTACTTGGTGGGAATCTATAGACAGCAGGGAGGGGGGAGGGAATTCCTGTCCCCCTCACACACTGAAGTCTGAGGCTGTGTTCTGCCACCGGCAATGTGGAGGAGCAGCCTTAGGAATGTCACATGTTGGCCTCCCACCCATTAACTTTCCAGTCAGTAATTTCTTTATATCTTGGGCTGTGGAGCACGTAGAGAGGTGGTTGATGGCTCGTTTTAAAGGTAGGAAACTGGCCTTTTATTTAAAAATCAGCTTTTCTGGAGACCACAGTTCCCCTTTAACTGTTGTGAATTTCAGTGTTAAACTTACTGTTTTTTGATCAAAGATTGGAGGATTGTCATTTGCATCAGTGATCTCTATAACAGCTTTTCCCTCAGTTGTCACTCCTTGACCATCCATGTCTGTAGCTGCAATTTTGAGTGTGTACTCTGGAATTCTCTGTAGAATGAAAGTAAAAGGGTATAAAGCTGTATGTTCACATAGAATATATGATGGATCAATAAGCCAAGAACATTCAATTTATAATGAAAGCCCAATTATGAAAATGGAAGAGTTGCATCGGCCCTTACCTCTCTGTCCAACCCTGTCCCAATCACACTGATAACACCAGTCCCACGGTTGATTGTAAACAAGTTAGCAGATGGTTCTTGAGGCATTTGTTCCAAGATAGAATAGGCAACAACCCCATTATAGCTCTCTATACTGTCATCATCATCTGTTGCAGAAACAGACATCACAGAGGTACCTAGTTTAAATAAAAGGCAAGATAGCATTTTGAACATTTTCATTGCAACGGATTAGTTACCATTTTAAACCAAGGAAATCGAAATGTGGCTTTAAAGAATAAAATCATTAAGCATTTCCTGGTGCAACCTAATGCACAGTTATGACTCACACCATCCACTGGTTATGTGGAACTATTTTTAGTTTTACCAGCAGCAGTTTGCCCCTCATTGGCCTAGTACCTCACCTGGTGGAACACCCTCTCTGACAGATCCTCTGAACACTTCCTCTGTGAATTTGGGTGGGTTATCATTCTGATCGATCACAGAGATAATTATTTCCATTGGCTCCTCCACAGAAATCCCATTTTCAGAAACTGCATGTGAAAGTAGCTGTAAGGAAAGTTATGAGATTGTCATTTCTCCCTAAAGTTGTCCGGTAGGAAGACCGTTCAGCAATACAAATCATTCATTTTAAAAAAGTTCCCACCTCTTACAAAATGGATTTGACCACTTACTATATATTTATCATACTCCTCGCGATCCAGAGGACGGGTTACATTCATCCACCCAGTTGCCTTCTCTATAATGAAAACCCCTTCGGGAGGAGCATCTGCCCCTTGTCCGGTAATGCTGTAGAAAATCTTAGTTGCTCTATCTTTGTTGGATTTAATCTTTGGGAGAAAAGAGAAACACTTCTTAAAATGTGACTCAGACAGGAGAACACGCACAAGGCAAAGTAGCAGGTTGGCTAAAGAACCATCATCATTTAAGGGAAACTTCAGTACCACATTCATACATACTGGCTCCAATATAAACCCAGGATCCACACATGGGACATTCAAGCCTTTTACTTTTAATTGCTAAATATACACAATTGCTTGTAGCTTCCAAGATTTACTAGATCAGGAAATAAAACTGCAACCAAGATGGTTAATATTCTTTCATCATTACAAAACAATAATAGGGGCAAAGAAAATCCAAAATAAAGAAAAAAAAATATCAATTGTTTAGAAATAATCACAATACCTGCACCAGGTGCTTGGGGAAAGGACCACGTTCATTTTCAGACACTTTGATAGGAGGTATTACCCAATCTCTCTTCTTTCTTTTAAGACCAGTGGGCTTCTCTGCAAAGGTTAGCACTGGAGGCTTTGCAGATATGCCTGGACCTCCCTGCATATGGCGTAGAACATTAAATACAGACAGTCATTGTATCATTTCCTCGAAGTATTTGTACAACTGTATCCTAAAGACATGTTTGAAAAATGTAAGTGCATGATGGTATATGCCATAAAGGCATGAAATTAATACCTCATGTATATTGTGAGACAGCACTACAAGTTGCATACCTCCTAATAACCATGGAGGGGTCCTATTTTCCCAGGAACTTTTAGTTTACCTAAAGAAGTAAAAGGGTCTTTTTGGATTGAAAGCTTATCTGGGCGAGCCAGAAGCAATGTAAAAAAATCACACCAGCTTCAAAACTGAGCAAATTTTTGTGTATTATGGCTCCCGAAAAGTCTAAAAGATTTAATCCAATTAAAAATGGTTTACACACACTCAAAATCCAGATATCTTACTGGGCACAATATTGATAGGACTTCATACCTTTCCTTATTTTATAAAGACATATGGTTAAAAAGACATAGCCCAGAACAAAAATAAATCATGTGGATACAGCTTACCTCTCCAGGTCGATGGCGTTTGTTGGCTACAGTTATGGTAGTAGAATATTTGTTTCCACGAGCATCCCACGTACTAATTGTGAATTTTGTGTCCTTGCCATGTAACTTGACGTGGCGTTTTACAAAAACCGTGCCATCTGTCAGGACTCTAAAGCGTGAATCTCCCACATCATACAGACCATGTTTTCGAGCCATGCAGTCGACAAAATTCACTGAAAGATATAATTTGCATTACTGTTCAAGTGTGAGTACAGTAAAACTATAAAATTCTAATTGGTACAGGTGCAAAATAAAGCACAATTTTAAATGGTTAATTTCAGCAAAAAATAGAAGGGGGCACAATAGTAGTTAATCATTTTATATAGAGAAAGGGTAAAATGACCCAGGATTTCTAATTTCTACATGTTATATAGTCTGCTAAGATCCAGTAAACATTACATCTGAGCACTTAAAGGGTAACTGTGGTCCAAAAATGACGGAATTGCTTTCCTGAGTAGTTTTGCAATTTACTTTCATTTTTTTTTTTTTGTTACATAGTTTTGAAGATATTTACATTTTCAGCATCACCAAATCCCCTGCTCTGAAACCATATGACATTAAAGTTGAATTTACAGACCTTACACACGCCCTGCTGTGGGCCGCGCTATACAGCAACAGTAGGTTTGAATAAGAAAGATGGTACCCTAGGAAGACCAATATTAATTATCCTAAACATGCGCAATGCAGCCTGCACTGTGCTTGTAATCAAAATACCTACATGTGCTTGTAGATTGTATATATGTTTTCGGAAAATCAGAGTACGGACATTTTTCCTTTTCAAATCCAAACAAAATCTTTTAAACGTTGGGCCCACTATATGCATTTTGTTGTGCATAGAAATTACTGACCAATACAAAAGGAATACATTCACTTTTAATGCATAATCAGACATTCAAACAGATTGGAAAAAATATATCCTAATACTACGTTATATCACACGATGTAGAAGTAGTGTTAGGAAAGATTGAAATGCAATGGAAGCTTGAGATCTGGGAAAGTACAGCGAGATGTAAGTAGATGTAATATGATGGTAATAAAGGCAGATCTACACCACAGACATGCAGATTCCTGAAGTCTCCCAGGTTGACCAATAGGATTTTAGGGTGGGTCACTAATCTGTTCAAATTATTATGCTTTAAATTGCCATTTAATGGCTAGAAAAGCTTACAAAAGATTTTTCTAGAAAAGTGCAGCACTCCTGCATTACCATCACCCTAAGGGGAATTTGTACTGGTGTATTTCAATTCCGTAATCATCTGTTGTCTCAGTTACAAACCACAGAGCTGCATACAGAGAATTCTTTTGATAACTCTGCTTTATAATTAGTTTGGCAGCAACTATGGGAATCCTTCCAACAATGGAAAAGCCAGTAAAACCAAAATTTATAAACATTAGGTTTTCCCAAGATCAATAATCTTATTGCTACATTGAGGGGATAGAGACCCTCATCGCCACAGACTGTTGAGCAGAAATAAAGGTGGGTACACACAAGTCCCTTCCAAAGTGCAGCCTTCAAGACAAATTCAAAGTTTATACTTAAACTTTCCCTTTCTAGTTTCGAAATGCATTCTCTTGTGTGGTTTCCCTGTGTTGTGTTTAGTCTGGAACACAATGCAGTGTGGCCACGGCCGTGCAGATCACAAAGGATGCAGTTTAAAAACAATGTACTGCATCACACAGCACTGTGGCTTTCCTACTCAATGTCAACTCCATGGTATTTCTCAGTGAGGATTGTAGCGATCCAAATACCTTGTAGTAAACAATCAGTGTAGGTACCTTTGCGCAACCATTGTAGATTTAGATTCTACTAAAAGCTTGAACATTAATTTTTAAAATGAATGAAATAAAGGCAAGTCTCATAAGCAACAGGCAATTCAAATGTGCCTACCCAATAACAAATTTAATAATTAAGCCTTAGGCAGGCGACCTAATTTCAGCCATACACTTGCTTGACTTTCATTTTAACATGAGGTTCTTACCTTGTGACATTCCTTGCCAGATAATGCTTTGGGGCCAATATTACACCTGTAACATTGGACACAAAGTAATTTGGTCAGTTGGTTTTCCAGAACGTCTTGAGAATGTTGCAGGCAAGTCTAATAAATGTATAGGCCGAATTACTTCTACCTCGCCTCCATAATGCCGTTAGAGCAGGAAGAGGGGGAACTAGCAGGGTGAAAAACAGCACCCTTAACTATAGGGGTTAGGGGGTGAAACTGTTGGCGTAAGGTCTCCTACTTCCCTGTGAAATGTAGATTATCTTTAATTTATTACAGGAAACTTGTTTGGACAATAAAAGGTGCCCATATACACACCAATGATAATGGGTAAATCCCATTGGGGAACGACAGGATTTACCCATTATCTTCAGTGTGTAGGTGGTGATACCAACCAACTGCACTGCCGAAGAACGACCGTAGTCGGCATTAGGTTCGGTCGAGATAAAAAATATCTGTTGGTCGGTATCGGCTCATTATGGCTACACAGCCAACCGATCGGTCGTATGGGCATCGGTCAGGTCTGTGTGTGCGGTTCCCACTGCATGTGTGCCGACAGATACCAATGTGATCTGTCAGCACACATGCAGGGAGATGTTATTTAACATTTGAAAGCAAACATCTGATTGGTTGGGGCAAAATTAGCACCATTTTTAACGATAAGAACTTTTATTGAATTTCCCTGATGGTGTGGGAAACATGTGTATGGCTACCTTAACTCTTTCTATAAGTAACCGGAAACATGCTAAAGAGCATTGAGGGGTTTAACCATACAAATGTTTTAAAATGAACTATGGGCAAAAAAAGCTATTTATTTTTATTAAACTACAAATTCAACTCAAATCTGGGGACTGCCTGCATTAGGAACTTGTGCAACCAGGATGTGCTTCCTACCAAAATGCAGCCTTTATGACAAATTCCCTTTTTGGTGAACTGTTTGCACAAGGTCACAAATTGTCCCAAGCAGCTGTTGGACACTTTCCTTGGTTACAGTTTAAGGGTGTTTTGTAGGAAGTTAAACAAATGGCTGCTTGCATTTTATAGTATATACAAAGATAGTGGAAACAAATTTGTTTCTTTACAATGTGGCGGACTTGTGTAGTACCTACCCCCAGCAAGTTGCACATTGGGTTTCCAGATTTTGAAACACAAGATAGAGGACAGGTGAAAGGAGTAAGTCAGCGCACAGCATGCTGTAAACACAGCATTAGGCCTCGTTCACACTATGATGGATGAAAAAACGTGATTTTTTTTTGTGTAAATTTTCATTAAATTTTGTATCTTTTTTTCTTTTAATAAAAACGTGTCCGTTTCTGGACAGAAATGTGTGCAGCAGTGCATTTTTATTTTATTTTTTTTTAACAGACCAGGTCAAAAAACTCCAGCCGTGCCATCAAAAGGCTACACATGCTCCAACACACATAAGGCTTCACACAATTGCATTTAAACTCTCACAGCCAGATATACATGCACAGGCACTCAAATTATTTTCTGTAATTAAAGGTCAACAAACATCTAGTTTAGAAAGTAAACCCAGAGTACAGTGTGGTTTAGGTCCTCATCCTGGGTACCAGAGATGACAGGAGCACGGTCTAGGCAAGCATAATTGTCTTTTAAAGGAATAGCTCACATGAAAAGAACTATTCCTTTAATGTTTTGATTGAAGACCGAGAGGTTAAGGAGCTATGCCTTACCTTACCGTTCTTCAATCAATTGACCGGAAGCGAAGATAGAAGAACTTAGAAGACACAGGCTGACCTGCGACTCACGATGTGTACAAACGGCCATTTCGGGCAATAATTGTCCCGTGTATGCAGGGGCACTTCTAGGGTTTTTGCTGCCTGAGCCAACCTTTTTATTGCCACCCTTTTGCACTCCGCCACATTAAAGTGGTCGTGGCTTTGTGGATGGACGTGGCTAAAGTTTTACAATTTTGAGCTTCCCATCACATAAGTATTTAAACAGTTCCACAGACAGTCAATTAGCAATAATGTAAATTACTAGAATCGGATATTACATCCCTTTCTCAAACAGCTTGTGTTCCCACTACCATATTGCGCCTTTCAGGTTTTTGTTGCTCAAATCAACTTATTTTATAGCCTGTGCTATACATGTTGGTACAACTGTTACAGTAAATTAGAAATGCCATACTTTCTGTAGTATAAAAGATTTTAGCCAAAAGATTTGTAAGCCTGCCACCATGTCAAGGTAGACTTTCATCAGGGCCCTAACTAACTTAACTAGTCTAACGTAGCCTCACAAACTAACTAAAGCTAATCTAACCATATAAAAGGATTTTAAAAACCTAATATCTATTACTAGGGAATATTGACTGGTCAAGGAGGGGGAACATTTTTTTTCACTGCTACCTGTCTGCCGCCTTTCTTGTTCAGTTCAGAGGGGTGCCGCCTGAGACAAATGTCTCACGCTGCCTAATGGCAGATGTGGCTCTGCGTGTATGGGCACTTTATCGGTAGAAAGGATTCTTCGGACAGGGATCATTGCCCAATCAGCCTGGCGGATCTCAGAACGAGTGGACGTTTCCAGCCGATAAAGTGCCCATACACGGGACGATTATCGTCCGAAACGGCAGTTCATACACCTCGTGCGTGTTGCACGCGTGTATGAACCTTTACACAAAGAGCTAAAGAAGATAATCTTTCCTCACTGCTGGCTGTGCTGGGGATGAAACAAGTGACTGCAACAATGTATCAGATTGTGAACTTTTCTCCTATGTCAGCTGTGCTGGGGTTTGCAACAATGTATCAGATCAGGATCGGGGAACTGCTCTCAATGTTCTGTAAGGCTTGAGTACACATGAAGTGACTATTTGTCCCGAGTAAGTGCTTGGCCGGAACAAATGTCCATCGGCCGCAAGTGTGATCGATCATGCGGTCCCATAGGGAATGAACAAGGTCGGTCGCCCCACATTAACAGACATTTTTGGCCGACCGACCGTGCCGTGAATCAGTTGGCTGAAAATATCTGCTGGTGTGTATCCAGCCTAAGTAATTTAGCTACAAACCCTAGTTACACAGGCTGTGGAACCATTGTAGATTAGAGTTTAAAACCGTTTTACATGAGATTGACAGTATAGTATCCAGCTAATTGAGCAATGAACCATTCTGGAATGCTTGTATGGAATAATAGCGAGATTCTGAAGGCTAATCTGCTTGTCATTGTCACATTCCTCTGTGCCACTTGCATCACTCTGGATATATTCTCGGACAAAACATCTGCATAGCATGCCCCCTCACACTGTTTATTCTCCAAACAAAGTTATTTTCCAGCAGGGAAACTATATAATCATGGCTTGTACAAATTATTTAGTTTCTAATCTGTTAAGTCAGGTACACACTAGACAATATTTAAGCCCAATAGTCCCAATCAAATATATTGTCTTGTTTATCTGAGAAAGGATAACACCAGAAATCAACCAATCACTAAACTTGTGTGGTTTGAGCAATAGGGCCTCCAAGTAAATCATGGCTAATGGGTATTTAAATAACCTAAATCATAAAAAAATAGTCACAGCAATTAAATTCACAGACAGTTCAATAGTTGGAGACAGATATTTTCACATATCGGTCGGAAAAATCACCAGCGTTTCTGTAATTGCCGGTGACCGAGGTCTGTTGCCCAGATCGGAGGTGTTAAATAAAGGCCGATCACGTGGTCTCCGTGCACCACACGTTCTGACGCGGGGAACGCTCAGTCAGCATGAAAAATGTATGCGTACCCTAAACATCTCCCAACAGGGCATCTGTTATTTGAGGTCATTATGAATGTGCATTACCTTTTGATTATTATACCTAGTCTTTACCAAGTTACAGTATGAATGGTGATTCTATGATTACTCTTCTTTATGCTCTCCCCCCCCCCCCCCTTTTATTGCTTGGCTACAACAGAGAAATGAGTCAAGAGGCATGTCCATCCATAAAGCCCATAATCCTTACCTTTCTCTGCCGCACTTGTCCACCCTGATTCACACCTCCTCTACAAGCTTAGAGAGATTTTATAAAAGTAGGGCATGCCAGTATGCAGAGTCCATCAATGGCCCTGATGTCTCAGCCGAGCGGACTGCTGTAACCCAGAAGAAATTCAGCATCTGTGAGATGCAGATTTTTGTGGGGTGAAGAAAGGAACAGATTTTGAGCTTCAGGGATCTCAAACTCTGGGATAGTGTGCAAGTGTTTGGGGTAGAACAAGTACCCTTATAGTATTGATTATTGTTTCACCCCTGGGTTGATTATGTTGCATGTTTGACCCATCTAAACAACCATTCAGTACAAATTACTGATAATAGCATTTCAAGGAAGTGTGCATCCTGGGATAAAGGCCCACTGCAGCATTGAAATGGCAGCAAAAGTGGAGAAGAATATGTAAATTACCTAGAATTTTATTATAGATAAGTGGAAAACTTATTTAAATAAGTAACTTCCCCTTAAAAGCAAATATAAAGGTTCTGCTGTTGTTCCCAAACAAATTTCTTGTAATTCCATGAGATAAAAAGAAAACTTTGGACACGCATAGATAATGATGGTTCTATAGCACAAGAATTGTCTGGCCCTAGGAGTGGAGGGCAGGGGGACTGCACCTACTGATTTTTCTGGCAAAAAGCCAACAGCGGTGTGCTGGAGTGTTATCTGGACTGTATATAGATAATTATGGCCATACTCTACAAAAATTACGCCCCAACTTTCTGCAACATTTTGACAACCGCCTAGCCCCATCTTTTTTTGACTGACAAAATAAATGGTCCATGACTGGGACTGTCATGAAGTAAAGTCAGGAGGCTTAAAGATAATACTTTACATAGATTTGTATTGTTAAATTCAATCTGTGCGAGGTTAGCATAATGCTCCCCATGTACTGGCCCTAATGTTAAGTGCTCGTTCACACTAGAAACTGACAAACTCGCAGCATGCATGCATTTGGGGTCCAATTTTCAGAATGTGTTTTCTATATATTTATATAGAAAATGCATACAAAGGAGTACAGAAATACATTTTTTTTTTTTTTTTATTAAAAACGAAACTGACAACACAAACTGAACACAATTGGGTGAATAATACGGTTGAATTCTATTTGTCCTTGCATTTCTTTTGCAAATACGCACCAAAAACAGACCTAGTGTGAAGGAGCATTAAACCTATTTGGCATTTTATCTGACAAACGTGGATTTGAATGCTACATTGACCAGTGTGGTGGTTTGACATCTCTGGATGGATCAGGGTCTGTACATATGGAGTAATATTGCAAAATGAACATGCCAGCCAGTTTCCAAAATGTTATGTTGATAGATATATGGGCACATTTACACTCAAATACCATTTATCATATAATCAGCCTGTCCTATGGAGAGGGCAGGACAGATGACAAAACAATGTGAGGGGGAGCCTGAACACATGCTGGATTGTCAAAGTGATTGTGTGTCAGCCAATTTGGCCAACAATTACCTAGTGTATATATGAGCCTTAAACTGCCTGCCGCAATCATTTCAGTAGACAATATAGTGTGTCCATCTTACAGGATTTTAAAGCAAATAGAGAACTTTTTCCTTTGTTCTTCCTCGGGTGGTCTCCAGGTCACTCATCCCTCCCCATAGAACATAGTGCTGCCTGTTTCCAGGAATATAAATGGAGCGGTCAGCATTTCTGCAAAGCAACTTTAATCTCACTGCAAAAACACCAGTGGTCTGAGAGCACATTAACAGCAGCCATAAAACAGCACATCTCTGGCTACTCACACCATTTAAAACATGCAAAAAAAAAAAAAAAAAAAAAAAAAAATTACCCATCTGTGCCAACCTACAACCATTTTAATTTACTATTGCTGCAGACTATATTTAAGGTGTTTTTCTAGATTAGGGTGTGCATCTACTTCAGACCAGACAACCACAGCACAAAACAATTAACCCTGCAATTAGAGCACTAACAATCTCAGAACTGCTGACATCGGCCCAGTATTTTAACTATGGATCCACTGCTTTTAAAGTGCATGCTTTTAAGTAGACAAAGCTTTTAAAATCAGGGAGGACTAGGAAGATGCTCAGATTTTCCAGGAAGTCAGGAAAAAGGTTTTCCACTGAGCATATTCCACACCTGGGGCAACCAAACAATTACTCAATTGTTCAGCCACACAGGAGAGAAATACAACAGACAAAAGTAAAAGAAGTTTAGAGCAGTTTCACTACAGTTTCAGTTACAAGAGCCTAGCACAAACAGCTAAACAAAAGGATAGTTGTGAGGCCAAAATTTATTACCCTAGAGGGGGAAGGGAGATTTAAGAAGGTCCTTAACATGCAATTCATTATGCAATTCCACAATATGACCATAAAGGAAAATTCCAGTATTACAGAGAGAGTACACATCCCAGACAGTGTGTGGAAGGGTCGAAACCAAGCGTGATCTAGCCAAACACTGGGATCCATTTTGCTCACATTACACAGTATAACCCCATCTTAAAACAATCGACATGAAATAATGTACATGCCATTCAGACATTAAAGGCAAGTTTACAAATAGTTGATTCAGAAACTTAATACAATCTATCTTTTTAAAGGTATTTTCTAAAAGAAAAAAAAAAATTTAAGCAGAGGAAAACAATTGCACTCAACAAATGCAACAATTTTTTTTAAATAAAGCAAAAATGTTTGTGCTATAAAAGCATCGCCATTTATAAGAGGTGGTTTGGAATCAATTGGGACTAGGTATTTACAGGCAAAAGAGAATTCATGGTCTGTAACAGTCAATTTAACCTGCCAATGGACGTAGATTGGGGATTACAATCAGCATTAGGGCGTAATGTCGATGGCAAATTATTGGTCCAGGTGGTTGTTGGAAACATTACCCAACACAGCAGTTATATTGACTATACAGTACAAAATGTAACTTACCTTCCATTGTTCCCGAGATGATCGTACAACTGCCTTGTCTAATCAGTATACAGTCGAAATTCAATCGCCAATTAAATGGGTATTGACCGGGAATACTGGGAGGTAAAACCCAAGGTATAATGGTGGCCATACATACCCTGAATTAAATGAATTCAGAATGGATCATTATTACGAGTTTGGATGTGGTTTAACCTGCCAGCGTTCCTACAGTTTCACATCTGGATCATAGTGTCAGTTGCAAAATTATGGTCAGAGGGATTCCGGAATGTCTCAGGAACATCGGGAGGTAAGAACGCAGTGTAAGGCCAGTATTTAGACATTAGATAATCAATGCTATACTGAAACATGGATACATACCAGTACATATATGCAGCGAGATTCAATAAAGTTTCTTATTGTTTAAAATGGTGCCAATTTTGCCCCAACCGATCAGATGTTAAATAACATTTGAAAGCTAACATCTGATTGGTTTGGGCAAAATTGGAACCATTTTTAAAGATAAGAACTTTTATTGAATAAGCCAGATGGTATATTACATAAAAATGTTCGTGCATTCCTCTGTGCAGCCATCACATGATGCTAAAAGCACAATGCAAGTATAATGAGTAATGTTGGTGGAGGGGGTTAATGGATAGTTTGGTATGGAGGTCACTGAAGCATTTGGTTTTGAGAGCAAGCTGATAAAAGGAAGCAGTTTACATAAACACCTCTGCACAGAAGGCCAACCCCCACTACTCTAAGGAATGCAGATCAGATCCCACAGAGCAAGGAAGAGCACAAGGTAACCTATAAACCCTGCAGACATGTAAATAGACAACACACACATCACCAACACACTGAATAGATAAGACCAAGAGCACTAGGGTAGGTTTTCACACTGGAGACTCAAAACACTAAAAATAGGTGACAAAACTTAAAAAGATTTTCAGAACAGGTAACATGACCTCTGGAATGCAAGGAAATGGAGGTGGCATTAAGCTCACATGGAAACAAACCCTCATTAGTGGCACATAGGTTAGGCACACGGTGCTGGCTCTTGAATAAATTATTTAGTATAGTTACACCAGACTGTAGTCCGCAAAGCTAAAGGGGTTTCACCTTTTACAAAGACCAGGCATTCTATATGAACATAAATAAATAAGTAGCTAATTTCATACTTTAGCAATCATAATGGGAATGGCCATTAGTCCGCAATATGAAAAGGAAACAGGATCAGCATGGAAGTTATACAGCTCGGCATTCCCTCACATACAGCAAGCCATGGCTAAATGTAAAGACACAGAACATACAATACAATCTAATTTATTAATGAGTATATGAGACTAAGCTCAGCTTCAAGGGCTATGACTAAAATGTTAAGCTGCTAAAATATCCCTCCTGTGTAGCCAGTCTGTTTTGCACCCACACATATATCCCAAAGTAACCAAAAACCCTGCAGTCATGTAAATAGACAATGCGCAATTACCAACACACTGAACAGATATCACCTATCAACCATGTACTAGATTGACAAAGCTCACAGTCTTTACTGTATGATGCAAATTATAAGGGAAAAACTAATAAAATCAGTTTGTGCTTTTCCCTGTGGCCATGATAACAAAACAGCAGTAAAAGTTGACTTTAATTATCATGTACCATAAAAATAATCTGACCATTGTTGTGGCCTTCAAGTCTATAGGACTGGTTTTAAATGAAGATTGTCCCACCAGAGAAGTTTGGAAGCAGTAGGTGCAGAACCATCAGTTGTCCGTCTTTTGGCATGTGTCAGCATTTTAAAGTTAAATTATAGCTGCTCAAGTTCTCAGTAAATAGATAATCCACTGGGCTTTATTTATTAGACTGAAGATTAAAGAGACGCCTGCAATATTTCAGAAAGATCACCATTTTGTCTAAGGTCTCCACGCTCACTCCATTGTTAGCTCTGTCAAGGTTCAAACACCATAGTTGTTAGCCTTGAACACATTGATATTAACTCAAAATAATGAATGGAATAGCAGTTGTGATCACACTAAGATATGAACAGTCAGGCTTTTATGTAGAGGCAACTTTTGTATATAACTGAACTCCCACAGCCACCATACGTGCATTTTAAATTAGAGATGTCACATTCTTATCTTCTACATTCCAGGGCTCACAGATCAATGGCCAGATAAGAGCACTGCAGACAGAAGCCATAAAGGCTTTCAGTGTTTTTTCCCAGTCTTGTGGCGCTTTAAACATCAAAGTGCTGAATCCTCCTTTACAATTAAATCAGCGGGCAACTATTTTAAGCATAGAGAAGAGTTTTTACCAGTGATGTTGAACCTTGCCACCTTTTGCAAAATACATTTTCCACACCAGTTTAAACTTATACAATCATGTTTTATCCTAGAATACAGAGAGCTACAAATGACATTTGACCCTAATCACCATTAGCATATTAAAAGCATTGTAATCTAAATAAGGATATCAGTTTACAGATATGCAATTCTAATGAAATCTTGTATGGCAGCTCCCACAGTAACCGTTTCTATAAATTAAAGTATACTAAAACTATTTAAGCACACAATCTATGTGTCCATAGAAATTGCACAAGACATTAAAAGCCTGATTGTTTTTATCTTGTGCAGTCACAAACAAGAACATATTCCAGCTGCACAGTAAGTCTGCTACTTTATAAAGGTCTATAAAATCAAACACACATCTAAGAGTTAAAGACAAAGTTTACCTCTGCCAAGTTTTTTGCCCCTCTCAAGCTCCCTACGATTCACAGTGAAGATATAGTCAGCTGTCGAGAAGCCAGGGCGGCAACCAGAATCCTCCAAACTTACAGAAGACACAACCTAGAAAGGAAGGAAAAAAGGTGAGATGGGTCCATTGTTCATCAAGCACCTGGAAACACACAATCCATTATATAGATCTAAAACTACAAAAAAAAAAGTACACAGAATAAACCGATCTCCATATTCTTCAAAATAACCACTACCGATAATAAAAATAATTATTCAAAATCCCCTAAAGTATGATGAAAACATAATGCAACCCTAGGTTTATAGCTGCTTTAACTTAATTAACATTGCTCAGTGTCTTGGGATTATTTGCAGGTTTATTTTTACAGTACTAACAATACAGAAGCATTTGCCCTAATACAAAGTCATGCAGGCATTATATACCGGCAGTGCCAATAAAGCTAGTCCTACGTGGTCAAAAACCGGGTTGAATAAAAGTTTGACTTGCGAGACAAAAACATTGGAAAAAGAATAGAGACTGCATAACCACAATCAATTGTCCATTTTAGACCCGATTGATCAAGGTTTGGCCAATTGAACACACAACACTCACATTTCATCAATCCAAAAAAAAAAAAAAAATGTAACTATCAATTCCAAACATTATATGGACTAATTGTTTAAATTAAAGTCTCTGGGACAAGTTTATTATAAAGAAAACCACCGACTGCTCATGATATATAGTGAATAATGCACCCCCAACTGTAAATTATAAGGATATTAGAAGTCACAGAGGAGTTCCGTGACCACGAGGCCGCAGGCAGAGTACCTTTTATACGGGGCACAGTACTCCAAAAGGACTTCTAATATCCCTTTAATTTAAATAAATTTATAATAACTTACCCCTTTGTGGCTTCCTTATAAGGCTATAACCTTACAGTTCCTCCCATAGAAATCCACTACAGGGGTAGGTTATATATCTATTTTCAACCCCACACAGAACACATAGGAGGGGTAAATAGCAGGTTTCTCAATGCAGAACAGTCTTATCAATGGAGTGTATGTATAATGTATGGCTATATAGTGGGCAGTGAGTTAGGAACCCATAGAACACGGTGCTTCAGTTGTTTAACCAAACTGACAAGAAATCCACCAGCTCACCTTATGGATCAATCACACACCACCATATCCAACCACCGCCGTATATCCAACCATCCCCGGAATAAAGATAAACCCCTAGGGAGCGGGAGGTCCCATAGCCCCATAGAAACGGCGCGTTACCTGCAGTAAGTAGAGGGTTGCGATAATCCGAACACAAGGGATCCCGTCCTTCCTTCTCCCCATGTTTCTGTACTTTTCCCTGACCTCCAGCCCAGACTGCTCCGAAAATCGCATCAAAAGGCAGCGAACAAACTACCACGCCCTTTAACTGGGGGCCGGACTCAGGTGTGCATGGCTAGGTGAGCAACTCTGATTGGTTGGTCGTTGGCTCCGATTGTTGGCACCGCCCCTCGATTAGAAGACGGGTACTTTTAGGCAAGACCACGTGATGATAGATTGAAGGATGCAGTTTGTCCAGTCTCATTCATAATGATTGGCAGTGACTGTTCTGCTGTTGGATGTGAACGCTGTGGAAATACAATCATTATGGGGTTGGAATCTCCGGATGGTGTTATTGAGACATGTACAATGAATATTATACTTATAAAGTGATACAGCAGATATTGGGTTGTGGCAGTAATGGGAATGTTAGTCATTTGCTGCTATTTGTGAACACACCCAATACCATGTTTGGGGATCAGTTATTTGGGGGATATGCATTAAAGGACAACTTCACCCTCATAAGAACAACTTTTATAAAGAATGGCCTCTTTAAAATATTTTTGTGACATGTATGTACAGCCTTAAAATGCATGTTGCTTTTTGACCTATCTCTCATCCTGTCTCTATAACATGTGACTGATAGTTTGTCCTATGAATTCATTACTGTATGCCTGTTATGCTTCTGGAGGCCTCATGGAAACTGAGCAATTTAGAAACCTGTACTGAGCCTGGGCATGCTCAGAAGAGGCAGACAGGGGATTAGTATTCAGTCATTGGATGTGATGTCAATTGTCAAATCCATAACTGAAAGAACCAGGAAGCAGAAATGGGAAACAGGACATTGTGCTGGATTTCAGGTTAGACTTATATATTTCAGATTTCAAACTATTACCATTTAGGGTTTTGGGGGGTGATTTACCTGTAGGTAAGTTTTCATTTTGGGGCTGGACTTTAATGCACAATATTCCTTCACAAGATTCTCTCTAGACAGGCCATGATACCAATATTCAATTGGTATTGGAGATATTGCTGTACGACCAAAGCCAAATAATACAGTTTTTAGATACAAATAATACAGTTTTCGCAGTGTCCGATCAATTTTTGATTTAAAAAGTCTAGTCGCTGTGAAAATTCCATGCCAGATCAACCTAAATTTCCACCTTATTTGACGATTGAGACAAAATGTCCTCTGTGGCTTACATGTACACGGAATATAGCCCAGTGCTTATTCTTATGGTGGGTACACACAGTACCAATGCAGATAAGAAGAAGCGAGTAAGAAGTTAGATTCAGGAGTGGATGTGATATATTTGGATTTTGCGAAAGCTTTTGATACTGTGCCACATAGGCGACTAATGTATAAACTGAGGACTGTTGGCCTTGAAGAAAACATTTGTTCATGGATAGAGAACTGGTTATTGGATCACCAGGTCACCATGGTGGTTAATGGAGCTACTTCTATGCGGAGTGCCTCAGGGTTCTGTACTGGGGCCGCTTCTGTTTAATCTGTTTATAAATGACTTAGAAGGGGGCATTGAGAGCAAGGTCTCAGTGTTTGCTGATGACACTAAACTATGCAGAGCTTTGGAAACTTCAAATGATGTGCAAGTGCTGCAAGCAGACCTAGATAGATTATCAAAATGGGCAGCAGAATGGCAGATGAGATTCAATGTTGATAAATGTAAGGTGATGCATTTGGGATTTAATAATCCCTGTGCTACCTACACCATAAATAACTCTGTGTTAAGTGCATCTGTAATGGAAAAAGATTTGGGGGTTCTGGTAGATAACAGACTTAGCTATAGCAAACAATGCCAGGTAGCAACAGCTAGAGCTAGCAAGATATTGTCTTGTATAAAGAGGGGAATAGATTCAAGAGAGAAAAATATTATTCTCCCTCTTTACAAGGCACTGGTAAGGCCTCATTTGGAATATGCGGTGCAGTTTTGGAATCCCATATACAAAAGGGACATCTTGGAAATTGAGGCAGTTCAGAGAAGGGCAACTAAATTAATAAGGGGAATGGAGGGGCTTGAATATGCAGGCAGATTAGACAAGTTAGGGCTGTTTACATTGGAGAAGCGACGTTTGCGTGGCGACATGATAACCTTATACAAATATATTAATGGGCCATACAATGAACTCTCTGGTGCATTGTTTACTAATAGGTCCTATCAGAGGACTCGTGGACATCCTTTAAGGTTGGAAGAAAAGAAGTTTCATTTTCAGGTTAGGAAAGGTTTCTTTACAGTGACAACGGGGAAAATGTGGAACTGTCTTCCAGCAGATGTGGTAATGGCAAGTTCATTGAATAGCTTTAAAAAGGCCTGGATAACTTTCTAAAACTAAAAAATATTGAGAATAACTGGTATTAATGCATATAGATCTGGTTGATCCAGGGATACTTTCCGATTGCCGTTTGGAGTCAGGAAGGAATTTTTTCCCCCTTTTTAGCTGGGGTTTTTTGCCTTCCTCTGGATCAACTGTTAGGTAGGGTTAAAAAAAAAGAGGGTGAATAGGTTGGACTTGATGGACGTATGTCTTTATTCAACCTTAATTACTATATTACTATGTAGATAAGTTTGTTATAAAGTTTATTCATTTACGGTCTGTTATTCTGAGAAAGCCAAATTTATGCTACATTACCATTTGTGTCTTTCAAAGTCAGAACTATGATACTGACAACGAATCTGACAGAATTTGCTGAATATTGTCAGTATTGGGACCTATCGGGCAAGACGTAGAATTTCCATTTCCGTCTCCCTTTACTACAGTAAAGGGAGCCAATAACATCAGACCATGTATGGGCACATCGCATGATTGTTCTGTATAATAAATATATGAAACCATCACTCCCGTGAATATACAATATATATTAGCAAAAGTGTGTCTGTTGGAGTGGGTTTTGTGTGTGTGTGTGTGTGTATGTTTGGCTATGTGTAGATACAGTGGATATACAATCGCTACACACCCTATAGAATTTCAGGGGTTTTTTTACAATAAAAAAAGAAAGAAAGCCAAGCAGTAAAAAGAAAACAAAAACAATTAATAAAGAAATCCCATCAAATCCTGGTTCTATTAGTGCCACATCCCCTAAACCAGGGGTGCCCAACCTGAGCCACCCTGGGGGCTGCACTAGTGGCCCCCCATGCAGTGACCAGGCCCCCAGAACACCCTGGTCACACCCACCTGTGGTCCGCTAGGACATTAAATGATCATGAGAGGGCCGCTTGCGGGCCATGGGTTGGGCATCACTGCCCTAAACTAATACTGTGTTGAACCACTTGTTGATTTTATTACAACATTCATTTGTTTTGGATAAGTCTATCAGTTTGTAAATCTGGACTTAGCAATTTTGTCCTACTATTCATAGAAATATCAGGAAAAATAAAGGCTCCCTAATGTATGGGACATTATAAGATGCCATTACTAAAGATTTTTAAAGAACAATTATACATATTTCAGCCCCATGGTCGTTTGTACCTAGGGTAAAAAGCTAAACTTTTTCTACAAAGCATATGGGTGCCTGCCTCTTTCCACTAAAGGGCATACTTTTAACATCTAAATGTATGCCAACTACTATACCACATGTCATCTATTTAGCTACATGCAAATGTTGTCTACAATATGCAGGAAAAACTATAAAAACAGCCAATAAACATCTATCTCAACATATATGTGCAATTAAGAGAGGAGATGATATCTCTTCCATATATTGGAAACTCATAATGGCATCCCAGATGTAACATTTACCATAATGATGTAGTGATAGGGTTATCACTAAAGCTGGGTACACACAGTACAGATTTTTGAAAGATCCTGTCCTATAGGAGAATGCTCAGGACTGTGTGTTTCCCACGGCTGCAGCAGACTCCCTCTATAGGAAGTTACCGCGGCCGAGGGAAATTTACTGACTTTTCCAAACGATCGCTCAGCCGACCCAAACATTCGACGGATGTGCGCTCGTTGGGAAAAGTGCCCACACACAGTGCAGATAAAGCCCCAATACTGTCGTTGTTGGGGCTTTATTGGCACTGTGTGTACCTAGCTTAAACCTAGAAAGGGGGATGAACCGAAGCGTTTACTCCATCTAGAGGCTTTTTGGATGTATAAATTGTGTACCATCAGTCCAAAAGGCATTAATAAGGACTTTGAGTTCAACTGCTTTTTTGATCTTTAAATGCCCTTGGCTATTTACCTTTAACTTTTATCTTAAGAGTTATATCCATAGAGTTATATTATAACTCTAAAGGTGGCCATACATATTCCCGATATTACTTACCCGATCGAGCCCTCACTCGACGTTTGTTCGATCCTGCCGGAACCGCTTCTCCCGATCTTCTATGCGACCACAAAATCCCATTCATTTTGCAATCGCATGTCGGTCGAATAGAAGATTGGGAGAAGCGGTTCCAGCAGGATAAAAAACGAATGTGTGAGTGCTCCGGTGGTCACTAGGGCATTAAAAAATCACGAGGGGCACTTGCGGGCCATGGGTTGGGCATCACTGCCTGTAACTAATACTGTGTTGAACCACTTGTTGATTTTATTACAACATTCGGTTGTTTTGGATAAGAGTCTATCAGTTTGTAAATCTGGACAATTTTTGCCTTCTATTCATATAAATGTCAGGAGAAAAAAAGGCCATCTAATGTATGGGACATTATAAGATGCCATTACCAAAGATTTTTAAAGAACAATTATACTTATCTCAGCCCCACGGTCATTTGTACCCAGGGTAAAAAGCTAAACCTTTTCAACAAAGCGTTTGTGTGCCTGCCTCGCTCCACCTACTGCTTCAGTCCCACAGCCTGACCAATAGGAGATGGACTGTGCAAGAAGCGTGTCTTCCAATTGGTGGTCTGGCCCTGAGCCTAATGGGGGGGTGGATTGTGGCGGATGCAAAAAGGTAGGCATTACAATTTTGTTTAGGTTATACAGGCTTAACCCAAGGGTGAGGACCTAGTAGTTAAAAGGTATCTCCACTCACAAAAGTGCCTTAGACTTTTTCAGTTTAATTGAAGAATGGGAGGTAAAGGAGCTATGTCTTACCTCCTGTTCTTCAATTTAAAGGGCATGTCTACCCTTATTATAAACTTTTGCCATATCATAGTATATCTTCCCCCAGCCCCAACCGCTATAAAATAAATTTAAGAAAGTGCCCCGATGTTTACTTACCTTTCCTCTCTCCTCCAATGCCCGGCCCAGCCTTCTGCTTGCAAGACACTGCAAGCAGGAGAGGCAGCCAATCACGGACGCGGCTGCCGGCTTCTCAGAATGCCGGGGGAGAGAGGGAAGGTAAGTAGAGTTCGGGGGTCTTTCTTAAAATTATTTTTTAGCGGTTGGGGCTGGGGGAAGATATACTATGATATTGGCAAGGGGTTTTATAGTAGGGGGAGGGATCGCAAAACAGGAGAGAGAGGGAGGGGGAGAAGGGCTGCAGTACGCATGCCAAACTTCTCCCGGAGGCGAGACAGGAGGCAGAGTCCTATATGGACTCTGCTATCCTCCTGGTGGGCAGTTTTTGGGACTTTGGGGGGGACTACAGGAGAACCATATGGAGCTGGGATGTGAGGTAAGGATTTTATTACACTACATGGTGGGGCCATTAGTGGGGGGAATTATAGTTTTGGGGTGGACATGCCCTTTAAGTCAGGAGCAGGCAAGGAACAGAGAGAACTAAACCGTAATCATGCGCCAGTGCTGGCTCTTCTGACAGGTCCCAACAGAGCTTGCACTGTGTGCACATGTGCATAAATAATGTGCATGCACGTACAGTGCAAGCTCCATAGGCTCAATTGCATGTACCCAAAATTGCTTCCAACTCTCCAAAGCTAACACGCATGGCCACAGCTTACAGAGAACATAAACTTCTATTATTTTTAGGCCTAGTAAACGCATTACAGCCCAGGAAATCACCTGACCCAACCTTTGAGACAGATCTGCTGGGTGTTCGGTAGAGATGTAATGTGGGTTCGAACAGAACCCAGTTTCGAATCGAATCTGAGGGTTTTACAAAACCCAGATTTTTTCCGAATTTTCGATTTTTATTGAAAGTAGGCAATCATTGAAAATCGAAAGTAGACAATTATCGAAAATCAAAAGTAGATGATTGCTCATGCCAAAAAATCACCCTGCATCGGCCTGATCAATAGATTATGATAATGGAGTCCTATTAAAAATCTTTTAAATTATTTTGCTAATGTTTCACATTTTCCACAAAAGCGTTTTTTTAAATTAATCAAATTATTAATTATTCAAATTTGTACCCTCCTAAAGTATCTTTTCTACTATTTTGATGCTAATTTGTTGCAAAAAGCAAGAGAAACCAACATCTTGTATGTCCCCACTGAAAGAATATGGTGGTATGGTAATGGATTTCCACACGGTTCTCATTTAGACAAGATTAAGTGTAGTAATACCAGTTCTTATATTTGTGGGACCCTGCACATACAGAACTCCAAACATTAGGCTGCACCTAATAATAGGTTTAAGTGAGGAGTGATGAACTTGCCCTTTAAGTTTTTATCATTTAAGGCATCATTTGTTCCAGGGCATCATTAATAACATGCCTTTTTTGGAAACAACAATATTCCATTTTTTCTTTTTAAAGAAATGTTGACAATGTGTGCAGAAGCTGATATTTAAATTGAATATAAGGTTATGTATGGCAAAGACAAGAGTGCCATTTCTGCCACTTTTAATCAACGCGAATGCAGTGGATTCTGATGGACCACTGACACTTTTGTCAATAGTGAAGCGCATATTTTGCATGTACATGCATTCTTCCGAAGACACAAGCAGTTATTTGATTTTGCATTAACATCCCCTACTCTGTGTCTCCCTAGTATGAATAATAATATAAAGCAGGCAGTGCAGGGCTTTTAAATGCTGAAATAGACAAGATTTCCTGTAAGATACACACAAATAATTGTCAGTGAAGGAATTGGTTCATGAATATACAGTATATTAGCTGATCGATTTCACTCAGTTACCCTCCTTCCTTCAGCTGTTAAACAGGGAAAGTTCAATTCAATCTACCAAGTATTTAAAGAGAATCTATTATTCTATCTTAGATAAAAAGAATTACTAGGATGTCACTAGGATTTGACACTTTTTTTTATCCATCAACCCCATCTTCCAGCTCACATCTTCAGCAGATCTCAAGCTCAAATCTGCTTACATCTAGGGTGCAAGATAGTGAATTTTGATTGATCAGGAAGAATCACTGATCTGGCATTCATTGACCCATGTATGAACTGCTTTAGTTTGACAGTCAGCACTTGAAGTTCCCTTCGGGTTTTTTTTGGGCTATGTGCACATGTATATATTATTTGTGCAGATACCAGCGTAGCTACCAAGGGGGCAGGAGGTGCAACCACATTAGGGCTAGGGGAGCCCAACTTTTCCCCCTCCCTCCTTCGGACAAATACAATGCACCACAGCAGCTACCTCTGAAAATGACAGAGGAAGAGGGACTTATTCTTACTAGTTATGCTCATGATTGTGTTGATTTATTCTTTTAACCCCATTTGCTAAATGCTGTGAATGTTATTACAAAAATTCTCTATTTTGATTCACAGGAGCGGTATTGCTGTCTGAATTTTTTTTCTCTGTTAATGCACACCAAAGTAGTCATTACTTACGTTTGTATGCCTTTAAACACACTAATAATAAAGGGTTGTACCCAGCAACGGGAAGCGTGCAGGCAACCCCTAAGGATATCACTGCTGACCTTTCTGTAGTCCAAAAGGATTGGTTTCTTGCAGTTAATTCAAATCTACACAATACAATCTGGTGTTGTGTCCACACTTCTTAAAATGAACTGCCTGTACTGGACTATACAAGAGAGGCCAGTGTCACTGAGAAGGTCAAACCAGATAGGATAATGAACAACTCATTGATCATCTGCTTTAAGGAGACTCCTCACTGTCTAAATATATTCAGTGTGATAGGTTTCAGCAGGGGGTAATGTGCATGGTTAATTCAAGATACACTGATTTTGGTTTTAATAGTGTTGACTTTAATTGGAGGTCTAGTTCATTTTGGTCATCTCCATAAGCAATACTACATGAGCTATGTGCTGTTGTATTCAATTAGATCAACTGGACTTTAAGTTTAGTTCTTGAAGACGTTTCGCTAGTCATCCGACTGGCTTTCTCAGTTCAGAATGACTTGTATAAGAATCTGTGGCAATTATGTACCCTGGAAAATCCCAATTAGCGCATCACAGCCAGGTTTTAAGGGCGAGATTGCATAGTGGCTAAGAGGTGTTATAGGAATGCCCAGGGTAAGGTGTCAAAACAGCATTGTACATGGCAGATAGTTGGTGTCGAACCCCCCCACCTCTATTTAGGCTTGGTTTCTTTATTTTTCACATAAATGGCCTCCTTGGCACCTCTCTTGAACCAGTCCCATTCCTTTGCCAATATGTTAACATTACAATATTCAAAGGTATGTCCTTTATCCTTAAGATGCATGTACACGGCCGAAAATATCTTCTGGTGTGTACCCAGCCTATAGGCTAGGAAAATGAACAAAAAGCACTGTAACACAGGTCTCTACAAAATTCTTTAAAGGAGAAGTAATGGCTGAAACCCAGTTACATAGGGCACCAAAACTCCGCACCACCCTTTGATCTAAAATAACAAAAAAAGAGTCCCATTAATACAACCCACAGCATTCCTCAAATGGGCATACATACCCTCCAACATTACCCCTTTAGTAGATGCACTTATGGAAACAACATTATGTAGAGGGGAATGGTGATGTCTAGGTGAATACATCAACACAATAATCAGAGGCATAACTAGAAAGAATGGACCCCCGTTCTATGTTGTTTACAGTGTCTTCTGGGGTGGTGCTTGTGTTATTAGGAAGGTGAGTATAAAGTTGGGGCTAGACTACCCTGGCAATGGGCCCTTGTGCTACCCTGGTAGATACGCCACTGATTTAAGAAGAAAAAAAACCCAAAACACTTTCTCTGTGTGTTTTGTCTATGTTTATCTAAATATTCTGCCTGGTTCCTGAGAAAAAAAATCTTTCAATACAAGGAGTAAATGAAATGCCTTATCAAACAGCGGGTTAACAGATTATACACAGCCTCGATTCTGTTACAGTTACAGTAACAATTTTTGACAGAAATGATTAGTGAGAATGGACAGAGAAGCTGAAATGGTAACAAAAGAGGGTCTGGATACATAAATTATTAACGCACAGGCTACGTTCACACATCCAATTTGGCAGACGAGGGCAGAGCACACGCACAAGCGTGGATTGACAAAGGATGCCCAAGCGAATGCATATTCCTTTATGTCTATCGGATGGAACGGCGTTTGTTGCACATGTGCATATGCTCAGCCTTCGGGCCTTGTCTGTGTGTACGTAGCCCTACTCGGTGTGTTAATAATTTATGTTCTTTTCTACCAACAAACTACCAAGCAAAACATTGGTGATTAGTTCTGTCTATAACCAAAGATAGGCCTGGTCAAAATATCAAACGATTTAAAAAAGAGGGGGAAAGCATCTCAATTGCATAGTCTTCTATACTGAGCCTGGGCTGACCTGTGCGTACACATCCTTAAGCATCCCATACATCATTAGGCTGAAAGATGATGTAACCGGTAAAACGAAAATGGATCAAGAAGTACCAATCAACCCAAATCTCAGTTTGAAATTTGCTCAAGATAACTTGCCCGTTGATGGTATTGTCCAAATATCTTGTGACTGTTCAATAGACCAGTGGTTCTTAAACTTTTTCAGACCGTGGCACACTTGGAGATTGAACATTTTCTCAAGGCAGACCTGTGTTCTTAAAGGGACAGTTCAGTGGAAATTATCAATATTTGTTAAATTGTTAGTTTGTGTAATGCATACTTAGTTATTCTACATATTCTCTTCCATTTTGACAAATCAGTTGATTTCATACCCTTGTTACCTGTTGTTGAAATTAGTGAGCTGACATTTCAGGTTCTAACGGTCCTTCTTCTTCCCAGGATGCACCACATCCTTAGAATGTTCCTAACAGTTATTTCTACTGATTGGCTGTTGGATGGGTCAAACATGCTCAGATCTCTACTGAGAAACTGAATCCACCCAGGCGCTGGGTCATGGTCAAGACCATAACGGTCTCTACTAGGGGTCCTGCAAACAGGAAGTCAGCATTTCAGTTGCATTTATTTATATACAGACAAAATGCTGAATGGGCGGGTTAAGGTCATTAGGATGAAAAAAATACTGCTCTTTTTTCTGAACTTCCCCTTTAATGTTGAATGTTAAGTTGTAATTACCCATATTGTATGCACTTTACAGTGTAAATTGTATTCAAATTGATTTCACAACATTGACTGCGTTGTAATTGTAACCCTTATGGTTATTCTCTAGCTGCCAAAATTTAATTTGTCAGCTATTCTGTCATCTTACCAGTAGGTGTCACTGTTTCTTTAATGGATATTTATAAATTCCCCCTATCTGCACTAACCTATCCTAGTAGGTTAGTGCATTCTAAGGTCATGTGTGGAAGAAAAAGTGAATTTCCTGTCTCTAGAGAGAGGGAAGGAGAGCTACAAATTGAAACTTGAGACTTCTAGGAGGAGTAAGATCCTGGGGGAATCCTCTCATAGTGTAAAGCCAGTGTAGCTTAGCCTGTGTTTATAGGGGTGGGTGAGCTCCAACAGGAGGTCAGTGGGTTAGTACCCTGCTTGTACCCAGGTAGATGCCTGGCAGCCAAGCACAGGGCTCTGAGAGCTAAGAAGGGTTTTTTCTTTCAGAGAGGAATCCCTACTCACACTGATAATGTTCAGCAGCCCATTTGGTTGGTGAGATCTATATTTATTGTGTTATACGTTTATAATTATTTCTGCAAATAATTCATATTTCACTTTGTTTGGTGACACTGTGATATTATAACAATATATTAGTCCTGCTACATTTCTGCTCTGTCATAAATAAATATCCCATCTAAAGAATTCCTGGCGCCCATTTATTATTCTCTTATACAGCACCATTTATACATTCTGTGTGATCATCTCACATTAAATAGAGGGCCCAGCCCTGAGTGTGAGTCCTAGGGGTAGCCCATGCTGTAGATTAGCCTGGCATACCAAGAGTTATATAACCCATCCTGGTTCTTAACTGTAACTAAATTGCTACATAATTTTATCACAATATATAAATATATATAACAAAAATGTAAGTTATATTGGTAAAAATATTTCCACTACCAAAATTCTAAGGTTACACCAGTGTGTCCCGTCACATCCTTTGAGAAACCCTGCGATAAACTGCCTTATATTGCTGGATAGTCTATGGAATGGAAGTCACATACACATCTTTTCGGCCAATTCAATTTTATCAATACAAAAGGCCAAATGCCTGACATTAGACAGCTACATTTGTCTCTGTATGAGATTTCACATAGGGGGTCACATGACAATCCACAACAAAGATGTTCTTTGGCAGCTATATTAAGCAAGAGTAATCAAAGATAGAATGAATGTGTCAATTGTTAGATTGATTATACAAATAGTTAAATTACGATATTTTGGTCATTAAGTGTGTAGAATTGGGACTGTATTAGCCCTTATATATTTGTGCTCCATCTAGACATCTGGAACATATAGATAGAGCTCATCAGCGTACTGGATTTCCAGCCCTGAGTGAATCTCTTTAAACTGTGCATTCATGCATGCACACCAATTCTGCAGATTGTAATGGTACACACACAAAGCAATGCTACCATATAAATATTGTGGTATGTGTGTGCACAGATAATATATATTGAGGGGAAAACTGTTTTTAGGCCTGAATATTGACCACCCAGATTTGTTGTCTAATGTGCCCATATGCAGGACAATTGCAGAATAATTTAGTTGTTTGGTTATCTGCGTCTCTTGGCAGCAATGCCAAATATGTACTATTTAAATCCTGCCATAAATATAACAATGACACTTTTCTGACAACCAATTTACCTAAAACCAAATTTTTCCTTGTCTTATGGCTAAAGCTATGTATAGATGGCTACCCGTCGTTCGAGTACACAACAAACGTCTGCTTCAGCCAACAGTTTGTTTCTGACAATCATCAACAGTTCCTAACCGATACCCATATACAAATAAATTGTCGGCCGAGACATCTGTTTGTAGTGTACTTGGGTGTGTCCAGTGGGCAGCATCGAGCGTCAGGTGTGCATTTGATTAGTAATATGCATGGAGCAAATATAGGGAATGTAGGCTCCTTAAAGGGTAAGTACAACATAAAACAAACTTAAGGTTATTTGCAATCTGTTAAAAATCTAAATTTGGCTAAAATATTTTTAATTCCCCCCCCAGAACCCACCTTTTCTGCTAGAAACTTGCTGGTTTCCTCCTCCTGGTACATGTCATCCACAGCTCTGTCCTATCCTGCTCTCTCCAGCTTCCTGGGCCTCCAAACGTAATTTCCGGATGTTCCATGCGCAAACGAGCTTGCTGTGTGCATGCGCGTGATGTCATGTGTGTCTGTGCGCATGGGTGACGTAATCGCGCCATGTTTGGTCTTCCCTGGTAATTTTTTTGTTTTTTATAATCAATAGGTTTTCATTTAATTTTTTTTAATATGAACATAATTAACCTAAATTGGTAGTAACGTTGGTATAAAACAAGGTAGTTTGGTAATTTAGCCGTATATTATGCAGACAGATCCTTAATACTGTTTATTTAAATTTCACTTATCAACATTACATCTTTGCTTCCGGGGGAATTTCTAACCAAAATCCTTGTGTGTTGTTAGTATAAATAGGCTTTGCTGGAACTGATAAAGCATTTTTTAAAAAAAAGACCATAAAATGTTATGCCTTTGGAGCATGGTATACCCCTGTGGGAGACTTTCTAGAGATCAATACTGAAAAATGTTATAATGCAGTAGTATTAACTATTTATTCAATAATAAAAGCCAATTCCTAGATTCATTATATGTTAGTTAATGTGCCCACACATTAGTACTTACCAGCTTACCGACACGCGTCATTCAATCTATATTACGGGAACCGCGGATGAAAATGAATAGGGCCAGGCAGTACTTTGTGAGCGTATGTCAGTCACGAAGTAAATGGGAAAGGTGGTTTCAGAAACATTTATTGAGTGGCGCTGAACGGTTGACGGGCACAAATGTATGGGCACCTTAAGTATAGTCACCTGTCTTACAATATGATGGTGTACACACATGTGTGATCATTTCCTAGCTGTCTCCAACAATTATTTGAATAAATTCAAATAGTGTGTCTATACATGATTCTAGACCATGACGGACATGCATGGATCCTTCTGTCAGTATGTAACTAAAGGTTCATACACAAGTGCGATTGCGGGTCCTTTAAGGTATGTACAATCAGGTCATATTTCTACTGCCACTTCCCTCTCCACAGAGCCTAATTAGTGCATGCACCTGACCTGCACACAGGAGCACACACCCACAGACTTACATTATGATAGATTTTAATTCTTGAGGTTTGCACTGTGCCTTAAGCTGGGTACACACAGTAACGATAAAGCCCCGATACCGTCGGATCCGACGGTATCGGGGCTTTATCGTTACTGTGTGTACGTTCGTTTCCCGAACGAGCGCGCGGCCGCGAACGATCGGGTCGGCCGTACGCTCGTTCGGGAAAGGCCGAAAATTTCCATCGGCCCCGCCTAGACTCCTATAGGGAGTTAGCGCGGCCGATGGAAACACACAGTCCCGAGCGTTCTCCCTATAGGGAGAACGCTCGGGACTGTGTGTATGCAGATCTTTGAAAGATGGCAGACAGGATCTTGCAGATCCTGTCTGTCATCTTCAGAAATCGTTACTGTGTGTACCTAGCTTTATGGGAATGACATCCATGTTTTCCTTTGATAACCATTAATTTGCCTTTTCTTTCTATTTCTCCTGCTTCTCCATTTTTTTGGACTGTATTTATCCCCACCTCCTCTCCTCAAACAAGAGACAAGGTACTTATCGGAGGACTTAACCAAGGAATCTGTTGAAGTGTTGGTTTCTTTATGTGCTCAAATGTGTCCTTAAACATGCTGGCTTAAAGCTTCATACACACGTGCGTTTGCTGAAGGGTTAATAGCAATATTCTGAAATTATTACTGGGAAAGTCTGCTGGCACCGAAGGGTTAATAGTAATACTATAGTAATACTATGCTGCCACTGAAAGTGGTATTGATAATACTCTGGGGAAGTCTGATGGCACTGAAAGTGTTAATGCCAATACTCTTGGAGGGCTAGGCCACACTACTGTGTGCTTTTAAGCACGATGGGATTGCAATATGATCACGCTATGGCACCAAAATGGCTAGAAACGGCCCTGCTAAAATGCTCCTTGCTACCATCCTAAAGTTTGTGGTATGCTTACATCAAAGCTACATTAGATACATATGAGTGTCTGGAGATATAAGTAGGGCAGCTCTTCTGCTTTACAGTAATGATGATGTAATTTTCCTTTATCTCTATTTTTTTAATCCTGTGTTTTATCCTTCATTCATAAAGATAAATTGTTTGGAGACAGATGAGTTATTCATAATGAGTTTTTTAATATGGAGCGGCTGACACTATCACATGCTTGTGGATTTTCCCTGCATACCTACTGGAATATTTAATACAGGGAATTTAGATGAGAAAACATCATGTGCTCTATAAACTGTATGAACGCAGTACAAAACAAAAGAACATTGCAAACTTTCCATCCATTTCAGAATATTTTCTAAACCCCTTGAGGAATAATCTTCCAATAGAGGGCAAAGTAAATGAGTCTGGTATCCTAATGGCAGAAGAGATACATTCCAGAGATGGATGCACTGTTTATTAAGCTGGATACACACACTACAGACTGTCATCTTTCAAAGATCTACATACACACAGTCGACAGTGTCTTCTGCATCCGAGGGAAATTTTCGGGGTTTTTTTCTGAACGGCCGATCGGCCACCGGGAATGTTCGGCGGCCGTGAGCTCGTTCGGGAAAACCGATACACACACTAGCGATAAAGCCCCGATACCGTTGGATCCGACAGTATCGGGGCTTTATTGCTAGTGTGTGTACCTAGTTTTCTAGTTTTACTGTGGATTTTAAAAAGATTACTGTCCCCCAGTGCATAACATTCATATAATACATAAGGCTAGGCATTTTCAGTGGGGAGGTGCAGTGGGGAGAATCTATATTACAGTCACTCAGTGATGTCACTGAGTGACTTCCTGTATTCCAATGCCCCTCTCACTGTCTGCCCCTCCCTGTATTAGTCATTTATATAGGAATCCATGTTTATTGTTGACAGACAATGTTCAGTCCTTCTTTCTCTTTCAATTGGAATGGTAATTAACTATTTATACACTAAACAGGGATTCCTATATGAATGACTAATACAGGGAGGGGGAGAGACAGTGGTAGTGGAAAGTGTTTTTTTTGGCTGACCTTATGTATTATAAGAAATAATACTCTACCTACAGTGTAATGTATGGATTTACTTCACCTCAGAGTTCCATGCCCTGTATAAAAGCACTCGGCCTGCGGCCTTGTGCTTCTATATGGTCATGAAACTCCTCTGTGGCGTAATATCCTTATATTACACTGTAGGTAGCGTATTATCCCTTATATCTGGAATATAACAAAAACTAGTCTCAGGTCTTAAAGGGCATGTCCACCCCCAAAACTATAATTCCCCCAACTACTGGCCCCACTCTGTAGTGTAATAAAATCCTTACTTCACATCCCAGCTCCAAATGGTTCTCTTGGATCCCCCCCCCAACATCCTAAAAACTGGGCACCAGGAGGATAGAGCTGCCAGACCCGTCCCCTGCTAGCAGTTTCATGCAAGCAGAGGGCCGGTACAGTAAGCCGCGGGAAAGAGGTAAGGTAAGTAAAGTTCCAGTAAAATCTTTTATGGCGGTTGAGGCTGGGGGCAGGATAGCTACTAATGGGCAAAAGTCCAAAAATGGTGTGGACATTCCCTTTAACATATTTATAACAGAACACTCAATGCGTTTCATCTTATAACTATCTGTCTTAAGGAGCACAGAAATACATTAAAGCTAGGTACACACTATACAATCCTTTCTCCTCACAAACCATTCGAGGCTTTCGACCGGTTGGCCCGGAGAAAAGGATTGTCATCACGGCAAAAGAGGGCCGCACGATCGGTTGTGATTTTCCGACCTGTCCGATCGTTCGTTCGTCCGATTTGGACAAACAAGCGGTCGATCGCGACTGCAAGAAGCCACCATACAATAATTTGGCCCGACCGTCTGAAACACTGAAATGACGGTCGGTCGGTACCTAGCTTAACACACCTAGCTTAACACATCCTCTATTTAACCATCCAGCAACGTGTAATGTATATACCCCCCACACAATCAAATGCAAATGCACTGTGAAAAGGTAATTTAAAATGCTTTTTAAAATTGTTTTTATTTTAAAGGGCATGTCCACCCCCAAAACTATAATCCCCCCCACTACTGGCCCCATCATGTAGTGTAGTTTAATACTTACCTCACATCCCAGCTCCATATGGTTTTCCTGTAGTCCCCCCCCAAAGTCCCAAAAACTGCCCACCAGGAGGATAGCAGAGTCCATATAGGACTCTGCCTCCTACCTGGCCTCCGGGAGAAGTTTGGCATGCATACTGCGCCTTCTCCCCCTCCCTCCCTCTCCCTCCCCTCCCTCCCTCCCCCTCCGATTCCCTCCTCCCCCCTCCGGATTCCCTCCCCCTTGCATAAATCCCCTTTGATATAGTATTCCCCCTGGTCTCACAGCCCCAACCGCTTCATTTTTATGTTAAGAAAGTGCCCCAAACTTTTACTTACCTCCCTCTTTCTCCGCTGCACTGAATGACCGGCAGCCGCGTCCATGTTTGGCTGCCGCTCAGCCAATCACAGAAGCGACTGCCGGTCCTGCCCCTCTGCTTGCATTTTCTCGCAGGCAGAGGGCCGCAGCGCGGCGGAGGAAAGAGGGGAGGTAAGTAAAAGTTTGGGGCACTTTCTAAACATAAAAATGAAGTGGTTGGGGCTGGGAGACCAGGGGGAATACTATATCGAAAAATAGTTTTAAGGGTGGACATACCCTTTAAACATCACAGTATCCTATCTGTTCAATCTGTTTTAGAATGTATTTAATGTTTTTCTTAGTTTGTTTTAAGGGTATTAAGTTAACGCTGACAGGAATTGAACCTGTTTCAGAGAAGCACTGATAAGAACTTAACCTGTTAGTGATTGGATTTCAGTAACTTCATTTAAAGGATAGGAAAGAGGTTAAAGGAAAGTGCTGTCCTGCTGCTGAACCACCCACATACTTCTCATCTACATAAAACTCCCATGTACTGGGAACAAACAATATATCTACTCTTTTGCACTCTCCTATGCTCATCCATGCCAGGCCATCTGTATGGTGCCATTAAAGGGTGCGATATAATGGCTACTGACATATTGATCTTTCTCATTTTAAAGCTGGACCCAAATGCAGCAGGGATTGCAATGTCACGTCTCCTCCACCTTTTCTTGCAGACCTGATTTTTAAAGGGGCATCGTACGATCAGCATTAGAAATGTCCAATAGGGAAGAAAATCACATGACTTTTTTATGATCAGCCCAAAACATGGTCCAAAGACTGTATGATGTCAGTATATCCTGATTTTATATGACTGGTATTGGAACATGTACGGGGCCCCTTTATATTTGCTTTATCTGCTTTTATTGTTCTCTAGTTACTTGATCATGCTCAGGGTAGGCCTTTGATATGGGCGACCTGTGCAATCGCACAGGTTGCATTACCAGAGGGGCACCAGCCAGGAGTCTTAGGTCATGGAACTGTAGTTCAGAGTTGTGCATCAGTGACACAGCCCCCCCAATTACAGTCCTGTAGATCAAATGTATGTATCAGCGCCACCCCACAGACAAAGACCCAACACATATAAGCCTTACTTAAGATGTCTGTATGCTGTGCTGTCCTGTCCTGTCTGTGCATTTATTGTGTTACATGTTATGTAATGATGTACGCATGATATATACAAGCATGCACTGCAGACAGTAAGCGCAGCTGGCAGACTTGATTTGATGCGGGCCAAGGCAAGCAGCATTCAGCAGCGTATTTTAAGTGACTAGTGGTCTTGGTATGTAATACGGCTATAGCTTACTGGTTTAAGTTCCTCAGGGATTTTTCTTTTTCCTTAACTACTCAGTATCTACAGGCTCCTACAATTGAAAATTAGAAATGTGTATAGAGCTATGTCAGTAAAATATTCTATGATATTGTGATATAAAGCTATAATATTCTGTGTAAGAAACATGTTAAAGTCCTTATTTTTTTAATAATTATATTAATATATAATTATTAATTATGTCACAGAGTAAAGCTGGCCATTCAACTGTTACAGACGAATGCTGAATTGGTTTGCATTAAAGGGTAACTGTGGTCTCCATACAAGTGGCCTATTAAAAAGGACACATTCCTACCTTTAAAATTACAACATGATCATGATTCTAGCTGCACTCGATCTAAAGTTACAGTAGTATAAAGGGTGTTTTTTCTTGCTAGAACTGTGATTTGTGACATCACCAGTACCACTGCTTTCCCCCCATGTTTCAGGTTGGTGCATGCTCACTGCTGCAGCAGAGCATCATCAGCTACACCATAAGCCTCACCCCCTAAATTTTAAATCAGTTTAAAAGTTAGCTACAAGCCTGGTCATTTTTTTCCCTCCCTTATAAAGCAATTACTGGCCCCCTATTATTTATCAGCAGTTACTGTTCCCTATACTTTATACAGCAATTACTGGCCCCTTAACATTATACAACAGTTACTGGCCCCCTATACTTAATACAGCAATTTCTGGCCCCCTATACTTTATACAGCAATTACTGGACCCCTATACTTTATACAGCAATAACTGTCCCCTATACTTTATACAGCAGCTACTAACACCTATACTTTATACAGCAATTACTGTACTAACACCTATACTTTATACAGCAACTACTGGCCCCTATACATTACAGATCGATTAATGGCCCCTATACTTTATACAGCAGTTACACCTATACTTTATACAGCAATTACTGGAGTGGCCCCTATACCCCTATACTTTATACATCGATTAATGGCCCCTATACTTTATACAGCAGTTAATGACACCTATAATTTTTATAAGGGATAATGTGTCCCTTACAGTGTAATATAAGGATATTATGCTATCGAGGAGTTCCATGAGATATATAAAAGAAAGCGGCCTCAAGCCTAATGCTTTTAAACAAGGCAGGGAACTGGCGTTATATCCTTATAACATAAAGGGGCGTTGTGATGGAGCACCAGGGGTTTGTAATAACCTGAATTAGTAAATGCTATGTAAGGGAGAGTGTGGTTCCCAGTCTTTAATAAATAATATAACGTTGTTTCATCCAGGCACCACCTCTCCCAGTATTATATTGTGTTTATAATGTATATGTAAAATGTACCAAGCACACTGTTGGGGATATGCAGTTAGTCCTTTGGCCACAAGATGGCTCATCGGGTAAAACTCCTGGGATTGCCTGTTGTAAATTAATTATTCTGGTGACAACACGTCTGGCCTGTAGGATTGAGTTGTGCAATTGCTGATTGGTCTGCTGCTCAGTAAAGCTGGGTACACAGAGTAACGATAAAGCCCCGATACCGTGGGATCCGACGGTATCGGGGCTTTATCGTTATGTGTGTACCTTCATTTCCCGAATGAGCGCACGGCCGCTGAACGATCGGGTCGGCCAAACGCTCATTTTGGAAAGGCCGAAAATTTCCATCGGCCGCGCTAGACTCCCTATAGAGGAGTCTAGCGCGGCCGATGGAAACACACAGTCCCGAGCGTTCTCCCTGTGGTATTCATAGGGAGAACGCTCGGGACTGTGTGTATGCAGATCTTTGAAAGAAGACAGACAGGATCTTGCAGATCCTGTCTGTCATCTTTCAATGATCTGTAGAGTGTGTTTTAGTCTGATGATTGGCTGCTGGTTGAAAGTTGGTAATTTGCACTTCAAAGGGAATGTGGGAATAAAAAGAGCAGCTTAAGTCCACATGGGGGAAGCACATAGACAATGGAAGAGCTAGGATACATGCTGAGGCAGTATCCTGTAGCTGGGAGATGATTAACTCTATCCTGACCTTTAGCTTTAGAGCAAGGAATACAGGAGGCTAGCCTGCAGAAGGAAGCAGACTAGGGCTTGGCAGAAGGGAAAGCTAAGCAAGGGAGAACAGAGCTAGGACACATGCTTAGGCAGTGCCTAGCTGCTCAGAGCTGTACACCACTACCCTGCCCATTAGTTTGAGAGCAAGGGGCCCAGTAGCCAGGAAGGCAGAGCAGACCAGGAGAAACCAGCAGTAGCCCAGCAGTTTGGAGCCAAGGTAGTGGAGCCCAGAGATCCCAGGAACTGCATCCCAAGAACAGTGCTTGCTTGGTAGGATAAGGTTGTACTTGGTACTGGTGCATTATAATAAAGCTCCTCCAATTGTAAAATAGCTTGTGTGGCCTGGTTTGCCTAATTTCCCACAACCTCACACAGGGCGTCCTGTGACAGGCGTATTATTTCTTATAATACATAAGTATATGATTTCTTCACCCCAATTGCATTTTAAATTCTACTCTTGTCCCAATTCCTACCTAAATTTAAACCCCCCCAAGCTACCTACTGTAACGTTAATGACACCTATAATTTTTATAAGGGATAATGTGTCCTTTACAGTGTAATATAAGGATATTATGCTATCGAGGAGTTCCATGAGATATATAGAAGAAAGAGGCCTCAGGCCTAATGCTTTTAAACAAGGCAGGGAACTGGCATTATATCCTTATAACATAAAGGGGCGTTGTGACGGAGCACCAGGGGTCTGTAATAACCTGAATTAGTAAATGCTATGTAAGGGAGAGTGTGGTTCCCAGTCTTTAATAAATAATATAATGTTGTTTCATCCAGGCACCACCTCTCCCAGTATTATATTGTGTTTATAATGTATATGTAAAATGTACCAAGCACACTGTTGGGGATATGCAATTAGTCCTTTGTCCACAAGATGGCTCATCGGGTAAAACTCCTGGGATTGCCTGTTGTAAATTAATTATTCCGGTGACAACACGTCTGGCCAGTAGGATTGAGTTGTGCAATTGTTGATTGGTCTGCTGCTCAGTAAAGCTGGGTACACACAGTAACGATACTGTGTGTACCTTCATTTCCCGAATGAGTGCACGGCCGCTGAACGATCAGGTCGGCCAAACGCTCGTTTGGGAAAGGCCGAAAATTTCCATCGGCCGCGCTAGACTCCCTATAGAGGAGTCTAGCGCGGCCGATGGAAACACACAGTCCCGAGCGTTCTCCCTATGGTATTCCTACCTATCACATAGGTATTTAAACAATTCTTCAGACAATAAATTAGCAATAATGTAGATTGCTAGAAACATTTATTATATCCCTTTCTCAAACAGCTTATGTTGCTACTACCATATTGCTCCTTTCAGGGTTTGATGCCCTTCCTCAGACAGAAAAATAGTACAAAAAGGAATTTGGTATATACCATTTTGTACTATTTGTCAGACTAAGTAGAGGAAACATTATATAGAAATATTTTAAATAAATTTAACGAAAACAAATAGTGCATCATGTCTTAATTACCCCTACCTTGCTCCTCCACATGTAGACCCAAGACAGGCACCCTAGAAGGCCCAATACACAAAAAATACCGAGGCCACCTAACACTCAAATAGGCCAATTACCCCTTTCAAACACCCCAAAAAGGCTCCCAGAAACACACAAGCACAAAAAAACACTAATACATGACTAATACATGTTAATGCTCACCATTATTTTCAATGGCACCACTGTCCTTTGTTAGCGCACAAAACTGCTGCATGCAGTGCGCTTCATGCATTGAACTACATCGCAGAGGTGCAATGTGAACAGTGCTGTTCACTTCAATTGCACATGCGTTTTAGTGCGATTTCACCATGTGATATTGCACCAAAATGCTGCATAGTGTGATTGAAGCCTGAAATATTGTCAGATAGAAACGGTAGACAACAAGCAAGGCCCAGGCCACCCAGCAAAGCCCAGCACCCCACCCCAAATATTCCCAAAAACTCACGGACTGACATGACACACAGTTAGACAAGGAACTTTTTTGTTCCACAAAAAAACTCAGCCTGTCAATGTCACAAACAGCCACTCACTGTCACTGAAGTAGTAGTCAAAGGCTGGGCTGGCAACAGATGCTGAAGTGAAGATCACCACTTGTCTGCTGCAGGCTCTCTTAGTAATATTACTAATATGAATAAATGATATGTAACTATTCTGCACCTAACTGCTTGTGCCACACCATTATTATTTTGGCTGCTGGACTATTTCCACTTGTGAGTGACCTGATAATGACACAGGACCAATAGACACACTGGGCAGCACACATTTTTCCTTGACTTGGGCCGTGGATGTTCTTATGCTGACTCTGAGCAGCAGGGTGCAGTATCCTCCTGTGATGATTCAGTCTTGAGAAGCAGAACGTGAAAGAAATTAAGTTGGAGACTTGGAGTAAAGCAGCGTGGCCGTGCTCACATTCAACAGGTGCCAGTTTAAAAAAATAATACATTTCCCCAAAAACGCCGCCTTTCACAGGGATGCCATCTGAGGCACTTGCCTCACTTTGCCTCATAGTAGATAGGGCCCTAGGGGCTTATCTTCGCAGGCAGATTAGACAAGTTAGGGGTGTTTACATTGGAGAAGCATGGATATGATTACTTTATACGAATATATTTATGGGTCATATAATAAAGTCTTATTAAACTCAGAACTTCAAGGGTATGTACAATGGGAAATAAATATTGCCCATGGTGCGATGTACCAATCACTATTAAAATATGCCTGAAACCCTGAGGCTCCTGCAGCATCAGTAAAAAAATGGAGTCTATTACAGACCTCAGACTGCCAATATGTTGAACCGTTAAAATGTGTTAAGAAACTGATGCCAAACTTTTAAATAATTCTTGATGTTAAGTAATCTAATATTGTGGTGAGGTTTCCTCACACCAGCAGTGGCTAAGGCCAGTCGTCTGGGGAAGACGCGCCCCATGGGCATTATACAACAGGCGAAATTCAATTTACCCATGAATGATTGCAGTTCTTGCAAGGTGAGTTTTTTGGCACCTGAAATGAAAATGTCTGCGAGTAAGCCTGTTACCTTTTCCTTGGGTAGTTTGCATTCCTGTATTAACTGTATTCATTTCTGTTATCATGTGCTACTGGAATGCCAAATCGACTGCAAATTTTTCGCATTGTGTGAAGCATTATGGCACACATGTTGAACTTAGGAGGGCCAACAAACAAAAAATCATCTAAATAATGAATTATTGAGTGAACACCCACCTCCTGCCTAACCACTCACTTTAAAAAGGTGCTAAAGGACTCGAAATACGCACATGAAATTGAACAGTCCAGTGGCAGGGACCGATTTAGATAAAATTGATTGTCAAACTGACAACCTAGCAAAGGGAGTGAACTCGGATGGACCTATAACAACCTGATGGCTGACTCAATGTCAGATTTTGCCATAAGTGCTCCCATTCCTGCCTTTCCTACCAGTTGGATTGCTTCATCAAAGGAGGTGTAAGGAACTCTGGATAACTCATCATCTATGCCATCATTTACGAATCTCCTTCAAGATAGAACAAATGATTTATGAGACAGAATTTATTGGTGAAACTCTAAATTTCAGCCAGGGAGGGTATGGGAAAGGTCCTGTCATCCTCCTCAGTTTAACTTCTTTTTTTAATTTTGCTCTTACATTGTCGGGGCTGATCGTAAATTTTTATGTACTATTTGTTGTCCTTTTAATTGTGATGGAATCCTGAACCCATATTTGAAACCCTCTAACAAAAATACAGCCTTAGCTTGGTCTGGATAACTATCTAACCAGGGGCGCATCTCCCCTAAATTCACCGTTGTCACCCCCTTTTCCACCACTATCTCTGGATTTTCCTTGTGTTGTTTGCATTCTTTTAAAACATCTTGAGAAGGAATGCGTCCCAGCGCAAAAGAAACATTCGTGCCAAAATCTACACTGATTCCCCCACTTGCACAATCCTTCATTAAAGTACCATCATGTCCCCCTTTAATGTGTGCTTGTTACGGCCGGCATCTCTGTACCTGATGACGAACCGGATTGAAAGGCCATATTACCTGACGCCTAAGAGCCTTGTGTTGTTTTGTCATGCATTGCCCTCAGCCATATTACTATATCCTTATAGTCCCACCTTAATTCTTTTCGTCCTGATTTCCGCTGACAACTGTTTGTAGTAACGAAGCTAAGCTTGGCCTCCATAAACTCTGTGCGCTTCCCATCTGGAATCTAAGTAGCAGAAAAGCGCAGAACAATGTTCAGAAAATCTTCCCTCCAAAATGCTAGCTAGAATGGAGAAGGCTTGTAGCCAATTTCCTAAAGTCCGGGGAATTAATCTACATCTCCTGCGGTCCTCATCCTCCTCTTTTCTGTGTTCCTTTTTCTCATCTTTCTATGTTAAAACGTTCCAGAGTTAGAAGGGTGAAAATATCTACATAATCACCTCACCATATTTGTTCTTTAATCTCTAATTTAAGGTGTGCTTCTATGGGGCCCCCAAATCAAATATAAATGTGTCCCTTTGCTGAATCTGAAACAGCTGGAAAGTACTGTGATGATGTACTTACCACCCCTTGTACCTGTACCTGTGTTTGTGCCACAGTCTGAGGATCCCTGTCTTAGCCTTGACACAAATTGGTTTATTCCTTGTTCTCTATCAGCTTCCTGTCCATACCTTCTCTTTTTACTGCTGTCAGGGCTTGTGTAGCTTGAGAAATTAAAGTTTGCCTACCTTGGGAAGGCGCTATTAATCCACTGGTTGAGGCTGCCTGCTGTATAGATAGCTAGAGTTGTTTGGCCATGAGCTGCAGGGGATCTGCTTTTTGTTGTAAGGTAAGTGGCTGTGTGGCGATTTGTGGGTGTGGTTGAAGGCAATCTGCTGCTGTAATAACCTGTGAAGGCAAAGGTAAGCAAGCAGTCTGGGAGCCTACTGGAGGTAACACCCTCTTATCCCTTGGCAACATGCTATTTGAGTTACCCCAGGCCTGTGGTGAAATGGGCATGGCCTGAAAGGCGCACTGGCACATTGGCCATGCTGCTCTCTCTGGAGAGGGGTTCCCATTCTGGATGATCCCTGACCTGCAATATTGGTCAAATGGTTTGGCGCTGTTTGATTGTTTAGTGCCTGATCGGACATTTCTCCCCCACCCAACTGTGAGTGGTAGTAGTTATCCCTGTGTGTACTGTATGCTTTGGCTCTCTCTGAGTGTGGCCCTGCTGCTTGGGAGTTACTTGCCCCTCCAGTCCTCCTTTCCCGTCTGTTCTCAATTGCACTCACCCTCGTGCTGGTCTTCCTGTATTGTGCAACTCTGGCTGTGGGGTTCCCTGCATTCCTGGTAGTTCTTATTGCATTCCCAGCTAAACCTGGTGGCACAGTGCTTGTCTGCTCTGCTGTGGCTGCTGGGCTGGTGCTTCTGACTCTCTGTCTGCTGCTCTGTATTAGAGATGGGCTCAGCCATGCCGTTGTTCAAGCCATTGTCCTATGTAGGCCCACGCTGCTTGGACCCTCAAAGTCCAGTCTCATCTCCTGACTCTACCGGCTCTCTCACCCTGAGGAAGAAGTTGCCGAAGCCACCCCTCACCCTGTTCCTGCACTGCCTGTCGTACTGCTTCCATTAGCTGTTCCATCTGTACCATTGCTTGATGCCTCCGCATCAAGGAAAATAGCATCTTCCTTTCCCCTTCTAAGGGCTTAAATATTCCTGTCCCCTCCCCTTCCCCCCTTTGGCTTATCATCCATTTTCTAGCTGTGGCTTCTACCTAGAAAAAACACAGAGAGGGGAATTAATTTCACGTAATAAGTTTAAAGGGAAACTAAACCATCATATTCTTGTACTGTATGTCTCTAACAACTATTCACAGGATCTGTTATTCCCACCTTCCCACCGCTTAACAGAGTTAAACTTACCTGATTGTGCCCTGAGCTTTTGGCCATTCACGCCTATGATAAAGATTGGAGTGCGATCGGGGCAGCATGCCGATCAGCCAGTGAGAAGCTGCAAGTGGAGCACAGGCAGGTAAGTTTAACTCTGTAACCTGGGCGATCTATTATTCACAGGGTGGTGGAATTTAGCGATCTCACCTCCCTGTGAATAATAGTTTAAGATGCATTAAAGTACATGAATATGATGATTTATTGTCCCTTTAACTTCTACTCTTGATAAACTGTGTACACAGAGAAGGAGAATACAATGCAACTAAACTTTTTTTTGCAGTGCATGTGACAATAGGATGTCCACTGAGAAAGGAAAAAATGGACTATCATAGGTTAAAGTTTCTCCACTATAACGTCAGTTAGGTCAGCAGGAACTTTTATTAAAGGGTATCTCCACTGGTAAAATAATTATTTTGTAGTCAGTTTTATTGAAGAACAGGAGGTCAAGGAGCTGTGTCTTACCTCCCATTATTCAATAAAATGTGCTGGAGCTGGTAACGAAGTTCGACGGACTTAGTATGCAATGCGCATTGTGCATTGTGCACTAAGTCCATCGGGACTTGTCAGAGGACGCGGTTTATTGAGGAACGGGAGGTAAGACACAGTTCCTTTACCACCTGTTCTTCAATAAAACTGACTAAAAAAATTTTATTTTATCATTGGAGATACCCTTTAAAGGAATAGTTCACTGGAACTATTCCTACCGTGGCGGCACTGTCAATTCCCAACCGCATGTGTGACAATGCTCGCTATAGTTGAACAGAACCAGGATGCGGTTTGGACCTGTCGGTGCGGCCGTGGTGGATCATGTGAAAGGTAAATGTACTCACCTTTGTTCCTGGCTCCTGAAAAATTGATCGAAGAACGGGAGTAAGGCATCGCTCCTTAACTTTCCGGTCTTCAAGCAGTGCATTAAGAGAATAGTTCCCTTTCCAGTGAACTATTCCTTTAAAAGAATGTATGTTGCAAAGTTCACCCCTCAAATGAAAAAATTGGATATATTTAAATCAACCCCCCAGAACTACAATAGTTAGAAAGCTGACAGAGGTATATGTAATCTGTAATGCTTTCCCCCTTCCCCCCTAAGAGGAGACAGCTATTGGTATAGCATTCAGTCATTGGCTTTGATTGTCATTTGTTATATCCATGACTGACAGCTGCTAACTGAAAGAACCAGGAAGCAGAGAGAGGTAACATAATACCAGGCAGCATTTCTAGTTAGATTTACATCTCTCAACTATTGCAGTTTGGGGTTTGGGGGAGTGATTTACCTCCAGTATTTTTGATTTTAGGGATGAACTCTCTTAATCTTAAGCAATACACCATCATTAGAGCTCACTCTTGTGGCTTTACATCCACTGTGGCTACAACTGCACTTTAAAATATGCAAAATAAATAAGACACAGTACTCTTCTCATAAAATAATTATTGATTTAATATACAGAACAAAGAATATACAAAAACTTCTACTCATTATCTCTAGAGATGGGATCCACACAGAACAAATTTTCGAATGTACAGAGCTATTTTCGATAATTTTCTAAAATAGCCTCGAACATTCGAAAATCTTTGAAAATACGATCGGATTTTCAAGGATTGTCTCCGATCATATTTTTGAGGATGTTCGAACGTTCAAAGACATTTTCAAAGTTAGCAAAAATAGCTCTGTATATTCGAAAATCTTCGAAAATTCGTTCCGTTTTTGGATCTTTGGAATTTTCCCGAGATCCAGGAATCCAAAAACGGAACGAAACTATGTAGTTTTCACCATCTCTAATTATCTGTGTAGATGTTATATAGTTCTATGGTATTGGAGTTTGTATTAAGTCATACGTCCATCTAATGTCTAACAGTTACTTAGTAACTGCAGGTCGAAATGTTGGCATGCGTCGACTTTCTCAAATTCTCATTGATGGTTAAATTCTTGCCAAACAAGGTATTTTCCTCTCTGATTTCTTCTGATTTTTTATGCTTTGTAGGGTTGTAGCTCTGGACTGTCCATGGGATATCATTATAATACTTAGCAAACAGTGAACTTACACATGGCAGTAATAAACCTGAATATACTGCCTCAGCTAAAATTCTTGAAGAAAAAAAAGTCAAAAATGCCATTAGCCACTGTTTTGAGACTTCATGTCCGTAAGTCAATCCATATAAAACTGTCAAAATAGAAAATCCAAGTGAAAATATCAAATCCGTTGATCGCTACAGCCATCTTTACCAAATATTTTCAAATAAATACTTCCTGTTGTACCAGATCCCCAACGGCTTCCAGTGAAAAATGTAATCAAGTAGCTTTGGGATTCAGACACATCATCACCTGGTAAAATTATTACATTGTTTTCTTCTTTCTTATCCTGTTTGTATACCAGGATACTTAATATCCCATACAGAATTAACACACCGATTACTCTAAAAAGGGTGACCACATTTTGCTGTAATGATTCCAGGTCAATCTTGGTTAAATCAATTGGATTTGGGAACACTAACAGGGAGATTCATTAAAAGTTCTTCTCGTTTAAAATGGTGCTAATTTTGCCCCAACCAATCAGATCTTATTTAACATTTGTAAGCTTACATCTGATTGGTTGGGGAAAAATTAGCACCATTTTAAACAATAAGAACTTTTATTGAATAACCCTGTAAGTGTTTACTTTTCAGAAAATAATTAATATTTTCTACGCAACAATTTCCGTAGTCATTGTTCTCTGTATCATTGGGGTAAAGTCCATTGTCCTGACTACAGTAGTAGAAGTCTATTTGAGTTGGTTGGAATTTCATAGGGACTGGAAACTGATTCTTGGCTGCAGAAAAAACTGCAGTTCCTTTGGTATAGTCAAGTGCATTGGTGACATTTCCATTAATGAGGGAAAAATCCATTAATTTGTTAGTTATTTGCATAAGCGTCAAATATGGAAGCCTACATCAACCGGATTCACAAGGAAGGAAAACCAGACTATATGCAGTGAATTCAAAGGGCTTTATTCCACCTCACCTGACGCGTTTCAGACCATGCGGTCCTTAATCATAGGCATACAAACTTAGTGAACACACCCCTAAATACTCCCACTGATCCAATAATCACACCCATGTGATATCCTGTATTGCGCATCAATCTGTGTCTAAGGGAAAAGATTTAACCCTTTCTTGAATTTAACCCAAACCGACACCATACAGTTTTACAAATATAAAACATATATATAAAACATATATAAAAATATTTATAATGCATAATATAAGTATCAAAATTGCATTATCCTCCGTATTGGTAACCTATACATTTAAAAGACAGTATTGTTCAAGCACGTATACTGTCTCCTTCTAAATATAAGTATATGTCCTAATTGATAACATAATTGTGACAACCAGGAACACAAAATGAATGTACAAACATAGAAAAGATAATCAATGCACATTAGGCCCCATACAATATCATATTATCTGCACACTGGCATACATTATAAACAAAGGGGTTTTAGTATACATTACTGTGATTACATGAATGAAAAGCCTTCCAACCACATCAAGGTAACCCCAGTCTGGAAGGTCCTAACTTCTAGCCTTTTTTACTTTAATTTCGATTAGAAAACTTTTGCATTTCTCATACTTGGATCCATATAAAAGGCTCTCTCACTTTCCCCCAGCCCTTTGTATAAATGTTTGACCAGATCAGTAGCACTTCCACAAAATGTAGTTGTAAATTAGCTTCCACAATCCTTGTATTGCACACAAAATGTATGTGCTTATAAGTAAATTGGAATCAATGAAGATATGAATAAAGAAGCAAGATAAACAATATCACTATGTGTTTTTAATGAATATTCATATCATGCATAAGCACCCTCATTGTTTTTGAATTTAGTCTCCGTAGCATCTATGTAGTATTAGACAGTGTGGAGTAAAATTTCAAAATTAAGAGAAACTTTTACTTTAGTCTAAAACAAGGTTCCATTGTGATAGCCGTTATATACTGGAAAAATAATGAACTGATACATACTTGATTTTCCAGGATACCTGTTGTAGTTTAGTTCTACCCATTCATCTGGCTGATAAGATAATTTGAAAAGTTATTGGGGGTGAAAAAAATTCCCAATGGCTTCACACAGTTATTATTGTGCGTTGTCAATATAAAAGTTGTACCATAAAATGATATAATAGTCATGAACAGACATGACAGGAGAGCAGAAAAACACATCCTCCTCTCCCAACTATCCATGATTAAATAAATATTTTCTGTGTCACATCTTGTAAAGTATCATTGTGATGTCACACAGGCTAACATGACAATGAAAGTTGTCATGGAAATGATCAGGTGTCACAACTGTGTTCATAATTTGGAAATTAGTTACCATAGCAACCATTAAAATAGGAGTTATGTCAGTAACTACAGTAGAGTGTTGGAATACCCAGTGCCGCCTCGCTAATGATGCAGGGTGCAGCACAATGCAGAGCGGCACCCTGTAGGGAAGCGGCACTCTGCCGCACTGTCACTGTCTCTGTGACTGTATTTTTTTTTTTAAATGGTCCAAAATGGAGGCCGGCAACTCCCTCCCTAATCTGTTCGGGGGGGGGGGGGTCCGGACCTACCTAGCAGTAGCAGCCAGTTACAGTTTCAAGTTGTAACAACCGGAATCCGGAGACTCCGGAGAAGAAGCCCGAAGTGAAAGTCCGATCACTGGCTGTCTCCACCTCCATCTCGATCCATCCAACTCGTGATTCGTCGTTGCGTGCGCTGCGTCGCGTAGTGACGTCAGCGCTCAGCACTTAGAGCGCGCAAGTTGTTCAGCCCGCGCAGCGCAGGCCAGGACAAGTTGGAGTCTGCTGCTGGTCTGCTGGAGCCTGGAGGCCGCCCGCCTGCGTGTCCGATCCGAGTCAAGAGTGAATCTCCTCTGCAGTGCCGTCTGCACTGTGCTCCCGTCATCTCTACTCTCTGAGATCTGATCTGACTCTCACAGACACAGTGAGTGACATGAATTGATTGTTGATCATCATAATAATTGATTGATAATAAAAAAAATAAATATATATAACAGAAATTATAATGAATTGAATTTTTAATTATTGAATCAATGGAAATCCTCCTTCCAGCTCCTTCCTATCTAATCCTTTCCTATATTATAATAAGGCAATGTGGCAACAGCCATCAAACAACTTTAGGGATGGCTGGGCCTGGGGTGGCTGGGGGGGTTCGTCGTTCGTGTTCTTTTCTCTCAGAACGAGAGAGAAACAGAACAAGAACAACGAACCCCCCCCCTCAGCCACCCCAGGCCCAGCCATCCCTAAAAGTTGTTTGATGGCTGTTGCCACGTTGCCTTATTATTCTGGCCCTGTGACTTCCAGCCTGCTCTGCAGGCAGCAACCAATAACATAATGTACCCAGGGCCCCAGGCAGCAGGCCTAGCATAAATAATTATAGCCAGGTCATGATGAGATATAGATAGATGATATAGACAGATAGATAGAAGATAGGATTATAGATGGTTAGATAGATAGATGATAAATGGATAGATAGATAGATAGATAGATGATAGATAGATAGATAGATAGATGATAAATGGATAGATAGATAGATAGATAATAGATAGATGATAGATAGATAATAGATAGATAGATAGATAGATAGATAGATAGATAGATAGATGATAGATAGATAGATGTAGATAGATAGATAGATAGATAGATAGATAGATAGCAGATAGATAGATAGATAGATAGATAGATAGATAGATAGATAGATAGATAGATAGATAGATAGTAGATGATAGATAGATAGATAGATAGATAGATAGATAGATAGATAGATAGATGAGATAGATGATATAGATAGATAGATAGATGATAGATAGATGTAGATAGATAGATAGATGATAGATAGATAGATAGATAGATAGATAGATAGATAGATAGATAGATAGATAGATAGATAGATAGATAGATAGATAGATAGATAGTAGATAGATAGATAGATAGATAGATAGATAGAGATAGATAGATAGATAGATAGATAGATAGATAGATAGATAGATAGATAGATAGATAGATAGATAGATAGATAGATAGATAGATAGATAGATAGATAGATGATAGATAGATAGATAGATGAGATAGATGATAGATGATGATAGATGATAGATAATGAGATGAAGATTGATAGATAGATAGATAGATGATAGATAGATAGATAGATAGATAGATAGATAGATAGATAGATAGATGAGATAGATAGATGATATAGACAGATAGATAGAAGATAGGATTATAGATGGTTCAATCAATGGTTCAATTCTAATAGTATGTGTGTATGTTACTAAAAGACATTTCATATGCTAGCTTCAGATAGAGTTTGTTAGGTTAAGGTAGGTTAGATTAGGTAGATAATAGTTAGGGCCCTGCTGTCTGAAAGTGTCTACATTGATGTGGTGGCAGCTTACAGGCTTACAAATCTTTTGACCAAAACCTTTTATTCCACAGGAAGTATGGTTGATCTGGGGTGGGAATGGGGATACTATTCTAGAGGGTGGGCCCTTCAATGTTTTGTAAATATATGGAGGAGATAGGAATGATATGTAAATACAATGATAATGACACAAGTCAAATCAACGTGTATAAAGCCCCTCCCACTTCTGGACAAGCCACATCCCACTTCCTGACAAAGCACCACCCACTTTCAATTAGAAAACCCCACCCCTTCCGGCAGCGAGGGGGGCGGCATTTGGAATTTTGTGTCAGGTGGCAAAAAGTCTAGAGACGGCCCTGGGAATACCAGTAACCATATCCACAGCATCCAGGGTCTTGGGTATGTGTATTAATAGGATAATCCTTTTCTAGAAAATACAGTAAATTAAAAAATGATTTACTCATTTTAAGTTAGTAAATTTTGTCCAGTGATGCACAGAAGATACTGTATGTAAGGAAACCTACCATGGTTCATTCCGCTAGTGCAGGGATCCCCAAACTATGGCTTTCCAGATGTTTGAAAACTGCAGCTCCAAGCATTCCTCAACTACAGAGAACCTTCTTCTTTTTGAAGAACGGAAGGTAAGGCATAGTTCCTTAACCACCCGGTCTTGAATCAATACATTAAAGGAATAGTTCACTTTTCGAGTGAACTATTCCTTTAATGGATCTTTGTAAAATAGTTATCCTCTTTGTTTTGATGTGAAACACTGTACACCTCTGAGTATATAAAAATGTATGTATTTATGTGTATATAACTTGTTTGCTGGAATAATCCTTATTATACACAGTTATTAAGTCATCCAAATTTTTAATCCCAGGTCTGCCTTTAAGTAGATTTTGAAATGAACCTGTTCAGGAGGCCTTGAATGCAGAGAAGAATGTAGACCTTGAAAAGGGCCCAAGAATGCAGACATTGTGATTGGTCAGTCTGGCACATTTTGCACCAGGAAGCTAACTAAATGTAGAATAAACAGTTTTGTCTACAGTGCTGTGCAATGACAGTACTTATTAAGGAAACTTCACTTTGATTCTGTATTTCATTATAAACATTTTTTAGGCCAGCAATATTTGCTTATGAGAATTTGTTAAATGTGCTTCATTGTGCTCAGTAGAGAAATGTCTAAAAACTATTTGTATCAAGCTCTTCCTTCAGCTAAGAGTAAATGTAGGATCATGTGGCTTGTAAACTTTCATGTACATCTAGCATCTACAGGGTTATTCATTAAAAGTTTTTATTGTTAAAAATGGTGCTAACTTTGCCCCAACCAATCTGATCTTATTTAACATTTGAAAGGTAACATCTGATTGGTTGGGGCAAAATTAGCACCATTTTTAACGATAAGAACTTTTATTGAATCTCCCTGCTAGTTCCTTTTGGATACCTTGTTTAACTTACTCAAGATCTTTTATTAGGGGAAGACAAGGTAAAATATTGTGTTTAAAATATACTTGTGTACTAAAAACTCACATAACAAAAATTCTTTGCAACGGTAGACTTGATGTAACTGTGATGGCTCCCTCATATATGACCCAATTAAAATTCTCCAACTCAATAAAAATAGTTTATATATATAGCATTACTTGGGGATGCAAACTCAATAAAAAATAGTTTATATATATAGCATTACTTGGGGATGCAGCATTGAACAATAACAAAATGCAAAAAAGTCATGCAAGGGGGATAAAAAATATACATACAAATTATTACATAAGATTTAGATGATTTATATTTTTTGTTTAGTGTGTGTATATATATATATATATATATCTATATATATATAATAATATATATCCCTTATATAAATAATTTTAGGAGCTACCAATGAGGTAGGGGGTATATGATATTACATATAAGAAAGTTGTATATGTATGTGTGTACTATCTCACTATTACCATTTAAATGACCATCAGTAAATGTTTGTGTCATTTCCTGTTTGATTGTATAAATGGTTACTCATGTTATGTTGGTGTATTTTTGCCATTTTTGCCTGAAGAAGGGGACTTTGATCCTCCCTGAAACGTTGCCTTGGACAGATGGCAATGGAATAAAAAGTTCTTACCTGCATGAAATCCTGGGTGCTGAGTCTTCAGTTGAGTATATATTGGAACAATCCAGCTGGATTCCCATACACCGGCACCAGGTAACAGACTATTTAACGGAGAGTGCCGTTTTTTCACTGAAATTATAAATATATATATGTATATGTATATATATATAATATATATATATTTTATATATATATATATATATATATTATATATATATATAATAGTGCTTGAGCATTGCCACAAGAGGAAAGGAGGTCTCTGCCCTATAGAGCTTACAATCTAGTTAGGAGGTATACATACAAAGGGAAGGGGTAGAAGTGCTGTAGTGAGACTTGTGCAGTGCAAATAAAATAATCATAAAGATACCAGATAGGTAGGATATAAGGATAGATTTAAACTTGCTGATTGAAGTTTCTTGACGAGCGAGGGGAATAGTAATCCAGATGATAGGAGCCACAAGACAGAAAGGTCATGTCCAGTCTAAAAAAAACGTGTAGTAATGTACAGGACCCCCTCCAAGCCCCAGTTTCAGGTTATGCATAATTGCCAAAGATGCCCCTGAAGGGATTTACCTGACCCGGTCCCTCATTACTCCTCCTCTGCTCTGCATTGTTTCTTCCTGGTCACGGATGTCAATTAAGGCACAACGTGACGTCACACCCAATTACCTGACACAAGCGACCAGGAAGTGTAATTTTTTTCAATTCTAAAGCAAATTGGAGCTAATTATTTCTCATACCTATCTTTAAGCTGGATGCACACTGCAAAGATCTTTAAATAAAAGACAAAATCTTTATACTTTCACTGCGACTGACAGTGATTCATACTGGCCGACCACTCGCAAGTGACGAATGGTCCGTTGAGACAAAAAATCCCTCTGTTTTTTAAACCAGCCCAAAATTCTGTCTGTGATTTTTTTATAGTGATGATAATCTTTTAAAAAATTACTACACACAGATCTGAGCATTTCGGAATTGCCCCATTTCCTTAAGCTGTGGCCAATTCCCTATACCTTAGTACAGGGGACCGATTGTGCCCAAAGGAAATTTTCGGGAAGTTTCAAGCAATCCCAAGGCCCTGGGAACACTCAGAACTGCGACACACTGTAACAATAAAGGAGCAATTCCATTGAATTTACGCTTCATCGTTAAAGTGTGTACCTAGCTTTAGTGTGTTGTGCTGCAGTCTCCCTTTATAAAAGATGCATCATTGTAGTGGAATTTCACTTTTAGAATGTTATTACCCCAGATAATGGAATATTAGTTGTTGTATTCTACAGGAGGCTTTCTGCCTAATTACGACACTTACATTTGTATTGGCCTGAATTTTAGTGACAATGTCAAAGCAACAAAAAATTGGCTCCACGTGTCCCTATATTAGTAAACTTCTAAATGGATGTGAAAAGTTTTGTGTCCCTCCAACAAACAAATTTACACACAGACTGACGGTTGGTGCATTTGTTTAGAAATTGAATAAGAGATTGATAAGGGAATTCCAAATCCCGGAAATGACTGGCAGGAGGTCAGACTGATGCTGTTGAGAGGTTCTCTCTGGGCTGTTTATTGTTTTTTCTTTTTTTTTGTTTGTTTTTGCTCTTACTGGGGAAACATCCACCATTATGCAGACTGAGTTTAATAAGACCAAATCACCAATAAAGAGTTTAATGGTAATTGTGTAAGAGGCTTGTTACTTTTCTGGGAACACCATTGTATTTCCTGTTAAAATCCTCATCTGCACCTTTCCCTTCCCAAATGACATGCTTTGATGTTTTGTTTTTATAGTCGAACCCTTCCCCTCCCTGCAGCTGAGCACACACTGTTGATATCCAATTAAGCCACATTCACCTTCGTTTAATATTCCCTCTAATTTCAAATAAGCTGTGTGCCCAGATATATATGTATGTATATATGTACACATACAACATTAAAATTTGTGCGCTTCACACCACAGTGCTTTTGTTCAGTGTTGGGCTAGGATGTTCTAGATCACCAGCTCACCAGGAAGCATTAAGGGGCCAAATTTTATCTCTTTGTTTCTGAAGGCTCATAGACACGCTCAATTTCCAAGCAAGGAACAACCCCCCACGAGTGAGCACTACACGCGACGAACGGGTGTTTTGGCCGAGAATTCTACGTGTGTATGCGTTCAGTCGGGGGTCGTTCGTTGATTTACCTGGCGTTGATCAGCCTTGACTCTTTTACATATCTTTCTCATGTCTGCATAACCTTTCCTCCAGCTGCGACAGATAAATACCATTGTTTATCATAACTGTTTAAACAGCATATAAACAAATTATGTTTTTTTTTTTTAAATATCAAAACAAAATTCTTGAGTGGGCGAGTCACCTCATGGTCGAATTGAAAATAACTGCCTGTCTGCTGTATTGGCTCGAGGACTGTCCCGTCCCCTTTTTGGTTCCTATTCACCAATCCAGATGCCAGCCAGATAAGAACTGCAGCTGCATATTTCCCTGTTTAATTTGAGACACATTAACCCTTAAGAGGACCTTGCGACCTTCCCATGCTGCAGAGATTGTTAGTTCAGCTCTGCCTACACTCCTCCTGACTTCTAATGTCTATTAACTTGCCTTAGGGCACAGCCACACTGCAACGCAATTGCAATCGCATGCGATTTCATTGCGTTTGCGCATGCGTTTTTCAAAAATGCGGAACGCAAAGCGCAATCACAACGCACCCAAAAACGTGCGTTTTCGGTGCATTGCCGTGTTTTCAATGATTTTTTAAAAACGGAAACGCATGTGCAAAAGCAAACACAGAAAAAACGCAGCAGTGTGGCCTAGCCCTTATTCTACCATTTTCACTGTATCTAAATTTAAGCTACTTCCTCTATTTTCATTGAATCCCTTAGGCTGAGGCCACAATGTAATGCACTCTCGGTGTGCGTGTTTGCAATCGCCCAATGTTTCGCAATCAGAGCACATGCGATTGCACAAAAAAATGGGGATTGCACACATCAATTGGGCCACACTAGAGTGCACTTTTAAAACTCTTACACTCCCTAACTCTGTTGGTTTAGCTCTCAATAGAGAAACATATTCATATCTTTCAAATAGAATTTATAATATAATATATATATAATATCCCTCCCAAAATGTTATTGTTTTTATATAATTAGAATTTCATCGAGTTGGATTAAGATCAATTCTCTACACAGCTTTCATTTTGGCCCCCTTGTTCTATATGATTTTATTGTATGCAGTGGCATAACTACCAGACTCGTGACGGTGGGTGGGGGACTAGGAGGCCCCTCTATATTTTAAACAGCTGATTGCATGTAAACAGCAAAGGTATGCGGGATCAGTTGAGTTAGGCTGAGGCCACCAAAGCGTGCATGCAATTGCTCGTTATCACACGTGATTGCGTGTGCAATTTTTGTGAGTTGTTGCAAGTTTGGCATGCTATTTTGCTATTTTTAAGCTGGGTCACCTTAGGTTTACTGGCAGGTGCCAGGTTGCCTTGTGGATAATCCTGCTTTGCTTAGATGGGTAATGCTGGCAGATTTTTTTGGCAGATTTTGTCAATATTTCCTCCCAATTGATATACTGACTGATCTAATCTGTGGCCAGGCATGGAAAATCAGGGACTGAAAAATAACCTAAGGACCTAAATCTTCACAATTGATGGAATAAAGGAGGGGGCCCAGGCCCAGACTGGATCATGATTGCAAACTATAGCAAATCTTTTGGATACTCACCCTGGGTACTTCAAATGGAAGGGAGTTGCAGTGGTTGGGAGTGTATACTTGACATTGAGTATGTCAAGTATAGGAGGTCTGGACATAAACAACATTTTTAATTGCATCAGAAATAGGATTTTGAGGGGTTCATGCATGATTATCATGTAGTACAACTGTTTGTTGGGCCTCGTTCTTTGGCTGTCTCATGTGGAATTACACGTGTCTAACCAGCTTTACCCATAGGCCCCCAGATCCACAACCCAGCACATAAACTGAAGTCCTCTGACTAAAAGTGAAGCGGAAATGGTGTACATTTCTTACATAGACCAGATGAGATGTAAAGGTATGTATATGTCTGGTGGTGTTAGGATTTCTTCAAGGAGAGTCCCTGCAAACCCTTCACTGGACGCAGAGTCTGTCTGCCGGTCTTCTCCAGAGCCTCTGATGGTGAGGATGTTGTGCTGCAAGGCAGACACCAGGTTGCGGCTCCAGATCAGGGATCACAGGGGACTAACCCGTAGTGTAGAGAGGCAGCTAGTAGAGATACACCGACTGACCACAGGAAATATGCCGACAAGATAGGATAGAGACACAGGTTGAACAGTAAGCAGATACTGGCAGGAGTCAATGGGGTTCACAGGCTGACCTAAAGATATATGCAGGCTGGATGGTATGGAGTACACAGGCCGAACTGGACTTATAGGCAGGCTTGATAATATGGAGTGCAGAGGTCGAACTGGAACAATCTGCAGGTTTGAAGATATGGGGTACAGAGGCTGAACTGGAACAATATGCAGGCTTGAGGATATGGAATACAGAGGTTGAACTGGAACAATCTGCAGGCTTGAGGATATGGAGTACAGAAGCGGAACTGGAACAATATACAGGATTGAAGATATGGAGTACAGAGGCTGAACTGGAACAATATGCAAGTTCTGAAGATATGGAGTACAGAGACTGGAACAAAATAGCAGGAGCTGAAGAACAGGTGCAAGAGGGAAATCTGAACTGGCAGCAAGAACTGCTCCACGTGGAGAGGCTTATGAAGGCCCCTCCACATCATCCTTGTGCGACCGGTGCGTCCGCGCGTTCCTGCGTGTACGCCCGACGCCTCACCTCCTTTGCGCCGTCACAGACGTGCGCACGCCCGCTTGGCAGCGCTGGACCGCGGCCCGAGGTAAGTTCCGGACCCCTACAGATGGCTCCTGTTGGTGTAGTTGGGGATCCAATTGTTGGATGACGCTTTTTGGACGTTCACTGGCAAATAATCAGTCCTTAATATATGGTGAACTATAGCCTGCACTACAACTGTGACCTACAGTGCTGCTACCTGCACTGTAATTATAACCTAACAAATTGTGGGTAATCCTGACCCAATGCAGGATTCTTATTAATGTCCATTAAGTATTAAGAATAACAGTGGCGCGGTGAGTTAGTGCCAATTAATGTTATATGTGGCATTTTAACACCATTGTTTTCCTGGGTGGTACAGGTTGGAAATGCAGATTTGCAGCCTGCGAAGCCCATACACATCAGGTGGCTGCATGAATTAATAGTCTTCACCTAAAAACATATCAGAGGAAGGGAAAGTGACAGACCAGCTTACTGTGCAAAAAGAGAAAAAATATCGAAGCCCTGACGCGTTTCGCTCTTTCACGGAAGCTTAATCCTATTATGCCTTTAGTGATGTTGGGACTATAGTTTATATCTTTTTAGCATTTGCTAACAAAATATTTACTTAAACCCCCCAATCTTTTTTCATAATGTCATTTTTTCTATTGTTTACAAGCATTTGGTTATTAATACTAAAAGCAAATTAGCACAGAAGTACTTATGTACACCACCTTAGCTAATACATATCAAGTGTACCAGAGCCTTCATTTCCTCAGTTTTCTTAAAAGAATGTTAACGCTTTGGTTAGTAGTGGCCACAGGAAACAAACAGTATAGGACCCTGACTTAACCACTATGATGAAAATCAATTCATTTCTTTGAGATTTAATCTCACTTTTATGGCCAGGTTTACAAATAGAGCAATTGTGCAGGGCACCAACCATGGCCATGGCCTTATGGGGCCCCCCAAACTATAAGCTTTGAATGGTCATGGGTTGTAACATAGTAATTGAGGTTGAATAAAAACATACGTCCATCAAGTCCAATCTTTTCGCCATCCTTTTTATCTCTACCTAGCAGTTGATCCAGAGGAAGGCAAAAAAAAAAAACAGCAAAAAAGGGGGAAAGGGGGGGATAAATTCTTTCCTGACTCCAAACAGAAAATATCCCTGGATCGACCAGAACTGTAGTATATGTTGTGAGCCCCCACAGACTTGAAATATAAGTTATACTGATAAAAAGCTTTCCACTACCAGAACTCTGAGACACACCCTTTGAGAGACGGGCGTAACTACCAGGGAGCTGGGGGAGCATCCGCAGGGGGGCCGGGAGCCAAGGGGCCCCATCTTTTTATTTTTCATGACAGATATAGCTTCCTCCCAGAAAACCACTGTGGATTAAGCACAGATTGGGGCCCCATCATAGTTTTGCAGGGGGGCCCAGTGATTTCTAGTTACGCCACTGTTGAGAGACCTTGCTCAAGAGAACCTGGATACTCACAAAGCTTCCTATTAATATCTAGCATACCTAATGATATGTGCTTATCCAAGGCCACATTGGTGCTGGTTTATTTAAAAAGTGACATGCAGTATCTGACACCTACAACTTTATAATTGTATTGCACCTCTCAAAAGAGTCCCACTTCAGGGTTCCCAGTAGTATTTACTATGCCAGGGTTTTTCATACTAGGGTCCTGAAGTTCCCTTTGAGTTTACAGGGCATGTCCAGCCCCAAAACTAAAATTTTACACACTACTGGTCCCACTGTGCAGTGTTTAAAAATCCTTACCTTACATCTCTGCTCCAAATGGTTCTCCTGCAGTGCCTGTTCAAAGTCCAGGAAATTGAAGAGTAGGATCTGTCTGTGTGTCATGCGGTCCCTGCTTCAGCCTTGTCCTCAGTAAGGACTGTGACATATGCAGGGGAGCCCTATCACCCACTCCCTCTGGATCCCTTTTTACTGCCTGGTGCCCTACCCCTAAAAACTTTAAATATATTGTAGGGCACCCTAGCCCACCCCCACCTGCCAGGTTTGTTTGTTTTTTTTTTAAAAAAAAGCAGCAGAACTTGGTCCCCTGGAGCTCTGCATTGCCAGCAGCCACGTCTGTGATTGGTTGCCGCTCAGCCAACCACAGACACGGCTGCTGGTCCAGCCCCTGCTCGCAACTTCCGGCAAGCAGACGGCCAGAAACAGAGCGCTGGGGGAATGAAGTAATGTAGAGTTCAGCTACTTTTTTTTAACAAACGAACCTGGCGGTTGGGGGTGGGCTAGGGTGCCCTACAATATATTAAAAGTTATTTTTGCAGGTGGACATGGCCTTTAATAAGGGTGCCTCAAGAGCTAGTGACAGAAGATGTATGGATATACCCATGGAGAACAATTTTTCAACAATATATTTCTAGGTTTACATGTTATATTTGTACGAATTATGGAATGCCATGTAAACGTAAGACACACAGGGTGTAGTGTTTATCCTGTGCTGTCTTGGCTTAGTTGTGCAGTAAAGCAGACAATGCACTTAGGCTGGCCCTCCATCAGTGTCTGTCTGGGGCCTGGGCTAATGTATAGGGCAGGGGTGGGCAATTAGATTTCGCATGGGGTTGCATGAGAAACTTGGATTGTCGTGATGGGCCGCACCAATAGGTTCAACTAAATTCTCATTATAGAGATTGCAAAACTAAGTTTTATAACAAGATTAAATTAATATTATTGGAATATTTTATTATTAGTTGCAATTTTTAATACAAGATGTGTAATATTTTTGATCAATTGATTAAGTCATCATTTTATTTAAAATAAACTTAAATAAAAATAAGTTATTTAGCCTGAAACAATCATAAAGGGCATGGACACCCCTCTTACAAAGTTTGAGTATGTAACAGAAAAACCCCCAAAAGCTAGGATTCCATTTTACTTTCATTTAGCAAGATGCTGATGGGGTGAACATGCTTTTTTGGGGGGTACAGGTCTAGTATTGAAGGGCCAGTCAGGGGCAACCAACCGGCCGCATATGGCCCTCAGGCCTTACTTTTCCCAGGTCTGGTATAGGGTCTGGCAGTATAAATTAGATAATTTCTACAATTTCAAATTAAAATATATTTCTACATTATTGACGCTCTTCCATTTTTTTATGTGATTAAGCACTGGTTATTAAAGCAAGGGTTATAATTTCTCTCCAGAAAAGTCAATTGAAATCCTAAAATTAGTACATCTATGGCTGCTATTGCTTACTATAAACAAAATAAATGCTCCTGAATAAACTTTTGTTAAAGCCGACAGTAGCAATTCAACTAAATAAATGTTAGCTGTAGAATTTCATATCTCCAAATAGTTTGTTTTTCCAAACAATTGTATTTCTAAAGAAATAATGTGAGGTGATTTATAAATGAGGGGGGATTTAAACAGTTTGCATAAATATTGTGCCTAAAACATAACAATACAGTAAGATAATTGCACTTCATATTACATTCTTGTTTACTTATCACTTGATCAAGACCAGGTCCTCAGCTGGCGACGCTGGTTGGCATTTATTAAACACATGCAAATTATTAAACTGCAAATGCACACAGAGATTGTTTTATCAGGTTCTTGATTCATTGCCCTGACAGTTATCCACGACCAAGTGTTGTACTGCCACCTTGTGGAATAAATATACCTCACTGATTAAACAGACATTTATGGCTAGGGCCAGGCCACAGCAATCTACACATAGCTGATTATAAGAAGAAAAACACTTATCCCAATATCGAAAGAACCACCGCCATCAGCTACAGGATAATTAATTTGCCATGGAAATTTACTGTTGGGTTGCTAAAAGACTCCCACTTTCTATTATAGGGAGTTGATGGGGAGTTTAACAGAATGAATGACAGACGTACAGATGTACATATAATGGTCATTGAGATGATTGATCCAAAGACCATATTCTGCATATTTCTATATCAAGCAACCTGTTTTCTCTCAATGGAGAGGGGAGCGATATATATAAACCATCCAAACTCTACTTAAAATCTACTTTCTGTAGATTTCTGTAGATAATTTTTCCAGCAAAGATTCCCCCTGTCCTCCCAGCCCCAACCGCTATGTTAATATTATTAGAAAATGCCCCAAACCTTACTTACCTTCCCTCTTGCCTCCGCCGCGCTGCCAGGCCCTCTGCTTGCGAGTAAATGCAAGCAGAGGTGCGGGACCGGCAGTCGCGTCTGTGAGCGGCAGCCAATCACGGACGCGGCTGCCGGGAGTTCAGTGCGGCGGAGGCAAGGTAAGTAATGTTTCAGCCATTTTCTAATAATATTAACATAGCGGTTGGGGCTGGGGGGACAGGGGGAATCTTTGGTGACAAGGGATTTACACTAGGGGGAGGGAATATATATGGACTCTGCTATCCTCCTGGTGGGCAGTTTTTGGGACTTTGGGGGGGACTACAGGAGAACCTTATGGAGCTGGGATGTGAGGTAAGGATTAAACTACACTACATGATGGGGCCAGTAGTGGGGGGGATTATAGTTTTGGGGGTGGACATGCCCTTTAAACAAGCACATAAATGTACACCTCAAGGTTAAAATAATATTGCAGTACAAACAGTAATGGAACTCTTAACTAGAAGAAATCATAAATAAAGAATTTCAGGAAAGAAATCACATTAAATTGTAAATATAATAGTGAGTCAAATCCAATTTACTCCAGTAGAAAAAGAACTGTCACTTTAAGGCAGTGAATGTTGTCATATCAGTCCATGCAGATTGGTTTGGGCCTAGGCACTCCTGTGGCAGTTTGCCAGTGTGGTGGCAGTTGCAGCCTCGGTCAGTCCTCTACCTCCGCACTCAAAGCTATAGCGCAAGCAATAATATTATAGAAGCGCGCACTACTTGCTCAGAATGTTCTATTTATTATAAATCACATAATCCAACGTGACATATCGATCCCCGAAATATTGGATTATGTGATTTATAATAAACAGAACATTCTGAGCAAGTAGTGTGCGTTTCTATAATATTATTACCGGTACTAATGTTGCATGATCAGCATGCACAATTTGTATCAGTATTACTATAAAAGCATTCATTCTTTTGCTGCAGATTTAAAAACGCTGACAACACACGGAATATAATGTTATGTACTGTATGAAAAACAGGAAAAAAAGTCTGATTTGTTACTGCGTTATTGTTCAATGCTATGTAATATTAAACATAAGGCGCCATATTTATAGATCACTATAAACACATGTTGTATATGTCTTTCACATTATGGCAGAACAGGCAGTAAATAGATGATTAACTTGAATGTAATCACATGTAGTAAAGATGAAACCATTGCACAATATAATTTAAGATGCCATTTTAGGCAAATCAGACAGAAAAATATAATGATAATTGAACATAACAAGCTTGTTAGCTAGATGGCAGCTGCAAAAGCCAATACATTGTTATCTAGAGTTTACCAGTAATTTGATTAAAGGAGTGCAAACATAATTTTACTTATGTATAAGCCAATTACTAGGCCCCATCTCGAGTTCTGGGAACCATCTACATAATACACAAAAGGATGGAGATGCAGCAATATACATTCAGTCAGGGATGTCAAACTTGCACCCTCCAAATGTTTGAAAACAACAAGAGCCTGCACATGCGCAACGGACAGCCGTTTTGAGCGATAATCACGTGTGTATACATTCGGCTGGACATTGTTCTTTGATCCACCATGCGATGCTCAACTGAGTGCAACACACATGCGATTATCATCCGAAACAGCTGTTTGTCACCTGTGTGCCTTGCTCTTGGGGGTCGTTCGTCGGGTGTGAAATCGTACAAGCCTTTAGTTACCCTTTATTAGAACAATAAGCAATTACTAGATAACATTTTAGTGTAAACATACAGCTTATAACTGCTGTGTATATTATATATATATATTCCTATAGATATATATACTATTTACATTTCAGTGTTCCCATACAGCTGATAAATAACTGTTCTGTGTATATTTTTATACATTTTCCTACAGATAAATACTATTACATTTCAGTGTTCCCATACAGCTGATAAATAGCTGCTGTGTATTTTTAGCAACAGACACATTGTTAGATCCATTATAAAAATGACCCCCAAAAAAAGTTTCTGCCTAGATTGAAGTTGCATTCTAATGTCAGCCCCACACAGTCCTTTACATCTATTACTACCAGGATCATTTGTTTTGGAATAAGCTGACAGCTTTTTTTTTCCATTGACAAGCAGGAACGCTCTCCAACGCTACTGCGAGAATTACGCAGTCTCCACAACAAACATGGAACCTTCACCTTGCCTTACCAAATATGGCGGATGGTCGCTTGGTTATGACGTGTTATACCCGCGTTCTCAGTTGCCATAACATGGCAGAAGCTGTGAGCGTTGAAAGAGTGATAGACGCGCTGAAAGTTTTGATTACCCCAAGAGGTGAGACCGGAAGCAAAAGGCAACAGAAATATTGCATTGCATATTGCATTGTTCTCATTTTGACATGGCATCCTAATAACACTAACATTGGGAAATCTAGCCATAGGAGTGTGGGCAGATCAGTGTCATCTAGCTGGGTAGGAATCATTTTATGGGTTCGAGACGTGTGATCTGGCCTACTGAATGGATGCTGTATTGTAAGGGACATTTTGTGTAGAAAGAACTAGTCCAAGCAGCACAGGTGCATCTGCAGGGGGTTCACACAGGCAAATTTTTAGCCCCTACCGACTGTTCACAACAAGTGAGCGGTCAGCCGGAATGAATAATTTTTGCAATGACTGACAGTTCGCTGCAGCAGATCATGCGACCATTGGCGACAACACAATCGGCCATGAGTTACCTCCACGTCCGATTGCCCAATTAAGGCGACAGACATCGGTCACCGGTGAAATATCTATTGGTTTGGCAAAAAAACAAAATCGCCTTGTGTGAACCCAGCCCTAGGGTTTTTGCCACCTGAGTCAAACTTTGGAATGAAGGTGCTTTCTAATCTGTCTTCGATGGCACGACCCAGCTGCGCCACGAAGAGGTGGCTGTGGCTTCTGGTTGTGCGGCTCTGCAGGGGAATAGGCTCCCAGCACTACAGGGGTAATTTACCAGTGATCCCCACATTGGTTTCGGGTGAAATCGAGGGGGCAAAAGGGGCACTTCGTGTTGGTTTGGCAAAAAAACAAAATTGCCTCGTGGGAACCCAGCCCTAGGGTTTTTGCCACCTGAGTCAAACTTTGGAATGAGGTGCTTCTAATCTGCATTAGACGGCACGAACCACGCTGCGCCACGAAGAGGTGGCTGTGGCTTCTGGTTGTGCGGCTCTGCAGGGGAATAGGCTCCCAGCACTACAGGGGTAATTTACCAGTGATCCCCACATTGGTTTCGGGTGAAATCGAGGGGGCAAAAGGGGCACTTCGTGTTGGTTTGGCAAAAAAACAAAATTGCCTCGTGGGAACCCATCCCTAGGGTTTTTTGTCACCTGATCAAAAACTTTGGAATGAGGTGCTTCTAATCTGCATTAGACGGCACGAACCACGCTGCGCCACAAAGAGGTGGCTGTGGCTTCTGGTTGTGCGGCTCTGCAGTGGAACAGGCTCCCAGCACTACAGGGGTAAGTTACCAGTGATCCCCACATCGGTTTCGGGTGAAATCGAGGGGGCAAAAGGGGCACTTTGTGTGAATCGTCTGGTTAAGTGACAATTTAAAAATAAATAAATGACAATCAAGGCTATTTATGGGGAGCCATAATTTCTCTCCAACGCTTGCATTCTTTATATTTAATATAACAATTGCATTAAAAATCATGCTAAAATGTGCCGCAATTGACTAGTATTGCAGCAACTGCATGGGTGAATGTTCCAAAACCCACCGCAAATCCTGTCATTCGTACTAACTTCTTTTTAATTATTTAGTGTGATTTTAAAGGGGGTAACATTGTCCCCATAGACTGAGCATATTTACAAACATACAAAAATCTGTCTCACCTCTTCCTTTTCTTTGCTGTGACTCCACCCGTTTTTTGAAAAATTTCTGTAGTGTAGGGTTCTCACCCACCCCCAACCGCCATGTTAATTTGTAAAATAACTCCCCCCGATCACTACTTACATTGCCTCCTTTCCCCCGACGTTCTATCAAGGCCCTCTGCTTGCATGAAACTGCAAACGGGGCCGGACCGGCAGACACGTCTGTGATTGGCTGAGAGGCAGCCAATCACGGACGCGGCTTCCGACTGTAGAACGCCAGGAGAAACAGGCAGTGTTGGTACAGATCGGGAGAGTTATTTTACAAAGTACTATGGCAGTTGGGGGGGGGTGAGGGATCCCTACACTACAGCAAGGGGGTTTGTAGCTAGGGGAGGGGGGGGGGGTTGCACTGATCATGTCCAAATTCTCCCGGAGGAGAGACAGGTACACAGGCAGGCTCCTGGTCTTTACTTTTTGGGACTTTGGAGGGAAATTGCAGGGCAGCCATTTGCAGCAGGGATGTAAGATAAGGATTTTAGTACACTACCCAGTGGGGCCAGTAGTGGGTGAAAATATAGATTTGGGTGTGGACATGCCCTTTAATTTATGAAATTAGCCTGTGGGGTCAGCTTCTATAATCCTCCTCTTTGTTTTTTGGAAGTCTATGTATATGCAGTAAACTTGTAAACATGCTCCCTAGTGTACAGCAAATCAAAACAAGGAAGTTGCAGCATGTCCTGCCCCTGGAAGCTCATAGAATGTGAGAACATTAGAACATAGAGATCCTGTCTCATTTAGACACAGGAGAGTGTACAATTGTGTTTGCTAACAACCTTTTTTTCCTCCACACATTCCTTTTCATTTAGTACAAAAAAAAACAAAAGTAATCTGTGCTGTTTATTTCCTATTCAGCATCTATAGCAGAAAGAAAGTAAATAATGTATAAGTAACTTTGGGCATTTGAACCTATAACCGTATGGGCTGTGTGTTTAATTAGTCCACTAACCTGCCAGAGCTAAGATAAAGAAACAGGCACATTAAGAAGCTCTTTTGCTAGAAATAGAATGAAACCATAAAAATAAAAGGCAGTGAAATTGGCTGACTATTACAAATTGTTCCTGGTAGGCTACCTGCAATGCACGCTTGCTGTGCAACACCAGCTTTCACATGAGGAGTTATGTTCTTTAAGGTGTTATTTTAGCATTGCAGTTCTTTATAAATAGTCCTGTGCATGTTTTTTTCAACCAATGGTGCAAACATGTAAATCCTTTGATATGCTAAAACGATATAATTGACATCAAAACAACTTTAAAACAAAATATTGTGTGGTATGAAATCTAATGCCTAAGACATACATAGTAAGAATGTCTGTTTTTCTTTTTATCTTTTCAGAGTGTAATCATAGTTCTTCAGATACAGACAAGCGTAATGCTCTGCTAAATACATTGCAGTTGAGTGTGTCTACCTTGGAGCAGAAGCTTTCAAATGCCCCAGAATGGCAGGGGCTGAATCTCCTGAGGAAAAAGTTGCTGGCTCAGACCAAGCAGTTAGAAAGTTGCTTCAGTTTTCCTGCAGAGCCAGATTGGAGATTTACCATAGAAGCTTTGGTTTTGTTGCTCTGTTTAAAGGAATGTATGATTGAGGTTTCAGCTTCTTTCATTCCCCCTAAACCAAATCCAAAAACTCCAGAGGCAGCTCCAGCACTTAACCCAGATACTCTGAGCATCTCGCAGCAGAAGACTGTGCAGTCTGTGTTTCAGTTTGTTATATCTCTGGGAATTTATCCTTATTTTCTGCCTGGTATTGGACTACCCATTCAGCAGCGGTCAGAATTTGGAGCATTGCTTTGTACTCTGGTTGCATGTGAAAGCCACTGTGTTCGCTCAAATAGATTGTTTGTTTCCTGTAAATCACTTCTGGAAGTATCCCAGCATTCATCTTTGGGGAGCCTTCTACTCACACACCATCTTGGAGATATTTTGGCTGGGCTGTGTCAGCTGGGATATTGTCCTACTAAAACCAAAAATGAACAAAGCACTGTAGGGACACTAAAGGTAATACTTTCCTTCCATGTCTGTGCACGCTCTTATAGATTCTTTTCTATATCGCCAGTTCAAGCATCTTTAAAATGGTTTAGTATACCTAATTATTTTATTATTATTTTAAGTTACTTGGCACTTAGTGTCTCAAAAAACCCCAAAATAACCCACTTTTAATCAAATCTATAATTTTCAGGGAGACGATTATGTCTCCCATTTTGATGTTAAAGGGCATGTCCACCCCAAAATTTAACTTTTGATATGTGGTAGGGCATGCTCCCCCAGCCCCAACCGCATTAATATAATTGTTAGAAAGTCCCCCGATTCTTACTTGTCTGCCCTCTCTCCCCTGCTGCAGTGTTCAGGCCCTCTGCTTGCATGGAATTGAAAGCAGGGGGTGGGACCGGCAGCTGCGTCCGTGATTGGCTGAGAGGCAGGAAGGGCTGCACTGAGCATGCCTCAACCTTGATGAGGTTGAGGAAGTCTCAGGCACAGCATGAGTCACACACTGCTCCTACACAGCAGTTTCCTGGACTTTGGAGGGGCACAGCAGGGGAACTATTTTGAGCAGGAATGTAAGGTAAGGATTGTTTTAAACTACTTGATGTGGCCAGTAAGGGGTTAAATTTTAGTTTTGGGGGTGGACATGCCCTTTAAGAGCTGCAACTCTACTGTCTCTTCATCTGGCTCCTCCTTTCATCTAGTCCAGTTTGTATTTTAACTATGTTTGTTGAAAATAACCTTTCTGCCAGAAAAAAACACTGAGACTACTCTTTAAATGATCAATACACAATTTGTACACTGCTTCTATGGATTTGTTGCCTTATATTAACTTCCCTTTTGGCTGTCAAATAGTTGCTTTGTGCAAATGCATTAAATGGGGTCTGCACCATTTAGAATTCAAATAAAACATAAAATGGCTGCACTGAGATGCTGCATTAGTATTGTTCAGTAATGTTTCTCATTGCCATCTTCTTAAAAGATTTATACACTGGGAAACTTGTTTGAATTGCCCATTGCTGGAAACTATAATTCTTTACAACTATCACTTTTTTTCATCTGTCCTCTATTTCTTTAGATATGCAGTCTAAAACATATTACATTTCTTCTGTCAATCAAGTGCCTTAATATCATAAGCTCTTCGGTTATGTATAGTTTTGCTGTAGCTGTATTGGTGACAGTTGGTACGTAAACTGCATGGTAGGACATTTCCTCTCCCAATGCTGCCTCAAAGAGATTACAGAGCATGCCTGCCCTCACAGAGTATGATAGTCAGACGGGGCTGAAGGACTGAGCTTGAGCAAAACAAGTACTTTATGCAGCAACACAAATCAATGTAAGGGCTAGGCCAGACTGATGAGATTTTAAGCGCAATCCGATCGTGCTTTTAAATACGCACACTAGTGTGGCCCAATTGATGTGGCCACACTAGTGGGCAACTGTGCACTGCACGTGCGATCCGTTAATCGGAGCACATGTGATGCGCATTTTTTGTGCAATATTAAAGTGGAAGTAATATAAAGTGGAAGTTTTTTTTTTAAGTAATATATGTAATATATTTTGGTGGGCTTTTTGTCTTATGGGTCCGTATTAACTGATCCAAAAAAAGTCAAGTCTAATAACACAGCATTCCACAATCAGCTGTGTATGCATTACAGATGTTAGCTGCCCTCTAGTGGTCAAATGTAGAAGAATCTAGCTTCCCTAGTTGGTAAAAATGGTAAAAACACCAAAGATTCTTAAATAATTATACCTAAATAAAGATATCTGTTGTATTCAATTAGATCAACTGGACTTGAAATGTAGTTCTTGAAGACGTTTCGCTAGTCATCCGACTGGCTTTCTCAATTCAGAATGACTTGTACAAGAATCTGTGGCAATTATGTACCCTGGAAAATCCCAATTAGCATATCACAGCCAGGTGTTAAGGGTGTGATTGGATAGTGGCTAAGAGGTGTTATAGGAACGCCTTACTCTGGGCGTACATAATTGCCACAGATTCTTGTACAAGTCATTCTGAATTGAGAAAGCCAGTCGGATGACTAGCGAAACGTCTTCAAGAACTACATTTCAAGTCCAGTTGATCTAATTGAATACAACAGATATGGTAAAACGGTACTTTTTCATTTCGAGTACGAACAAGCACTCCAGGAGGAATGTACTGTGTACACCCTAAACAATGTTTATTTTTTTGTTTGTAAAGGTAAATATGTGGGCAATATTAAATTGTCTATCTAATGTATTATATCTGAGTGCTATTATTTAAGCAGGTAATGCATTTCCAGGGAGGAAAACACTTACTTTTACTGTATGTTACTTTTAATTTGCTGCAGTGTTACTTCCCATAATTTTAATGTTGCTAAATATATGTTTGTGTCCACATTTGTATAAAATGCTGCTGTTATTTTGCTGATGGAAGCAACAACGGTCTACTTTTAGTATTGTGCAAAGCATGTTATGTTTTGTTAAAGCTGGTAAATATATCGCCATTTCTGTTTTTATTACCATTAGGAATTGACAGATTGTGAGCGGAATCACTGTAAAGACTTATTAAGAGATCTGCTGGATCGGGTATATCAACCGTTGGTTGTCCGAGAGCTCCTGATCTTACAAGGAGGCCCAAGACAGGTAAAATTAGAACTTGCTCAGCTGTATAAAAATTTCTGCTGTTTATTTCATCAACTTTGTGCCCTTCAAAATTAATCACTTTCTAATGCTCAAAAATCCTGTAAAAACAAACTTTTTTTTTTTGGAAGTGTCAAATTAGGGACTTTGATTGGGGTAATATGAGAATATTCTGATACTTAATGATAAAAATAAGAAATGTTGTTAGACTCCCGGACATTGCTTTTAAAGGGTATCTCCACCCTCAAAACTTTTGCTGCAATGTAGGGAACCCCAGCCCATGCCCAACCATCATGTTAGTTTCTTAAGTAAAGCCCCAGAAAAAGACTAACCATGCTTTGTTTCCTTGGTTCTATAAGTCTATTTATCTGACTTTTTTAACCAACTAACATGTTGGTTGGGGTGGGCTGTTGTACCCTACACTACAGCAAATCCCCACTACACTACAGAAACTACAGAGGAGATTTTTTTTTAATTTAATTAAAATATAAGCCAGTAGTAGTACTATACTACTATATAAATATAGTGCTAAGCTATAGTGTTATTTGTTATGGTGCTTTAAATTTAATAGTGATAATTGCATACATACATATAGAATTTTCCTGTGTAATAGTGTTATAAACCCCTACCTTAATAGTACATCCTAAAAAGTCTATGTATTCCCCTATGAGCCTATAAATATATTTATACAATATAAAGTATATATATATAAATATCTACAAACAAAGAAAAGGTAATCAATGCACACTCCTGGGCTCCATACAATGTTATTTTATCTGCACACTGGCATACATTATAAACAAAGGGGTTTTATTATACATTACTGTGATCGCATGAATGAAAATTCTTCCAACCATGTCAGTGTAACCCCAGTCTGGAAGAAGGTCCTAACTTTTAACCTTTTTTACTTTGATTAGAAAACTTTGCATTTCTTATACGGTACTTGTCCACTGGATCAATACAGCAAACTATAAATGGGGACAGAGATCAATATAAGGTGATCAGTTCTTAATTATTGATCTTTGCCAATGAATGGGAGGGGGGAAGTGATTTTTTTTTTTTACCAATCATGCCCAAAGTTATTTATCATTCCCTAAGATGATCTGATGATTATCTTTTGGAATGAAAAAAAAAAAAAGGTGAAATGCACATACAAAAAATCTTACTGATACACAACCTATTCTTTTATCTGTTGTGCGTCCCTGGGTTTTTGGTTTTTTTGGGTCCGCACATGAGGCCCTTGAAGTCAAATGGGTGGGCACCCCTTGTTTAAATACACTATCAGGGTTATTCAATAAAAGTTCTTATCGTTTAAAATGGTGCTAATTTTGCCGCAACCAATCAGATCTTATTTAACATTTGAATATATTATATATATAATATATAGTATTATTTAATATATCTGTATATTATTGTATATATTATATATCTAACTATCTATCTGTAATACAATCCCTCTAAGCCGTTCTGTAATTGAGGATTGTTATAAAGTACAATGTTTATTACTGTTTATATATGGGTTTTCTATTGTGTATGCAGTTATTATATGAGATGGGTATTTGGTGACTATGGGGTTATCTGAATGATGATTGGTTGTTTAGAACATGTAATTTCCTGTTGGTGCATTTAAAATCAGGTGGTATTGAATAAGTATAACAGTAATTTTCTGAGTGTGAAGAAGGCTTATTTCTGCTCCCGAAAAGTTGATGTATATGATATAAAGAAAACCGCTATTGAATCATAGTGTCCTGAGTGCTGCCTTTACAGCTTGTATGTGTTTCAGGGCATAATACAGCCATGTTCCCTTAGGCATTGCGCCGGACCATTTTATGAAGTGGTGGAGTGCTGTGATTATACAATCAGACAGTCACCAGCTTCCATAGGAACCAAATAGGATAATCCTGCAGGTCTGAGAGTAGACCCAGGCAATCCTGCCACACTGTGTGGTTGAAACTAAACATGCTAGGTTAATACATATTAACGGCAAGTGGTGATGGTACCTCATATATTATAACAGAAGGAACCTCACAGCATCATGTTATGTTAATAGCATTGCCCTAATAATCTAAAGTATAAACAAACATTTCTCATTCCCAGTTTACCTTAAGAAATGGATTTATCCATTATATACTCTTATACAGATCTAATTGATAAGTTGCTTCAGAGCAATTTTTAATAACTGATAACTGCTTTTTATTTCACTATTACAGTAAATCCTTGGTATACCTGCCTGGCTTTACCACTAAGCAAAAGGCTAAGGACTTGCAAGCAAACACCTTCATCCCAACCATTAATAGTGGCTGCCAATTCAAATTGTTCTAGCCAATCAGTCCACTCCCTAGTTACCCCATCAAATGGATCAGATTTTAAAATAGGTTTGGCAATTGGGCCTGGTAGAGCTACTGAGTCTAATTGGGGAATTTCATCTGCAGGTACAAGGACAGGAGGATTTAAATCAATACTATCAGTAGCAGCCTCCATAGCTTAATACAGAGACCAAATATACAAAGAAAACAAGGAGAATAAATGGTATTACCAGCATCGCTGCCACCAATTTGTACCAGATCACTGCTTTATGGAAGGATTATGGGCAGCATGGCACACAGTGGGTTACTCTGGTGGACTGGCACAAAGCAGACAGTGCACATAAACAGGTTCCCCACTTAACATGTGCAGTAATCAGGGGTGTCCCTCTCTATAGTGCACCACTTTGAATATTGACCAGGCCTGTATATTGTGTCCTTGTAAGTTGGTGTACACTTATCTGTTGCCTCAGAGTTTGTATCCAATAAGGTAAAGTATCTGTCCAATAACCTGTCCTTCCAAGAGGTGGTAACAGGATCTTATACACAGGGTCTAGGGTCTTATACACAGGATGTTATACACAGGATCTTGTGTTACAGTCAATATCACTCCAAAGCACACACCACAATCTCTCCTCCTACCATAGAGAGCAGGGGTGTCTTGTCTTTTATTACTCACTGACACCACCTGCAGGCTGGAGGTGGTATATAAGGAGCCTTGGTGTATATGTCCATTACAATACACATCACATCCTTTGTAGCAGACAGAAACTTTATTTGGATTATACTTCCTTTCACATGGAGCAGACACAGGGGTGTGGTTTAAGTTGCCATTTGACCATTCCATTTTGAAATAGGAATCTCAGCTCTGTAAGTAAGTTTATGTATTTTGTACATTTTGTGTTGTACCTAATATAAGTCAGTGCTATTCTTTATATACATTTACTGATGGTCATTTAAATGGTAATAGTGAGATAGTACACCCATACATATACACCTCTCCTAAATGTAATATCCTATACCCCCCACCACATTGGTAGCTCCTAAAAACTCAATGCAATCTCCTATGGAGCTATAACTATATATTTATATAATATAAGGTGTATATATATAATAGGTAATTATTTTTATTGAAAGCTTAGGGTCATGCTTTCAGGGATACCAACACAAAGTTCAGAAACATGCTAGTGATTCGGGATCTGTCTGCCTCTCCCTTATGCATATAGCTGTGGGGCCAGAGAGAGGCTATTTACATCTCTTTAGCTAGTAGGTATCCAGATCCATTCTGAACTTGCTCTCCCTTTCCACTCCCAGCAAGTATCCTGGAGGAGGCTCAAATGGGATAAGTCTGAAAGTCCTAAAAAGGACCCAGGCAATCCCACCGCATAATATGATCAAACACACACATACACTCCCATTTCTATGATATAGAGCATGAGTGTTGAACTTTTCACATGTTTAAAAAACTACATCTCCCAGCATTCCCTGGCTGCAAAGAATGCTGGAAAATTTATTTTTCATACATCCTGAAATAAAGCCCTTTTACTGACTTAGACATTAAAAGCCCATGCTTTAGCAATTCCTAACCACGGGTTTGAATATGCACATGTTTGAAAATTACAACTCCCAGCATTCTCTGTTAGCTTCTTCTTTATGTCCATTTGCTAATTAAAATATTAAAATGCAATACAGTGTAATGATAGGATGTTGAACTTTTCACATGTTTAAAAACTACAATTCCCAGCGTTTCCTGGCTGCACAGAATGCTGGAAAATTTATTTTTCATACATCCTGGAATAAAGCCCCTTTACTGACTTACAGACATTAAAAGCCCATGCTTTAGTGATTCCTAACCATTGTGCAATACAATACATTGTGCAGTTCAAACCAAACAGCACCATTGGGGAACATGAGACCACCCCCCCCCCCACACACACACACACTTTTTATATATAGATAGCACTTACTGTCCAGCAAACAGCAGCTTTCCTTTTTTTCTATTGAGAGTGGTGAGGTGAGAGACTGTCGCATGTTTTACAAAGGAAGTGACATATAAGTCTTGCAACTTCCTATTAACTTCCTACTAACACATTTTTTTGATTCGCTAACACTGCTGTCAGTCTAATATTAAGCACACCATTAGATACAACACTAAAAGGGAAGTGATAAATATGTTCCATTGCCTCCAAGTAAAACTTCCTGGGGTGTGGCTAAACACTCCATTTTGAAGATTCCATTACAAAACATGAGTGGGGACTATGCAAGTACTTTTATTTATTCATATATTTTGCCTTATTTACATTTCTATATACTTTAATGTCATTACTGCATATTTGTTAATATTGATATAACTATTTATTTAGTGCTTAAACAACACATAAACACTGTCCCTATGTATAATACTTTTACCTACCCCCACCAACATAGTACCTCCGAAAAACCCAATGTATTCCCCATTAAATTATACATTTATTTCTATAATATAAGGGATAGATAGGTAGATAGATAGATATAGTGATACACCTCATAACCCCTGTTCAACTCATTAAGTTATTAATTGATATACCCACCAAACCTCCCTTATTTTAAAAAGTGGATTTCTATCCCCCCTCTATTCGTTGTCAATACTATCTCCAAAATCATAAAACTTGGATCTTTCTCTATATTGCTTGCTCCTGCATAATGTTTTGTAACCGGATATTTTAGTTCCTTTTTGTGTATGCTAGAGTGATGTTGGAAAATAAGGGATTTAATGCATTGGGTAGTTTCCCCCACTTTCAGTAATCTGCATGGACACGACAACACGTAAACCACGTATATGATATCACATGTTCAAAAATCTCTATTGTTATACTCTTTGCCTGTTTTTGGATGTCTAAAATGTGTTCCTTTTGTTACGAGCTGCAGTGCTGGAAAATAATGGTGGCTACAAAAACTATTTACACTTTTGGCACAATTTGAACATTTTCCACTTAGGTGTTCACACTTTTGTTGGGAGCGGTTTATATACATTAATGGCTGTGTGTTTATTTTGAGGGGACAGCAAAGTTACACTGTTAAATTAGCTGTACACTGACTACTTTATTTTGTGTCAAAGTGTCATATCAGTATTGTCCCATGAAAAATTATAAAAGTAACAAAAATGTTATGACATTTGTGACACAATATATTGCCATCCCACACAGGCAATACTTTGTTTTCTGTCTTTCAGGGTAATAGATCTTCTACTAACACAGGATCTGAGAGGGCTCCAGCCCCAGCATGGCTACGTCGTCTCTCTGGACAGTTACTTTCTGAACGTTTAATGAGACCAAATGGTGTGCAAACTGTTGTCCGAGGCATCCTTGAAGGAGTTGGAGGTTAGCATCCGTCCGTGAAAGTCCTCATCTATTAAGACGAGAACAAATAATACATTGTAAAGAAATGTTACTGCTCATTAAAATTATTTGGCACTTGCTAAGGGATCTTTATCTTGAGCAGACAGTCCAGTAATTTCCTCTTCCTGGCTCCACCTCTTAATATTATTATGAATACATATTACAAATGTATTTTGTTGATGCCCTTCTAACATTATGGACTCAACTCACCCCTGAATTATAGTATAGTTTTCCAAGTGGCAATCGGAAATATCCCAGGATCAACTCTACTTTATGTACCAATACCAGTAACCTGCATCATTCCTTGTTTTTAGAAACTCATCCAGTTTTTTTTTTTGTTTTTTTTTAACTATCCAATGAACCTTCCATCGCCACTTGCAATGGAAGGGTGTTCCATAGTTTTACCATTCCTACAGTAAAAAACTCTTTCCGGAAGACTAAACTTCTTTTCTTTAAGAGATGTCCACATGTCCTCTGACATGTTCTATTGGTGAACAATGCCCCAGATAGTTTATTGTTTGTCCCTTTAATGTATTTATACACAGTAATTATATCTCCACGCAAGTGCTTTTCTCTAGTGTACATAATTGTAACTTATTCCCTTATTTTAGCCTCCCTTCTGTGAGCCCTTTCCATTTTCAAGATGTCCTTTTTGTACACAGGCTCCAAAATTGCACTGCATATTGCAAATGAGGCATTACCAATGCTTTGTAGAGAGGGAGAATAATGTTTTTCTCCCTTGAATCCATACCTCTCTCTTATATAAGACAATATCTTGCTGGCTGTAGCTGTTGCTCCCTGGCACTGCTTGCTACCTTTAAGCTTGTTATCGACCAACACTCCAAGATTCTTTTCCAACAGGGATTCACTTAACACAGAGCTATTTACAGTGTTAGCAGCACCAAGGGTTTTTCTCCTTACATTTATCAACATTGAAACTCATCTGCCCAATGTGACAATCTATCTAGATCACACATCCTCTGAATCTTTTAATGGTCCATAAAATTTTGTGTCATCAGCAAACACAGAAACCTTGCTGACAATTCCCACTTCCAAATCATTAATAAACATATTAAATAGAAGTGGCCCTAAAACTGAACCTTGTGGCAACCCACTTAGTCCATATTGATGAAGCCACATTAACAACTACTCTCTGCATCCTATCCATCAACCAATTTTCTATCCATGTACAAATGTGACTCCCCAGACCAACAGACCTTAGCTTATACATTAGTCATCAATGGGGGACTGTATCAAAAGCCTTGGCAAAATCCAAGTATACAGCTACTGCTATGCCAGAGTCTAAATTCCTAAACACATCCTCATAAAAACCAAGCAAGTTAGTTTGACAAGGCTTTTGATACAGTCCCCCACATTAACAACTACCTATAAGGTCAGTCCTTGAACCATACTCTCATTTCTTCTCTAAAGTTGCTACTTCTTGCCTGCTAAAGTGCTCTCAGAGTTGCAGACAACCACCCAACCTGATCACTTTGTGACTGGCGTTACAGAAATAACATTGATAATAACCTATTATCTGGCTGGGGAACATTGTCGGGTAATAACCAATGGGGCAGTAGATATAGCATCGAACTTGTGTACGTTAATTCTTTGCAATGCTTGTTTAGTCTGTTAAAGAGCTAAAATTTGGCATATGGACTAGTTTGGGATATGTTATTATAAATAGAATTTAAAATAGTGGTGTATTTTCTTTAACGCTTGTCAAAGCTAAATTGTACATGAGGACTTTTGGGGAGATCAAGGTCTGCCACACCACAAAACCAAATAAAATGCTGACAAAATAAAGATAGATTTAGAAGTGCTTGCAGTAATACTCAATGGTAGGCATTATGGGTGTGAGAAAAATTTTGATCTTCATAGATGCTTTTTTTCTCTGTCACCCCAGTGGCAGCTATTCACCAGACTGGGATATCCCTGGCTCACAGGAAACGCACGGTATAAAAGTCCCTCCCATCATCCTCTCCATGTCTTTTGCGTTTCCTGTGGCTAGGAAAGCATGGTGCTGAAGACTCAGGGCTTACCTGCCATTGTGGCTTGCCAGCAGGAGTTCTCTCTCTCTCTCTCCTTGCTGATGCCTTCCCTTCAGTTGCAACAGGATTGCCTAGGGAAGGGCCTTGTGACCAGGCTGGATAAGTATGGATTGTGGGTCCATCAAACTTTCTCCCAACAGATGGTTGATAGATTTCTTTTGAATCTGGAGGTTCCTGGAGCGGCGCGCTCGGTCGCGGGCGCGCGCGCGGGGGCACGTCCGGCCGCGAGGACGCGCTCGTTCGCGCATGCACGCGTCGCTCTGGTGCAGTTCCGGGTCTCGCGAGTGACGTCATTGCGCGTCTCGCGGGATTGTTTCTTAAGGCTGCTGGGAGTTTTCTACTTCCGGTTTTGGTAACCGGAAGTTGCTGTTACACACGCGGACGCGTTTGTGTTTGTCTTCCCTGTTTCTGGACTGCTATACTGGATAATTTGGAACAGTGTTTTGGGGTCCTAAAGGTTCTTTGGGCTGCTTATAGCTGCTGCTAATAGTGAGTACCTGACCTTTCTTTTTCTGTTGGATGTGTAATGTTTGCAGGGATCATTGGTTTTACTATTATTATTATATATCTATTTTGCATAGATATTGCCTCACTATGGAGCAGAGATCAGTGAGTGAGGGTCACCAACCTCAAGGAACTAGGTAAGCCTCAGGTAGGTGCAGCTAAAAGAGATGAGGGGCTGGTTTGCAAAGGTTAAAAATCTCTATGTTTTTTGTTTGTCTTTTCAGTGCCTCTGTCTCTGATAAATCTTCTAAGTCTAAGAGCTCCAGTGCTAAGAGGAAGAAATCAGATAAGGAAGAGGAAGTGGTTCAATTACCTGAGAGAATTTCTATGGACAAGCTAATGAGTTTAATTAAAACAGCTGTTTCAGAATCAGCAAAAGAGCAAGGCAGTAGAAAGAAGAAAGCTAAAACCAGACATTTATCGGATGTGTCGGATTCAGACCTTTCAGAAGAGAAAGTTTTTCTTAGTTCAGAAGGTCAGGATTTTTTGTCAGATGAAGAGGATAAGGAAGTCGCCTGGTTCCTTCCCAAGAAATGATATTTCTAGGAGCTCTTTTTTCTACCGCAAACGATCGTATTTTATTACCAAGCATAAAGGCAAAATCAATAAGTCAAAAAGTTTCCACGTTTCTAAAATCAAAAAGAGTAACGGTAAAACAGTGTTTGGTAATAATAGGAATTATGGCATCCTGTATTCCAATGGTAGAATGGGCGAGATGGCACATGAGACCCCTGCAGAATCATCTTCTGTCTTCGGTCAAAAATCCACAATTCAATCTGGCAAAAGTAATCTTTATTCCGGAGAGAATAACACAATCGATGGTTTGGTGGACCATAAAAGAAAATCTCTTATCAGGAAGGTTAATAGAAGAACCTGTGGTAATTTCAATCACAACCGATGCGTCAGAAGACGGTTGGGGGGCTCATTGTCAAGGGGACTATGTGCAAGGAAATTGGGACTTTCAGGAAGATCTAACGTCAAATGTATTAGAGTTAAGAGCAATAAGAGAAGCAATAAAATGCTTTGCTCGTCAAATACAAGGAAGTCATGTAAAAATTTACACCCACAACAGGGACCAGAAGCAAATCTTTAATGAAAGAGATAGCCCCATTGTCAATTGGGCAGAAGATCATCTAAAAAGTATCACAGCGGTTTATCTGCCTGGGCCTCAAAATATCTTAGCAGACATTGAGCAGAAACATAATACAAAGGGAGAATGGTGTCTTCACGAGAGTATATTCGAAAGATTTGTCAAAGATGGGGAGAGCCTTTAATAGATCTCATGGCTACTCAAGCAATTCGAGTGTCAAAAATTTTATTCAAGATGTCCAAATCTCAAGCCATGGGCACAGATGCTCTAGCCCAGGATTGGTCCAAAGATCTATTGTAGTATTCCTCCGATCCCGATGATCTGGAAGGTTCTTCAAAAAATCAAGGCAGAAAAAGCGTTAGTTTTGGCGGTCATTCCATTCTGGCCAAGGAGGCCTTGGTTCCCGCTTCTCAATTCATTGGCAATAGAAAAGCCATGGAGGATTCCGATCTTTCCAGGTTGGCTATCTCAGGGACCCGTGTTCCAGGAGGTCAACAACTTGAGTCTGAGGGGTTGGAAATTGAAAGGAGCAGATTAGCAGCTTTGGGTTTCCAGGACTCGCTAATTCAATTATTATGAAATCGAGAAAAAAATTCAACCTCAATCAATATTATAAGTTTGGAATAAGTTTGTGCAATTTGCTAAAGTTCCAATGCGGATCCTTAAAAGCAGATGCCGCTTTGATTGTAAAATTTCTTTTTCTAGGCTTTAATATGGGTCTAGTAATAGTACTTTGAAAGGGCAAGTTCCGCATTGTCAGCCATTCTGGAACACTCTGGGCCATGGATAAGATGGTCGTTCGATTCTTCAATGCTCTTATGAGAATAAGGCCTCCATCTAACCAGTCTGTCCAGTTTGGAGTCTACCGATAGTTCTTCAAGCGCTTACAATGTCACTTTTGAGCCACTAGAGAAAGCGTCAGATTGGATTCTGACTTTAAAGACCATTCTATTGGTTGCCCTCACTTCTGCTTGTAGAGTGGCGGAATTGGCTGCGTTATCTGCAGAAAGGCCTGACACATCAATTTTCCATGATAGAGTCAGAATGAAACCTTCTTTTGGGTTTCTACCAAAGTAGTTTCGCATTTTCATTTTGACATGGAATTAATCTTCCAGTTTTTGTCCAGATCCAAATCGGAAAAGGACAAAGACTTTCATACGTTAGACTTGGTGAGACTTTTATCCCATTACTTAAAGAGAACAAAGTCATGGAGAAAATCAAAAAGACTCTTTATTATCCCTAAAGGTTTCAGAAGGGGTGAAGCTCCTTCAAAGATTACGTTGGCAGGTTGGTTAACCCAGGCCATTGCAAAGGCTTATCAGGCTCGAGGTGAGGCAGTTCCGGTTGGTTTAAAAGCTCACTCAACCAGGGCAATTGCTACTTCCTGGGCTCTTGAATCTAATGTTCCTATAGGAAACATTTGTGAGGCGGCTAAATGGTCATCTTGGAGAACCTTTATTCAACATTATCGCCTAGATGTTTCTTCAACCAACAAGACCAAATTCGGCCGAAGAGTGTTGGAGACTGTTATTCATTAAAAAAAAAAAAAAAAAATGTATGTCCTATTTTCCCTCCCTTGGGTTTAGCTTGGATAATTCCCAGTCTGGTGAATTGCTGCCACTGGGGTGACAGAGAAAACACGAAATTGTTTACTACATACCGTAATTTCTGTTTCTTGTCACCTTCCATGGCAGCATTCACCAGGTGAATACCCACCCTTCTTGTATATTATGTGTTATTTATGTTATATGATTATGTTTCCTTCGACAGCTTTATAATTAAGACATGGAGAGGATGATGGGAGGGACTTTTATACCGTGCGTTTCCTGTGAGCCAGGGATATCCCAGTCTGGTGAATGCTGCCATGGAAGGTGACAAGAAACAGAAATTACGGTATGTAGTAAACAATTTCGTGTTTTCATTCAACCTTGACTATAATACAGGTAGAGAAAAACAATGTAATAACATAATTACTGTTGTACATTCCAGTGAGTTATTGGTGGTGACAGTCAAAATGGACCATTATAAGAAGGGGTTTGGTTATAAACAAGACTGAATTGAATGGGTTACTTCGTTTTAATATTACCTAAATATAGCCTAATTATTGGACTCTAGAAATGATTTAATTGTATATTGTACAGGGGCCATAGAGTGGCTTTCCATCATAAAAAGATATGCAAGACTTAGTCAGGTCATAAGACAGATAAAAATAGTATTTCTTTGTGGTTGAGAAATAGAACATATTTGAAACATCACAGTTGTTTTATTGCAAATTATCTGCAAAACTAAGTCCAAAATGGAAACTAAGATATTGTAATTAATAAGTATATGCAATTTGACTGAATTTGAATGTTGTTGTTTTTTTTAAAATTCAATTGACTTACATGTTTACTTATTTAGTTACTGTGTATCTGATGTATGACAGAAGTGTACTGTTTTTTAATATAGCTGAGGCTGCAGCCAGCAACTGGAAGAAATGTGATGCCATAGCAAGAATATTGACATCCTGTCCACAGCAGTCTCTCTCTGTGGAAGAGTATTACCAGAAGGTCTGCCCTCAGGTAGTGTCTTCCCTTTTTTTTTTGCAAATTGAATAGAATAACTAAAAATGTAGTTTCTATTCTGTGAACCACCTGGGCCAATCATTTTGTGATTAAAATTATGGGGAACGTCAGCAGGCATGTCCATTGACGGACCAATATTTAAAGTTATTCGACTTACATAAATATAAATATGGCTTAATTACTCAACTGTTATTGGGGTGCAAATTGTTCATTGCCGCCATCAAAAATCCTTTTGAATTTTATACAGGGCTTTGTGTAAAGCACCGAAATGGCAGTATATAGTTAACCAGATAGCGTTTTCTGTAGACAGAGAAGCATTCTGATGTGCTGGATTCCTTCTTACAGTAAAGTTTATCAATACACATTTTAATTCTCGTTTTTTATATACAGACACCACTTTAAAACTGTATGAGCTGCTATTACATTCAACTATGATTGTAAAACCACTTAAATACATTTTCGTTCTTCAATTAGATTCTAGATCTGCTGCATATTCAGGACCCTTCGAATCAGTTTCAGAAAGTTGCCACCGAAACATTTTTGTCAATTGGGCAGGTGCAGCCCCAGCTGGCTGAAAAGCATCTAATTCTGCCCATGCTGGAACCTCTACTACGCTGGATCCATGCTCCACAAGGTAAGCACTTTACCTGCTTTTATTCACATGTACTGATCATTTTTTCCATAGCCCTTCTGTGGTAGATGTAATACAATGTGTAAAACACTGTATCATTTAATAAGTTTTGTAAAAATACATAAACCCCCCCCACTTGCAATCCATTTTGATTTGTCCAGTGATATTAAAGGGGTTTTGTTTCTGCAGAAACTCTTCCTGCTCCAGGGCACACTTTAGTGGCAGAAAAGGAACTATCTCAGTGTGTGGAAGATACCATGAAGGTAAAGGGTTAATATTCTTTTTACTGTAAATACTGTATTTACATGCAATCTGGACATGTGTTTTATGAGTCATCTTGCCATTTTCTATTTTTTCTGGTCATTACATTAAGATAAAATTACTGATAACAAATTAAACTAGCAAATATTTCATCTTCATAATAAGATAATGTAGTTTTATGATGCTAGTGACGTAAGTTTTACATAGAAAGAAACAAGATACTGGTGAGAGCCCCAAGCCTATAAACATCACCCATACCTGGCAGAAATCAATTGCTTTTTCTGTAAACAGGCCCATGTGGCTCCCTCTTATTTTTACCAAGAATTATCTTAACCTGTGACATTCAATGAGAAAATGAAGTGACCAATATTAATGTAAAAACCAATGTTTGCGATTGTTCTTTCTTTGCCATAGCTTAGTGCAGGTGTACGATTGTGCCGGCTGATGAGCAATCAGCATATGGCTGCCTTGTCTGACAATTGTGTGTGTCTCTTGTTGGCATAGTTTATGATCCGTCTTCCTGAATTGAGGAATGATGATAATGTGACACCCCCCCCCCCCACACACACACACACACACACGCTGAAGCTGATATTCGTTTCATTGAAGAAAGTGGGTTCAGCTTGCGAACCGCCATAAACCATGTGTACGGGTTTTTTATACAGATTACAGGTCGAAACCTTGTACTGTGTGACATTAAGTATTAATATATGGCCCTTTAGTCTGAAACTTATTACAAACATTATAGGGCATCTATAGTGAAAAAAACACATTGCCCCTTTGCAAAGTTAAATTCATGTCCTCTGTGCTGCCTTAATCCTTAATCTCTGTCAATGACTTTGTTTAACCATGGTGTCAGATCTGTGTGCAGCTCTCCCCCCTTCCCCCTCCCCTCTGTTACCTCCTCCATGTCTCAACTCCAGCTAACCGACAAGCTTTTCATGTACAGTAGGAGTTAAAAGTTTAACATCCTGAAAAACACACCCACGTACAGTGGCCAATAGAAAGCAAGCTGTCCTGGAGACACAGAAGAAGGAGATCAGTACAGTTTACAATCTCTCACTTTGTGACCCATCATCAATCAGTGAAAGCTATAAAGAAGGGGGGTCAAGTGCAGCCATTTATCTACCATCAAAGCTACCTCTCTTCCCCCTGCTAATGCTGTTATCTCTATGTTTATTACAGAGCAGGGAGAGGGGATCACAGGGATTTGATTGACAGTCCAAGTAGGAGTAGAGGAATGCAATCACGTATTCTTCTAACTGGTGTATCTCAGGACATATAGAACACATGGAAAGAAAGAAAAAAAAGTTCATTTTCCCACTATAGATGCCCTTTAATCCTAGAGCTCCGCACACATTTATGGGCTTGACCCACTACACACAAATATCCAGCGAATGGACGTTTCAGACTACTATCGTTTTGTCTATGGGCACTCTGAGTAAGATCATAAATGGCACCTGACTAAATGTTCATACACCAAGCGTTAGTCAGCAAAAAAGGCCTGCGATTGCACGTGTGGATGGAGTTTTACCCAGATAATAGGACCATTTCATTACATGTGCAGTTTTCACCGTATAGTAGGAGCTGTCAAAAAGGAACACATTATTTTCCAAAATAAACCTTAACAGCTTAATGGTAAAATCTGTATGTGCCTGGAGCCCAGCTTCTTTCGTTTCCAAATATACCTGACATGCCCCTATTCCTACCTCATAAGGGATAGACGAGTAAAGGCTTTCTTTTGCTGATTACACCTTGTTCGAAGCCTTCTGTTACAAGTTGAATTGAATAAACTTACATGTCCCACTTTACCATTTTATTGAATTTTGGATTGTCGAGGGGGGGTGCTTGGACATTTACTTTGAAGTTCAAGCAGGATCAGGTGCACCTGAACAGCGGATTGTGTATCCCCTTCTTTCCCACGAGTTGCTACCAGTGATTCAGTTTAATTGAAACTTTGTTGCATGGGACATTTTATACTTTCCGCTACTGTGGCACTTTGATTGATACTGTGATCAAGAGTAATGTTAGGATGTATATGTGTTGGTTTTAACTTTTTGTAAAATAATAAAGGTATCTTTCAGCATTTATCTAGGGTCATTGTATTACTTAGATGTGGCTTAAGTGTGTGAGTGCTGGAGGGGGTTATTTTCTATCGGAGAGAGCTTTACAGTCTCTGTAAAGCTCATATCCTGTATGAGCAGTTATTAAATTTATCTATGATTTAAAACTACTTAAATACATTATCATTCTTCAATTAGATTCTAGATCTGCTGCATATATGCAGGACCCTGTAACTGCGTTTTCAGAAAGCTGCACTACATTACAGTCTGCTTCATTTGGTGTTAAAGAACTGTTCACCACAAATTTGTTTTTAGTATAATCTAAATGTCTATGTACAAATGACAAAACACCCCCTCTCAACTCTGTGATCCCATCCAAGAAATATGTGGACAAACCTTTTGCAAAAAACTTTTGCAAAAAGCTCTGTGAAGTCTGAAATTCTTTGCCAGTGCTGAAACCAGCTTCTGTGATTAAGCTAGCCACCTATAAAGTGTTATGGGCAGAAATGCTTAATCTGTTAATTTTTTCATCACCTTATGAAGGGCTCACATACCCTTTTGTATTGTTATATTAAAGGGTATCTTTACTCTTAAAAAAGGATGCAGTGAGTAAGGGAGGGGGAGAATTAGGAGCACTCACTAAACATTAATAATTTAATGACAAAGCAAGCACAGATAAATATTATACTTGTCTCAATTTGTAGTTTTCAGAAAATGTAAAGTTGTTTCAGTTAGTATAGTGAGAATGTGGATTATAACAGGAGTGGCATGGGAGTACACACTTATTTATTGTTATTTACATGTTCAGGTGACACTGGTTGAGACTTAATTGTGCTTTTTTTTCCTACACAAAATCTGACTGTTTAATCAATCGTAATGGATCTAGTTTGTGTTTCTCTGGTAAAGATTCCTACTTAACGTTCTTACCTTATATCTGCATTTTAAGCCTTCAAATATTGCTGTTGTGGTTGACATTACTTTACTCCTCTCCTTCCTCGACACAGCAACACACACCCTCTCTGACATGGTCGTGTGTTCCCTATGTCGGAGAAGGAGATGGGATGAGGAGGATCAGGACAACTTTCATCCATAACAGCGTGTGGCCATTTTTGTTATAAGTTAAAAATAGGCATTAGAAGTTTGTCTCCTACCTTTCTAGAAATTATTTTTGTTTTAACGGTTTAGTTCCCCATAAATAAAATCAAACTGACATGTGTTTAAAGGTCTTGGGTAGACAATTTTCTGTGAAAATAGAAATCTGGAAGCACCATTGTGCTTTTAGGCCATAAAAGAAAATACAGTGATACGACCTCAAACAGAGGTTTACAAAACCTCTGTGTGACCAGTTCTTACACTTTAGGAAAGGACCTATCTGTCTGAAATATGTTTTGTGGAAAATTCACAAATTTGCTTGATATGCAACTCCTGATGTGATTGTTTTGAGTTACCATATTCGGGAAGCCTTTACTAACTCTGATAACCACAGATCTGTTTGCAATAGAACACCAGTTTTACAGATTTTAAAACAACTTAAATGTTCTGTTTTAATCGTCAGGTCTTTGTGATTGGGAACAGGCCTTCACCCAGTCTGCTGAATTGGGCAAAGCAAGTCATCTCTGCCATCTTCTCATTGTATTGTTTTGCACGTCAGAATGTCTCACACTTACGGTAACACTTTTTTAAATTTTATTATTATTGTGGATTTATATAGCGCCAACATCTTACATAGCCCTTTACACTTCCATGTATACATTCACATCACAGATTACAATCTAAGCACATTTATTTGACACATACAACCTATCAGTATGTCTTTATGATTGTGGGGGAAACCGGAGTGCCTGGAGGAAACCCACGCAAGTACGGGGAGAACATAAAAACACTTTGCAGATGTGTCCAAGAGTGGAATCGAACTCAGGACTTCAGTGCTAACCACTGAGCCATTGCGGTTAACATTGCTCCTACTTTTCAATTAAAATATTTGTATTAAATTCATTTTACTACATGTGGGCATAAATCTGTAATTTAGATATAAATTAACCAGTGTTATTCAAATTTTTTAAACTACTTTTCAGTTTGTTTTTATGTACATTATGGCCATATTTATAATTATTTTAATATTTTAAGACTATTCATCTGGAGAGAGACAAAGTATTTTGTCACCAGGAAAGTAGTTTTTTTCTGCCCCCTACAGCCACCCCCCTGCATATTTAGTTGCAGGGCTCAGTTGATTAAAGAATAACTTTGGTCTCGGATAGACAAGACACAAGAAAGTGTGACCGGCATATAATGAGCTGTGTAAGAAGCCCCACCCCCAAAAAAATATTTTCTGAAGCTAGTTACAGACCTGCAAGCATTCTCTGGCCATTCCTCCACATATGAACAGCTTAGGGAGAGAAAAAAATATTTTGGATCTTGTGGCCTTGTTTTAAAAATGATTTAGAAGTTCGGGGATGGGGCTTATGAGGATCTTTCCCAGAAGTGGGCGTGCGCCAACCTTAAACACCCTTTATACTGCTGTATAGACTGCAACTAGAAGCATGATCTGGAAGTCATTTGCCCTTTTTAATAAATGCCACTTGTATGGAGACCAAAGTTCCTCTTTATTCCAGAAAACACTTAAAAGGGTGGTCATTTTAAATGTTAAAATCACTGAGATGTTTAATGAAAAATTTTGTCTAAAACACATTTGCCTTTTTGTTTTACCTAAGCCTAGATACATTTTTGTAAAATCTACAACTGTTTATTGGTTTTAGTGCACAGGGCTTTCTTTTTACTGTGTTGTATAAAGTAATACTTCCTAAATGTGGTTTCTTATTATTGTTTCCTGTAGTTCACCATGTCAAGAGATCTTGCATTGGTACCTGGATAAATCAGAAAGGGAATCAGCAGTGACATCCCTGGCAGAACTGTCTGGAATTGATAAAACTTTACCCACTGTTCCTAGTTCCTTTCAGATAAAGCCAGCTAGTCATGGAGGAGCAGTAATACTGCCAGAGACCAGCAAAGGTAAGGGAAGCGTGTTAGATGACTTATGTGTGGTGTAGTACCTAGGTTCCAATTGAATGCAGTGATTTTATTTGCAATAAGATGGTCGGTGGTGCAGATATGAACAATTTAGTCAAATAGATTCTTAAGTAAAATAAACTGGCATTAATAAACTATTTACAATAGCCACTAATGTTTAATAGTGTTCCATCCAAAATCTTGTCTCTTCTCAGTGTAATTTTAATTCTATTACACAGGCACCCTAAACTTGTAACACTTTGTAATTGTAAAACACTTCGCTAAAACACAGCGAATTTAAAATAGAATGTTTGCCAATTTTAATTACTTAACCATGTACTTATATATATAGTGTATATATGATGTGTAGTTTCTAATAACCAAAGAATCTTCTTAAAACTTTATCTGTGTGCATGCTTTTTTTATTGTTTGTGTAATTAAAAGGTATAGTCACCCCCAACAACGTTTGATATTTATAATTAGGGCTCCCCTAAACCCTCAAGTTTTATAATACTTACTGATTTGCACTACGTGGTAGAAGGAAGATATGCTTCTTGATCCTCATCAGCTCCTGTCTGCCAGCTCCACAAATCCTCTGTGGGCAATGAGGAGGCAATGATGTCACAGCCATGACCTTGACTGTTTACTGCTTCCTAGAAGAGGAGGACTGGAGCCAGTGATGATCAAGAAGACTTTCTGCCTGCGACGTTCTGGAGACCAGTAAGTATTGCGAAATTGAGATTTTGCCATTTAAGGGCAATTGTCTCAAACTTAACTTATTACATTCCAGCATCCTATATAAAACTTCTTAAAATGGTCTGTACTTTTTTGTGTCACTAGCTTGAAAACTGTAGGAGGAGATACAGTCCAAAATGGGTGGAATAAATAGGATGAAGAAATAGAAAGAACAGCCAAGTGACTACTTCAAGACAAATTAATAAGCCCTAATTGGTGTCTCAATGGAATTGTAAACCCAAACCCTCTAATACCCTTAAAGTTATTTGTTCTGCCATTATGTCCTACTTTTTGTGTCCACTCTTCCCTTTTGTCTCTTCCTTTAAAGGGGAACAAAAGTCTCCAGACAACATTGTACCAATAGACAGAATACATTTAGTAACCTACAACAATCTGGGTCTCCCCTCTATTTTTGCTGTGGCTGTTGGTTTATTTATGAAATTAACCTGTTGGTATTAGGGGTCAGCTACCACAATCCACCTTAGCTGGATAAATCACAGCTAAGTGTTATTGGTACACTTCACATGCACTTGTGTGTTCAAAAGATCCAAACAAGGAAGTTGCAGCCTTGCTTCCTAGAAGCTGACTAACAATCCTCTTTGCAATTTTTGTGTAAAAGTATTTAAATTCTCCTGTCCCTAACAATGATTTAATAGTTTGATTTTTATACAAAAAAGAAAAGTAATCTTTGCAGTGTATTTCTTAGCTATCGCAGATGTAAGAAGCAGAATATTAACATTTTGGTAAAAAATCAAACCTGCAACCTCATGTACTAAAAATCACGCTTGTGATCCTTTAGCGTGTGAGAATCACAACACCGTGCATACTGTGCCAATGTTGGTTGCCAAATTGAATGCACTGCAATCAGTTTTTGAAGTGTATGCGCTCACCATTTTTTTGCAGAACGCGTGCGCTCCAATAATGCTATATGGGAAATTTTGATTTTCGGTTCAAAAACATCTTCTCATTCAAAGTTACTTTCTTTGGCTTTTGACCCCTGCCAGTATACAGTATGCTGCATTAGCTAAGGTTCTCAAATCTCTATCTAGTTTAGCTCACAACTACAAAATACTTTTATTTACACTAGTGCAAAGCTTTACATATCCAGTGGGTATCAAGAAAGGTCACTGGTTTAATATGTTGTTTTTGCTTTTGTGTTTCTTCAATCCCAGTCTATTTTTTTTCAGTTCTGTTGAAGAGGAAGATGATGATGCTCTATATGAGAAAGTGTCTGGGGAGCAATGGCGATCTCAGTGTCTGATAGAGTTACTTTCTTCTAGTCCTAGCAGAGGCCTGGCTGCAGACTTCTTTCTGTTTTGCCTTAAGGTATGATGACTGTGTTAGAAACTCCCTTTATATCCATAACCCATTAGTGAAATCACCGCTTAAACAATGCCTACTTACAGCATCAGGACCTGGCCCCTTCACTACAGTAGATCTTTCTCTTTTCTTGTATTTCTCAATAATGTGCAGTGTGTTTATTTATAATGTTTTTCTGGACAGCAAAGTTATTAAATGTGTGATCCTGCTGTTTTCCCATTTATAATAAGATAGTATAAGACTGAACAACAGGCAGTTTCAGCTAAGCATCCATACTTCTACTCTCTGAACCAATCATCAAACAATCCAAAACACAAATAAAATATTTGCGAGAGCTGTTTATAAATATCGGAGGGAACTGTAACCAATTAGTTGGTTATGGTGCCCATAGACTTGCATGATTTAGGGAACATTAAATGGTATATGGCTGGAATACAGACAAGCGCTGGTCACTTAATTGATTGGATTTAGTTATCATGTCCAAGTGTATGTAGTTTTAATTGAAACCTTTATTATACATCATTATTACAGTAATAGAGAAGTTTTGCCTGTGATACTAATTACACATATATTAATATCTATTTATCTAGTGGATCTTTTTTTACTGTTAGGGGCAACACTTTGAGGGGGGAATAGATTCAGAGAATGCATCTCATCCCTTTAAAGAATGGGGATTGCTTAGAAGTAGTTTAGAAAAAAAGCTGTATTACAAAAATTCTGTTATCATCGGATTCTTTTAGGTAATTAACATTTCAGATGTTTTAATCATTGGTTAAAAATGTTAAAGTAAATCTGAAAGTCTTAAAGGTCATCATCTATAACCAAAAAAAGGTCATTGTAAATTGACCATAACTGGAAACTATAATTCTTCCAGCCACCACTGTATCATTTTTTTGTTGATCTGCCCCCTATTTCTTTAGATATCCAATCTAAAACTTATATTTCAGCTGTTCATTGCTCTCAAAAACTATTATTCTGTGAGTAGTTTTACTGTAGCTGGAATGGTGACAGCGTTGGACAGTTGGAATGCTGTGTGCAGGCTTGGCAGTTGGTTTGTGGGGGAAAAGTCAGGTTGAATGGAAGTGGGAGTGGTTAAAGGGACAGTTCAGTGGAAATTATCAATATTTGTTAAATCGTTCGTTGTGTAATGTGTATTTAGTTATTCTACATATTCTCCCCCTCTTTGAAAAATCAGTTGATTTCATTCCCTTTGCTGTTCCCTGCTGTTGACATTAATGAGCTGACATTTCAGGTTCTAAGGGCACGGCCACACTGCAACGCAGTCGCACGTGGAATCGCATGCGATTTCGTTGCGTTTGTGCATGTGTTTTTTTTCATCAAGTATAAGAAAACACTTGCGATTGTGATTTAAAATGCGGCACGCAAATCGCAAGTGCAATCACATTGTGCCCAAAACGCGCGTTTTCGGTGCGTTGACGCGTTTCCATTGATTTGAAAAAACCACAAACGCAGAAAAATCGCAGCAGTGTGGCCTAGCCCTAATGGTCCTTCTTCTTCCCAGGATGCACCACATCCTTGGAATGTTCCTAACAGTAATTTTCAGACATAATGCTGAATTGGCAGGTTAAAGTCATTGGGGTGGAAAAATATTGCTCTTTTTTTCTGAAAACCTTATGTATTTGCACTGAACGTTCCCTTTAAAAGAGGGAGGGGGGTACTGCTCCTAAACAAAATCTGTGCTGGATTAAATACATGCAGCAACACATGCAAATCAGTACAAAATAAGTACTACTTACATGTATTCAATTATAGATTTAGATGAGGCAAAGTAATTTTTTCAGTTTAGTGTACCTTTAAGGTTCATACACAAGTGCAATGGCGATGGTTTACCTGCAACACATGATGTTTATGAATGTCTGTTTGGGGGGATGATCGTGCCATGTATGGGTGATTCGTCGGCTGAAATGGCAGTTTGGTCAGGCCTTTTTGATGATCTGCCATCATTATAGCAGTATAGTCAGTCATAAAGTGATCGGTTTCACAAAGCAGAAAGCTGCAAGGTTTTCAGTGTATGGGCACCTTACAGATTGGGTCCTGGACCCGAACAAATTTATGCTCTACCCCTTAGAGAGGGGGATAGTATTTAATCTACTGGGCGACCTGAACAGTCAATACACCAATTGTTACTCAATAGAAATTAGTTGATTTAACCTTGGATCTCCTTTTAATATATTTTAAAAAATGAATATATTGTTTTAAAATTGTGAGTATTCTATGTATGGGGAAGTTGTGTGAAGGATAAAGAGGAGTCTAGCCTTGGATTTACATTGAAAGTAGCAACCCTACTTTTTAAGATATTTTTTTCTTAGTTACTAGCCTGTCCTTACTTGATATAGAAGGACATTGAGGGTTATAAATTAAAGGCATTTTAGCAGGATCATTTCACCAGTGGTTATAGGAATAGTAAATTATCGGCTAATAACAAGGGCAACAATACACCAGGTATAGTGCAAAGGTGAGAAACATGATGTGAATGTAAGCGACAGAAAAAAGGCTGACAGGAGGTAATACTGTAATGATTTTCTAAAATCAATGAAGATTGTTTAGCAGAAATCCTGTGATATATTTGTACAATAAAGCTTTGGCTTAATCATTATAAATAAAGTTAGTTTCTGTGACTTGGACAGTGTAAGATTACACTGTTCAAGTATATTATTGCCTTCCAGCAAGGTATCTAGGCTGAAATCATTCATCTGATAGATTGTGCTGGATCAGTGGAAAATCTCTGATTGCTGTTTGATTATGGGGTGGAGTTGGTGCCAGTTCTATTACTGCATTTATTAAATCCTTCTTGTAACAAGGGAAAGCGTTTAAAGCCAGTTTCTTAATCTGTAGAAATACCCAAAAAAAGTACCGTAACTTGGAAAAGTTATTCTTTCTCTTAAGAGTAAAATTATATTATTTTTGTTTCCTCTTTTCTTCCTTAACCAAGTTCTAGATTTCCGGACAGGAAAAAAAAAAAAAAAAGAAGTTCTAAATAAAGTAACTATAACAAATGACAGGAGATACAGACATGATAAAGGCCCATTATAAAAAAAAGTAATTCAAAGCCTAAAGGGTGTGTACATAAAAATCAGTGTTTAGTAACTCTTTTCTTAAAGTATAATTGGATATCTATTCACTGCTTATTTAGAGTGATTGAAGTAAATTGGCTCACAGCCATTGATAAAGCTAGGTACACACAGTCCAGATTTCTGAAAGATGACAGACAGGATCTGCAAGATCCTGTCTGCCATCTTTCAAAGATCTGCATACACACAGTCTCGAGCGTTCTCCCTAATGAACTTCATAGGAGAAAGCTCGGGACTGTGTGTTTCCATCGGCCGCGCTAGACTCCTCTATAGGGAAACGAACGTACACACATAACGATAAATCCCAGATACCGTCGGATCTGACGGTATCTGGGCTTTATCGTTACTGTGTGTACCCAGCTTTACATGTGGCCATTTTATAAGGGCCTTTTCAGAATGTGTTACTAGGTTTCAAAATACACTATCTTTTGGCTACAGGGCCAACCTAGAAGTCTCCCTCCCCCATGTATTTAATAATAATAATTGATTATTTGACAGTTTGAGGTCATAGGTAAATGTGATGGATGGGTGATACAACTGGCTTAAATTCTTAACCAAAGACAGGTGTCCTGTGATTGTTTTACTTCATAATATGTACAATGGCAGTTGACAAATTCATCTAGAACCTGCTACAACTCTGTAAAATTGTGGTTTGTTTTATGTCTATTTATTTGCAAATCAAATGAAATCAAGTTTCTGCTGTGTACATTTATACAGTGTTGTCCTTTGGGGAAACATTTTCCAAGTGCGAACTACTCCCCAATCAATGCTAAAACTAACCTGAAACATTTTATATATGAGTATAATATCTTTACTTTCAACATAAACCAACAGGTTTGTTTGTGATGTAAATCAGAATATAGAATAAATTTACATTCTGGTAACTTTGCTTTTGTTGGTTCTAAAGCTGGGTACACACAGTACAGATTTCTGAAAGATGACAGACAGGATCTGCAAGATCCTGTCTGCCATCTTTCAAAGATCTGCATACACACATTCCCGAGCGTTCTCCCTGAACTTCATAAGGAGAACGCTCGGGACTGTGTGTTTCCATCGGCCATGCTAGACTCCTCTATAGGGAGTCTAGGGCGGCCGATGGAAATTTTCGGCCTTTCCCGAACGAGCATACGGCCGACCCGATCGTTCGGCGGTCGCGCGCTCGTTCGGGAAACGAGCGTACACACATAACAATAAAGCCCCGATACCGTCGGATCCGTCGGTATCGGGGCTTTATCGTTACTGTGTGTACCCAGCTTAAATGTGGCTGCTCCAGCCTTGAGCATATGCAGCTGTCATGCATTTTCATCTTTGTCATTTAATTAATAGTCAAATACCTGATTAAGTAATAACTTGCTCGAAGAAGCCCGTTATTTGCAGTGTTGCACAAGTTGTTTTGTAACTTTTCTGTGGATATAGGATATTTACTGCAAGTAGGAGACTCCTCACACAGGAAACCCTGGTTTTGGTTGTAATTAATTAGTGTTTCTTGGTGTTCCTCAGAGGCTGACCCCACTCAGTGTGGGAGAAGATGAAGCAGAGTATGGTTCTTGTCTTGGTGATAATCTGGTGGATCTGGAGAGGAGGCTTACATTATCTCATGCGGCTCAGGAGAAACATTTGCAGTTACTGCAAGTTCTTTCTGTTCTATGTGAGAGGCTTTCGGACTCCATTTTTACTGATGTCCTGCAGGTAAAGAAGGTTTGGACTTGGCTTTGAAAATACAGAAAAGTATGAAGAATCTAACTCTTACTTATTTTCATACAGGTGGTGGAATTTATATCTGTGACATTGGAACGGGCCTGTGCTAGTTATGCCATTTCTAAAAGTAGTACTGTGGCTTCACAAACACTCAGCATGGCAATGGGACTTGTTGCTGCAATGCTTGGTGGGGCAGTAAAGGTGAGTATTAGAAATAGGTTTGAGATTCTGGGAAACTTCCTGATAGGGTCTGCAAAGATTGGCATGGGTTAAACACTGCTCCTTTACCGTTTTGTAAGCTCTGTGCTTCTGGCGGAATATTAAATCATAGGGAGAGGTGCAGACCTGGAGGTGAGTCACAGAATGGGTGACAAGAACTGACAGGATCCCCTGGGTTTCCATTTGGAAAGCTGGGTATCTTTTAACTTTTAATTCGCTGCAATATATAAAACACATGCAGGGCGATGTAATAAATGTTCTTAATGTTAAAGGGCATGTCCACCCCCAAAACTATAATCCCCCCAACTACTGGCCCCACCATGTAGTGTAGTTTAATCCTTACCTCACATCCCAACTCCATCTGGTTCTCCTGTAGTCCCCCCCCAAAGTTCCAAAAACTGCCCACCAGGAGGCTAGCAGGTCCATATAGGACACTGCCTGCTACTGGCCTCCCGGAGATTCCTGCCATGCGTGCTGCAGCCCTTCTCCCCCCTCCCTCTCCCTCCCTCTCCCTCCCGTTCTACTATCCCTCCCCCTAGCGAAAAACCCCCTTAATATCATGCTCCCCATGTCCCCCAGCCCCAACCGCATGTTTGTTTTTTTTAAAAAGCTCCCCAAACCCTTACTTACCTCTCCGCTTTCCTCCGCTGCACTGAATGACCGGCAGCCGCGTCCGTGATTGGCTGCCGCTCAGCCAATCACAGACGCGACTGCCGGCCCCGCCCCTCTGCTTGCATTCTCGCAAGCAGAGGGCCGGCAGTGCGGCGGAGGATCGAGGGGAGGTAAGTAAGAGTTTGGGGGGCTTTTTAAAAAAACAAATCATGCGGTTGGGGCTGGGGGACATGGGGGAGCATGATATTAAATTTTCATTTTAGGGGTGGACATAGCCTTTAAAAATGGTGCTAATTTTGCCCAAAGCAATCAGATGTTAGCTTCTCAAATGTATGTATTTTATTTCTTATATAGCGCTACATATTCCGCAGCACTTTACAATTATTTACTCAATTCACATCAGGCCCTGCCCCAAAGAGCTTACATTTTAATCACTTTATGTACACATACAACCTATCAGTATGTCTTTATGATTGTGGGGGAAACCGAAGTGCCCGGAAGAAAACCACGCAAGCACGGGGAGAATATACAAACTCCTTGCAGGCACGGGGTACATAATGGTACATAACATCTGATTGGTTATGAACGATAAGAACCATTTTAACTTTTATTACATTTCCCTGTTGGTGTATATCATTTCCTGGTGTTTCTTATGGCATTTGTATGGTTCAGTATTTGAATATGTTGCACTGATTGGTTAAATTATTCACCTGTTACCAAATAATTTAGCACGTTGTTGTATGTTAGTTGGTAATTGATTTAGAAACATATATATATATTGTGTCTGGGTCGCCGGGGAACCCTCATTTTATCGTCTTCTGTAAAAAAAACTGTTTTTGCTTTAGCATATTAAATAAATAAAATAAGAGATCTGAAATGTACTGTGAGAGGAGCCCTGGTTGTCTTGTTTGCTGCAGTCTGTTGAGTTGATATTTCACCCTAACTGATCTTCAAAGTTATTGATACACATGGGAACCTTCAAGTTAAATTAGGGGTTTTGCCCTCTCTTTCCTCAGTTGACATCTGTTGATTTTGGACATTTAAAGAAATTACTTCCAATCCTTGAAAGAGTGTCCCTCATGCACCCAGAACCCATTATACAAGAGTTGGCTAGGGACCTCCGAGTCAGTATAGCAACACGTTGTGCTGTCCAACTTCCCAGCAGGATGTGTGATAATAAGACTACAGCAGAAAACGCTATGCAGAAGCAAAGTGAACAACGAGAACCAACTAGCCCAGCTGAGGAACTAAAGAATTTTCAGGAGATTCTTGACTCTGCACAGAAATCTGATATCCCTACAAGAGCAGCCGCATTGCGTTCTCTCACTCGCCTAGTGGAGCATAGACATCACCTGGTACTGGAGAATAAGGATCAAATTTTACAGGTGAGGGGAAGCTTATTACTTTGTCGAATTTCTTTCTTAATTTTAATTTGCTAAACAGTAATCTTAAAATTTTGTCTTAGCTGTTTGTAGAAAATCTGGAACAAAAAGATTCATTTGTATACCTGTCTGCAATTCAAGGTAAAGAAACACCATTTTTTTTCCATGCAAAAAATAACTTTTGATCTGGTGTAGATTGTTTCTCTGCTTCCTTCTGAACTCTGCCAACTGCTGATTACATCCATGCTCCCTTGAACAATACGCGCATGTGTGTGGTCATGGGGGCGTGGATGATGTTGGGACTTGTCAGAGAAAGTAGTGGAGGAGTGCGATCGCAGTTAAGTTTGTTGGGTTCCTTTCCTCCGCCCGTTGGGATAAGGTATAAAATAGCTCCTTAAAATCAAAATAGATCACTGCTATTTTTAGGTGGAGATACCCTTTAAAGAAAAATTAAGAGTATGTTCACCCTTTTCACATTGACATACAGGCGATTAAGGAGCTAAGTGTTACCACCCATTCTTCAATCAATCCAATGGGAGCCAGGAAGGAACCCAGCAAACGAACCGGCGATCGCACTACTCTAGGAGCAGGCAGGGAAACTTGTAAACTTACCTGCAATCGCACTCCACCACTGCTTCCTGTGACCGTTCTTGACTGCTTCCAGGCGATACTATATTGAGCATACCCTTTAATGGAACTTTCTCCCTTCAGAGAAGGGAGAATGCTACTTAGGGTAATGTTCTAAAATGTGTTAGGTTCTCACCCCTGAGAATTTAGCAGATCATCAGAAATCGCACCTGAAAACTGCAGGTATAGACAGTGCATCCTCTGGATCACTGGAGTAGGGAAGGGGCATTGCTGAAGCTGCAGTTTTCAAGTCATTTATTGAATTTGTTTTTTGGTCTTCATCCTGAGTACAGCAGAAAGGAGGTTTTACAAAGAGGAACACTTTAGTTCCTCTTCATAGAAAGTGTCAGGTTTACAGTTTTGTTGTATTTTCTATGCAGCGCACAGTAATCCCTAAAGTAGTTCATGTCTACAAAAGATAAAATTCATTCTTCTTAACTTTTTTTTTTTTTAACCAGGGAGCATTCTAAAAATGTTACATAACTTTTTTTTCAGAGCTTACACCTACAGGTATAATTACATGTTCTGCCCTTAATGGGCAATGATCAGACCTAATAAAGATATTAATCTATATTATATGTACTATTAAGACCTGGGGGGCTGAAATCATATGTATGTGCATCTTCAAATATTCATTACAGAAATTAATTTCACAGGCAAGAAATATCCTTTCAGCCTGCACTATTCGAAGGCATTACTTTTACTTGCACAAGTACTTTAGTTCTCAAGTTTGTGTTCCTTGTAAAGGTAGATAAGTGATCTTGGAAGGTGGTTGACAGTATATATGTACTACGTTTTTGTGAGACAATGAGGCCTATGTTACATAGTATTTTTTCAGACCAGTCATGGGAAACCAAGCAAAAGAACAGCCTTTGATCTAAATGACGAGAGGCTCCCCACTAACCAATAATAAGGTGCTGTCAAGGAAGGACCATCTTCAAAGGAAACCAGCCATGCACACGATGTAGCCCAGTTTAAGCACCATTGTTTTACCTTTGTTGAGCCTCTTCCAAATATAATCTCCTGCTTTATATATTGAACAATTATTATTTTGCCTTCTACAATGTATAAAGTTATTACTGTGAGAACTAATTGAATTGTTTACTGTAGTTTTCTCTGTCAAAAAGTGTGATAATTATAGTGCCTAAGAAAGGTGAAGAATAATTTTTGCAGCATTAATAGATGGGAGAAACAGCAATTCCGGGAAGTTTGTTTTTTGTTTTTGCATTTCTTTCCTATATTGTCTATTGATGTTTTTCACCCAAAATCTACTGTTATCAGCTGAGGAATCAGTCAGACAGAAGATTTTTATTTGTCACTGTTGGCTACTTATACTTTATTATAGGATTATACAGATTATAGAGGATTATAAGGAGATCGGATTTTTAAAGTGTATATGTGTTTTTTTTGTATTAAAGGGCATGTCAGTCAAAAAATAAGTTTTGCTAGAAATGTAGATAACCCCCCTAAACCCCACTTTTGCATTAGTAATATTTGTCAGCACAGAAACCCTCTGCTCCAGGTGAGTACATGCCTTCGGGGGAATATTTGGCACATTATTAATAATGCGAAAGTGGGTTTGGGGGGGGTCCTCTACATTTCTAGCTAAACTTTTTTGACTGGACATGCCCTTTAAATAATTGTTTTGTACATGCTTTAAATTTTCCTTAATTACTACTTCAAACTTTCCTTGTTTATCGATAGGTGTTGCTGTTCTGTCTGGAGATATTCCAGAGCGTGTTCTGTCTGTTCTTTTGGCAAAATATGAAAACCGTGTATCTACCGAAAGCAAACCACAAACCCCTGAGACCAGGCTGAAAGTGGGTGAAGCTCTGATGAGATGTACTAAAACATTAGGTAAGTGATGGAACTCAAAACAATAGCCATGAATATCCTGTCAAATGTACAGTGCTCAATAATGTTGTCAACAGTTACTTGAACATGTTTTAAAATTCGCTCTTTGGGACTTCTAACAGACCTATATTTTAAAGTGCCCCTAATGCAATATTGATGCATCTAGAGTACAGAAAATGTTGTAAATCTAGTACAAACCTAAAAAAAGGTTTTTTTGGTGTAGTTTTGTTTCCACCATAGTTTACCATAACATTTTGCACATGTATGGAACCTTTTACATTTTGGCAAGATCAGTCAGTGAAAAAGGAGTAGGAAAGCTCAATTATTTATACTGAATTTTGTTGGCTTTTTTAAATAAATATAGGTACACTTGTGATTCACCTAGTCTTGTGTACACAAAAGATGCTGGGTGAACTGGCTGCGAAACATTAAAAAAACTAAACTACCACTTCAGCCAACAATCTTACTCCTGTTGGCATCATATGTGATGCGTCAGATCAATGAACGATTCTACAGCAAGCCACCACACACCTAAGCTTGTTGGTAGAACAGTAATCTTACCTGTTGAAGGTGCTTAAAGGGTTTCTGCCCCTTACCTGTCCTCTTGGAAGACTCTGGCATACGCTGGGGAGCCCTCCCTCCCACCCTCTGGATCGCTCGTCTCTGTATTGTTTGTTTTAAGAATAAACTCTTTACTGTAGTGTAGTGTAGTCCCTAACGGCCAGGTTTAAGTTGTAAAAAATTGCAGAGAAAGACACTTAACAGACCTTGTTCCTTCGGCTTTCTCAATAGCCGGCAGCTGTGTTTATGATTGACTGAGACTCAGCCAATAATGGACGTGGCTGCCGGTCCGGACCCTAATGCTACTCCATTCCTGGAAGTAGCATTAGAAGCGGAGACCGAGGGAACTAAGCTTGGCAAGTTTTTTGTTTTTTTTTTTTTTTTACAATTTATACCTGGAAGTTAGGGTTGGGAGGGGGTCCCTACACTACAGACAGAAAAAAAAAATTTGGGGGTGGACATACCCTTTAAGCTACTGGATAAATACATGAAATAACCCCAAAGAAGATGTTCAGGAGGGAATATAAGCAGGGTTTTCTGTGTGCCTGACTAGAAAATAAGTTTAAATTACCGTAGTAAAATTTTTGGGGGGTATTTTTTATTAGCTTAACTAACAAAGAAAAAAATAATAAATATGCCTCCAATGTTATAGTGTATTTTGCATTGTAACTGTATATTCTACCATAATATTAAGGAAATAGTTCACACCTAAACATTTAGAAACTGTATGCTTGGCACGTCGAGTCTAAATCCCAAGGCTTGTTGAATCCTGTGAGTGCCCTTTAATCATTTGTTTTATTTTGTTGAAGCCAGAGGACATATAAGCATCCATCTGTGTAAGCCTGTAAATCTGAATGTACTTGTGTGGACACAAACCCTTTTTCATCATTTTTTTGGGAACTTCCCATTTTGTGACTCATGTTTAAATGTTTGCATTACTACTTCATTGTATTACATTGGAATCCTTACATTATTCAATTATGGTTTTGTAAGAAAATAAAAGTATTAATGACTGTATGATTTTTTTTTTTTGTTTGTTTGTTTTATTTAACTTTAGGTAATTGTCAGCCAAAACAGCCAACAATCTAAAGTGTGTACAGGCTTTTACTGACCTCATCAAAGGGCAATTCCACCCCCAAAACTATAATTTTATATGTTATTAGCCATGATTCTAGCTTTAAAACAAACCATCCCCCATCAAAAATCCGTTTAGCCAATTTGAAGATACATACGTTTTTCCAATATTCTTTTTGCAGACCAAGAGCATCTCCGTGTAATCTGACGTCACCTTTCCCGTGCCTTTTGCCTCCCTTGGTGCCCCTCCCACATCCGGATCCATCCTCGGCCCCCCTGCATCGTAGCGTGAAATACTTTTAGGGTGTGATGGAGGACCCCTGCCCAGACCCAAACGCTGGATTATTATTTTAAAAAAATGTTTGTAGCCTTACTTACAGCCCTTTGTTCTTGCTGCCCTTTTCGTGACGTCAGCCGCGTCTGGGATTGGCTGTGATGCAGGGGAAACGAGGATGGATCCGGATGGGGGGGGAGGCATGGATTGGATAATGGTGAGCTGCTCCTTTTCTGCAAAAAGCATGTTGGAAAAACTTATATATCTTCTAATTGGCTGAACGGATTTTGATGGGGGATGGTTTGTTTTAAAGATAAAATCGTGGCCAATAACATATAAAATTTGAGTTTTGGGGGTGGACATGCCATTTAAATAGTCTATCTAGTCAGATCACTTAATTTTATTGGAGATCAAACCCAATTGATCTTCCACGTTGCGGGAGTTCTCCAAATCACTTTCCCTTCCATTTAAACAGAGCAGTCTGCTCCCCCATTACAGGGGTTCGGTGGGTTCCGAACTCGCGGACATATTTATATATATATTTTATATACATAATTATTAAAAAATTCGAGGATTTTTGAATTGAAAACCCTTGACTTTAGTGCTCCATAACCCTAGAATGCAGTGTTCGGTAACCCTCGAATTTGGAGATAACCCTTGATTGTAGCCTTTGTCAAATTCAGCCATAACTCTCGAATGTGAAAATTCATGCGGAAGCCAAACAATTAGTCGATTGCGATAAAAGTGAGTATTTAAAAATTTTTTGGTGATATGTACCCAGACCATTTCCCAGGTCCCAGAGCCAATTACAGTAATTTACCATTGCTAATTTAACCGTATTTTATTTTCAAACTATTTTTCCCCATTGATTTTAATGGCTCAGTTTTCGAACTACAGAGCTTTTACTGAATTTTGATAGTTCTAAAACGAAACGAACTTTAGGAAGTTTAGGCATCTCTAGTGATGACTGACACATTTTCAAATAACAGATTCCTACTAGAGATCAAGTTTGTATGGACTTCATCTTAGTATACAGTTTGTGTTTGTCTATGGTCAGCTTTAATTACACTTGGATCAGCTAACAGTGACATATACCGGTATTAAAGATTTTTATGTTCTCCCTGTGCTTGTGCTGTTTTTTTTAGTGCTTAAATTCCCTTCCACAGCCCAAGACATGCTGATTATTACCTAAGTATAGCACAATATGTTCTGCACTATTAACTATGTATAAATACATATTTTACCATGTGCAGCTGTATTTTTAAAGTATTTTTAAATCTGAGCAATTTTAGGCATTTGACTGAATACCAAACTCGGTTGGTGTGTGCCAAGGACAGTGATGTTGGCTTAATATTGAGAATAGAATATGGATGTTTATGCAACTTTATTATTGGTTATTTAGATGTTTTATGTAGCAGAGTTAAGCTAGCCATTAACATTTTATTTTTGAATGTGTGCATTAATAAATATGAGTTCATGGCGCAATGGATTAAAGGAATAGTTCACACAAAAAAACTATTCCTTTAAAGCAGTGATTGAAGACCGGGAGGTAAAGGACCTATTCCTTACCTTACGTTCTTCAATCACTCGACCGCAGCTCAGTCCCGACTGCTTCCTCATTTAGTTTCACTATAGTGTGCATGTGCGATAATACGCGCTATAGTAAACTAAACCAGGTAGCGGTTGGCAAAAAATATATTCACCTACGATCCTGGATCCTGGTCAAGTGATTGAAGAACGGAAGTTAAGGAATAGGTTGTTTACCTCCCGGTCCTCAATCACTGCTTTAAAGCAATAGTTTTTTTGTGATGTAAAAAAGAGATGTACCCAAATGTAAATATAAGTAGAATTAACAAGAAGAAATGTTCTGCTTACCCAGCTAGTCTGATATGCCTACTTTATCCCTTTCTACCCATCAATAATATGTCTTCTCTTGTACTCTGAAATGATTTTTTTTTCTATTCCCAATACTCCTTCCTTGTAGCCAATCGGCAATGTCCTGACCCTGCTTTCTCTAGAAGCTGTGAATCAGTCTTCCCACATATTTCCTCTGCCACCCAGTAGCACCTGTCTTCATTGGGAAATGTGATATTTTCCTCCTCCTCACCTCCTCACAACATTGTAACATTGTTTATTTAGGCTTAAATGTGCAATTGTATTGGTAATATTGTATTAGTAAATTACAAAATGTTTTTCATATGCATTTGTTTTTAAGATAAGAGTTTATGTGACAAAACTGTACAATAACAGTACACAGTACAGTAATATCACTATTAGCCAGGTCAGTGACAAAACAAGCCATTGCCTGGTCATTGCATTAGCCACAGGACATGTATGTATGAATTATTTTATTTATGAAGCAAGCAATTATGCAAATAAATACAAATTAAATACAATTTCATACACAGGTTAAGAACACACACATATAGGAATTATGGATAAACTGATATAAGTGCAGCATGCCTTGTCACATTAGGAATGAGATACCTGCTCTGAAGTGCTTACAATCAAAGTGAGTGGGATAACATACAGATACAAGTGGGGTAGAAACCTACCTCACCTTAATCTATATAGCACGTATCTTTGCCCAAGATAGCTCCAGGGAATTTATGGCCCATACATTATAGAACATTTCTCATGATATTTCTGTGAATAGTAGCCATAACCATTTGTTAACGTTTCTTATGATATTTCTATGAATAGTGGGCACAACTTGCCAAGTCCAGATATACCAAGCTGATACTCTTATCTGAACAAACTTGTAATAAAAGTGCTTCAACAAAGTATTAGGGCATGTGACACTAATAGAACCAGGATTTGATAGGATTTCTTTATTAATTTTTTCTCATTTTTTTTTAACTTGCCTTTGTTTCTTTTTTTTATTGTACAAATCCCCGAAATTTAATAGGGTGTGTACCATTAAGTCCATATTCAAATAGTCTCAAATATATAACAGAACACACTGGGTCTTTTTATTGTGTATTTATTTCCACATCATATTGGTGAAGGCCTTTGCTATTATGATGTTGGAAATAAATACACAATAGAAGACCCAGTGGATCCCTGTGTGTGTGTTCTGGACACTGTAAATTATTCATGATCTAATAGTTGGCTGTGGCCACTTAGGAAAACAAGGAAGCAAGACTGTTCACAGAATCAAGGCTTTGAACTTGGACAATACAATATGCTTCCTGGGTGTGTAATGCAAAGCAGCTTTTCAGGATCACCCGATCACCTGGCAAAATTACTGAAACAGTTTGGTAACAGATCTTCCTGTGCAGAGAGATGATTTCCTAATAATTAAAGTAACATAATAATTTAACCCATGCTTCTTTACATTAGACCTAATTATGATACTTTCCTGCAAGATGATCTTTTGATATTTTTTTTACAATCTTTTGTGAAACCGCACTCTCAGTCACAGCAAACTGTCGGACGTGGCTACTTTTACTGCAACCAACAGTCCTTTGTCCTGGCTGGGATGAAGAATTGGAAATTGTGTACCCAGCTTAAGAAGACTTTAGTCTACTATATGGTTATATATGCCAGAGCACATGCAAATCACACAGGTCATATATATTGACAGCAAGAGAGATAGCTTCATTAAAGATGTTCGAAACTGTTGAGTTTTGTTCCATCTTCGAATTTTCGGAAAGTTTGAGTTTTCGATCTACTTTCGATTTTCGAAAATCGTCTAATTTTGATTTTCGATGATGGTCTACTTTCGATTTTCGATAAAAATCGAAAATTCTAAAAATCCGGGTTCTGTAAAATTTGAGAGTTCCGAAAGTTTTGTCGGGACTTCGAAATCCTCAGATTTGTTCGAAACTGGGTTCTATTCAAACCCGCATTACATCTCTAAGCTTCAGTAATATTAAATTAAAAAAATAAATGTGAAGTTCCCTTGCAGTATTTTGCTTAAAGGCTGCATCTGTTTTGTGATCAGCAAAGATGTTGTTATTCGTGTAGAGTCCTTGCCCCCACTAGGTGACGTTTCATCATTTTTCAAACCCATGCATTCGTTATCTTTCACGCAGATCATACGTATACGTATTTCCCCTTCCCAATTAGAAATATAAAAATCGAATGCAATGTTAAACACAAGGGGTCCCATCTGGCTTTGTAAAGCTGTCCATTTACATGAGACGACTGTTGCAGCGCAGATTTTTGGGGTCAAAGCCCCTTTATCATTAACTTTGATCTCAAAAATGTTTTTTTATAATAATAGAATCATTTAAATATACAGTCCTGGAATGTGTGCCTTTGATTGGCTGGACTTTTTACAGGTAGGTGACCATTAGTGGTGCTCCAGTTCCATATATGTGGATAATGCATTTCTCTTTTTTTAAAGTGATAAAGATCTGTAAAAATATTTAGGATTCTGATCATCTTCTGTTCCATAAGCCTAAATTTTAGGAAGGATACCAAATTAAATTTGCTCTTTTGTTCACAGGTGATTTGGTATTCCTATATAAAGATTGTCTAATTCACACCTTTTTGAGGGGATCAAAAGACCCTGACAGCTCTGTGAGGGCTAGCAGCCTTTCTAATCTTGGAGAACTTTGCCAGTACTTACAGTTCTCTCTCGGTTCAGTAGTCCAAGAGGTTGGTCTTTCTACTTAACCCCTCTGTCCATCAGAATCTAACAAATAAACGGTTGGGTAAAACCTGCTCTTCTCACTATCCTACCTGCAGGTTTGTTCCTGTTTATCATCTGTTGTGCGACATGACCCAGAGGTCCAAGTGAGAAGGGCAGCCATTAATGTCATAGTATTGCTTTTAAGAGGACTAAGTGAGCGGGCTACTGAGGTGAGTGGACTTTTTAATACTGTTATTAAGAATCTGTAGTCTGGGAAACCAATTTTCTGTTAAAATAATTGCTGTTTTTTTCATCAAGTGTCTGTAAAATTCTTATACTTTCTGTTTTAATATTGCAAATGATCCTGCAAAGTACCGTATATACTCCAGTATAAGCCGAGGTTTTTAGGTTTTAAAATAAACCTAAAAAACTTACCTCGGCTTATACTCCAGTCAAGGTCTTCCTTGCTGTGATCGATGTTGCTGAGGCTCCAAATCCGGCTGCCGCACGCTCTGTAAGTCCTGTGGGTTTGCCGGCTGACGTCAGTACTCGGCACGGGCAGTGAGAGGCGCCGGTAGTAGTGACGTCAGCCGGCAAATCCACAGGACTTACAGAACGTGCGGCAGCCAGATTTGGAGCCTCAGCAACATTGATCGCAAGTAAGTACAAACTTAGGGAGGAATCTCCAGGTAAGGAATGGAGGGGGCTCTACACTGCTGGATTAAGTTGCCTTTTAACTGCAGAATTCCCATACAGTTGATTGGAAACTACAACTCCCAGCCACTAAAGCATGCTGGGAGTTGTAGTTTCCAAAACATCTGTATGGAAATCCTGCTGTCCATTTAAAGGGCAACTTAAGCCTCAAAACAATAAAGAATCAGAAGGAGGAAGGTATCTATTGCAGAAGATTAAATTAAATAGACAGCAGAATTCCCATACAGATGTTTTGGAAACTACAACTCCCAGCATGCTTTAGTTGCTGGGAGTTGTAGTTTCCAAACATCTGTATGGGAATTCTGCTGTCTATTTAAAGGGCAACTTAAGCATCAAAATAATACTGAATCAGAAGGCAGTAGTGGTCATAATTTCTACCCTCGACTTACACTCGAGTTAATCAATTTATCCTAATTTTTCAGGTAAAAACAGGTGCCTCGGCTTATACCCGGGTCGGCTTATACTCGAGTATATAGGTAATTCTTCCTGTGGCACAAAATATAATAACTAGCCTTTTATTTTCTTGGAGAACATTTTAGCAGTTTCTTCTGTGTAGTACAAACCACATTAGTGTGGCATTTCTTCTAAAGGCTTAAAAATACCGGTACCACTTTTTTTTTTTACAATTTTTTTGATAAATTTTGTATATTTTTCAGTATTTACTGAAAGATGATTTCTCATAATAAGTAGAAAGTCACATAGGCAGGGATCAGCCAGTAAACCTGACAATTCATTCCTGAATTATTTTGTTAATGAAATCAGTCATACTGAACAATTGAACATGTGGGTAAGCTGCACAGGACTATCAATAAACAAAATGTCACCTAGTAATTATGACCAGCATGCTGTATTACAAATACATTTTTCGATCAAACAATTCTAAAGTTCCAGGCTTAAATTGGCCATACACATGTGATTACATGTGATTGCATATGTGCTGAAATCTGTTATTAACATTCAGTGGTAACTGATCTATATGCTGTAAGGGGATTGGGGTATTGGTTGGCTTGGCTCCCACTCATCCTGTATACAAAAGGTCATAATGGAACTCAATTGGGTTTAGAGAGAGGCAACTTAATTGTTGCCGACTTCTGTCATTTTTTGGCACTGCGGTTGAGAACAGCCCCTACCCACTGACAATAATGGGTAAATCACATCGTTCCCTGACGGGATTTACCCATTATCATTTGTGTGGATGGCTACCTTTAGTCCGTTGGGACCTGTCACAGGACGCGGGGGCGAAGCGAGAGACCGGGTAAGTTCTGCAACTCCGTTCCCGGCTCCTGAACGTTTTATTAAAGAACGGGAGGTAAGACACTGCTCAATTACCTCCCAATATTTAAAACTGAATTGAAAAAGTGATTTTAGCAGTGGAGATACCCTATAAAGCTCCCCTGCTAGGGGGTATATTTTATAAAAGTTAATGTACCCCCTACTGTAAACTTTATGGATATCAGATGTTACGTGTGTGCCGATGTCTGTCAATCGTTCGACCGGATCGGGCAAAAAGGGGATCAGACGTGGCGGTAAATCACCGCTAAAGTGTGGTTGTCTATGGACTGCACGATCAGCCTCAGCGATCGGTTGGCTGCAGAACTCGTCTATGATGATTGCTCGCTTGTGGCGAACCGTCGGGGCGAAATATTTGCCCATGTGTACCCAGCCTTAGGTAGGCATCATAGGTAGGGTAAAAATGTTGAACAAGATGGTCAATGAGAACCTCTACAAAGATAGATGGACATGTGTATTAACCCCCACTACTTTGTTACAAATACTGTTAAAATAAAGCTAGTAGTTCATATTTTTAACTTGAGTGGTGATTTTTGTAATTTCATATTAAAGGGCATATGATTTCTTATAAAACACAATGTTCAGGTGTGTCTTAATATAATTTGAAACTAAACTGATATATATGTATCTGGCTGGCCAAATCTTATTTTGATACTAGCAGCACAGGCTTGCTTACACCAGTTGCAGTTAGCAATATGAAACGGGGGAAAAGCCAGAATAGGATTGTTTTTAAGGTGGTTGGGGGGTGGGTTAGGAGTTAAAATATAGCAATGCTGGTCATTATATCGGGGATCATCTGGATGAGAAAAGAACCAGCTCAATCTAATATGTTGCACAGTTTCTGTATGCTTGTGAAGGTTCTCATTCATCCATGTATATTTTAATGCCTTCTTTGTATTCTATGTTAATCAGGTGCCCTATAAAATAAAAGGGGTGAACTATATTTCAAGGAATAGAGCACTGATAAAAGCTCTTACATATTACATGTCATAGAAACCAGTACAAATTACAGCCCAAGAAGATGCACTGCTGGCAGCCTCTTCTGTTGGAGTGTATGCATGTCTTGAGAGCAGTGCCAAGTAATCGTATTATGTTATGGTTAGCTATGTCAGGTTATTTCCAGGGGCTAGTACTTTTAATTTTGCCAGGTAATTTCTTATTGATCTTTTATTTGATAACAAAAATCTTTAATACAATAAAGATATACAGGATTATTCAATAAAAGTTCTTATCGTTTAAAATGGTGCTAATTTTACCCCAACCAATCAGTTGTTTGCTTTCAAATGTTAAATAAGATCTGATTGGTTGGGGAAAAATTAGCACCATTTTAAACGATAAGAACTTTTATTGAATCTCCCTGAATATCTTTAAAGGAATAGATCACACAAATCCCGTTCTTCAACCGATCCTGGATAAGTAATTGAAGAACAGAAGGTAAGGAATAGGTCCTTTACCTCCCGGTCTTCAATCACTGCTTCAAAGGAATAGTTCACTTTTTATGTGAATTACCCCTTTAAGGGGAGCTTAAGGGTTGATTACACACACACCCTCTCTCTCTCTCTCAATCTTCTGTACCCAGAGTAAGGACCTAAAATGCTAAAAAAAAGGCAAAAAAATAGGATGTAGGAAAGAGGATATAACGGATGATACTTTGCATATATGGGTATATATGTTAGATTATTAGGGCAATGTTATTATAATAACATGAGGCTGTGAGGTACCTTCGGTCTAAGAAGACTCTATTTCATTTTATACTCTGTGGGGAGCTTTTAGCACCTTTTAATCATCACCTTACCTATAAAGCTAATCAGCATCCTGTGCTCCCAAGTCCTAACCCCATAGTAACTGTAAATCTGGAACTTGCTGTGATAAAAACTAATAAGTATGAACCTAGCTTGTTAATCTGGATCCTGTATAGGATCTCAAGTTGCCCAATGGTTCTGTTTAGTTTGAGCAACACATTGTGGCAGGATTGCCTGGGTCTACTTAGACCTGCAGGTTTATTCCACTTAGACCCCTAGCTGGCAGGTAGGTGGAATAGGAAAGGGAGTGCAAGTTTAGTAAGGTTCATGACTCCTACTGCCTAAAGTGACCTACAGTATATTATCCTTTCCTATTCCGATAGTGTAATAGCTATGGGTGTAAGGGAAGGGCAGATGGATCACTTGCATGTTTGAGCCCTTGGGTAGGAATAGCTAAAGCACGACCATTGGCTTTTAATGTCTGTACATCAGGAAAATGGCTTTATTCCAGGGTGTATGAAAAATTTTCCAGCAGTCTGTGTAGATAGGGAATGCTGGAAGTTGTTGTTTTTAAACATTAGTATTATAATTATTGTGGATTTATGTAGGGCCAACATCTTCTGTAGTGCTTTACATTCATAAACCAATGGACATAAAGAAGAAACTTACTACTAACAGAGAAGGCAGGTGGTTGTAGTTTTCAAACATGTAAAAGGTCACAAGTTCAACACCTCTGCTCTATAAAATTAGGCTGTATTACATCTGGACACATACCTTAGCTACAGGACATTAAATACTTCCAAACTAGTAAGAATGATATAAAAAGCCTTCCTTCAAAATAAAACCTAAATTACACCTCTAGATAAAATTTGTGAGAAGTTATTGCTGGAAAGGTTCAGCAATGTAACTTCCTGTTTGAACTCTTCCTGTTTTCAGCCATGTGACCTGCTTGTAGTCATGTGACCAGTCTGTCTGCATTAATAGGCTCCCTTTCTCAACTGTCAATTTTTTCCTCAGGTACTTCCTGATTTCCCCAGCAATAAGTCTTTACTGAACATGCTTCTCCCCCGGGGGAAAATGGCCGGTAGAGGTCAGGAGATGTCACTCAACCTGCTGGAAGCAGGAAGTTTGAACATTCACCCCAATGTAATTTCTCACAGGCTCCAGCCAGAGATGTGATTGTTGGCTCAGTGTAAAGGATATACTGCAGGCTTTCATTTAACCCTAACTTGTTTTGAGACCACAGTTGCCCTTTAAGAAGAAACTTACTGCAAACAGAATGCTGGGATTTGTAGTTTTCAAACATGTGAAAGGTCACAAGTTCAACACCCCTGCTCTATACTATTAGGCTGTATTATATCTGGACACATGCATTAGTCACAGACTATAAATGAGATACTTTGCATGTTTCCGCCCATTTCACTAGGTAAGCTGGGAGAGAGAAATGTGTTTATATGTTAGGATATTAGGTAATTTTATACTCCTCCCCCCCCCCTAACCTATAAAGCTAATCAGTATCCTGTGCTCCCAAGTCCTAACCCTATAGCAACTGTAAATCTGGAATTTGTTGTGGTAAATGGTAATTAGTATGCACCTAGCATGTTAATCTGGATCCTGTACAGGGTCTCAGGTTGTCTAATGGTTTGTTGGGTTGTTTAGTTTTAACCACACAGTGTGGTTGGATTTCCTGAGTTTATTCTCAAATTTGCAGGATTATCCTATTTGGTTCCCCTGGATGCAGATGACAGCTAGACTAACAAATAAATGTATCCCCGTATAAAGGTTTTATATCCACTGGATTCACACATAACACTTTTACTTTTGCTAATACATACACACACACAAAATATAGTACAGTGATGTGTAATAGATATCTGATAATAATTACAAAAGAATTATCATTACAATGGGTTTCCAAACAAAGCTGGGTATAATGGTATAATATACAGGAAATCACTTTGATATATATAAAACCATGTGAAAGATTCACTTACAGAGATCTGGCCTCCAAGAAATTGAGAATATTCTATCTGACTACTGAGTAACAGTGCTCTTGTACAAGAAGGCAGGGTATCTATCTATTGACTAAACAAACAGTAATAAACCAGTATCCAAACACTTTTTTCAAGCTGGGAATGATCTTTCATCTTTTTAACGTGTTTCTATTGATCATGACCCATCCATTTGCAGGGGGGTAAATAGATCTAAAATTGTATTACGATTTGAAATTATGTGTATTAAATATCTAGTATGTTCTTTTCATCTGACCTATGCTAATTCGATGCCAATGTTGCTAGGGCTTAGTAAGTGTTTAACTGCTGTTTCAACTGCTGCTGCAGGCCTTGTAACATTTTTTTTAAGGTAATGCAACGCAATAATTATTAAAACTGGATTAGTGGGACATTTTTGCACTAAACCTTACACCAAACAATCCAGGTCTTAAACACACAAAGTAAAGACAGAGATTGGAAAGCAATATGATGCACTGATCGCTTACTGCATTGGGGGAGTAGGAATGATCTGTTAACAATTGCTGCTGATATTGCACCTTCCCATGTGAGTCTCACTGACAACTGCTTGTTTCCTGGAGGGTAGGTATTCTTCCCTTGCTGTGTATGGTGTTCTTGATATATGTTAGCGATTTTCTTAAAAAACATTATAGTTACTTATGTAGCCTGCTAATATCTGTAATGTATGCTTTATACAGCTTTAGCTTAAGAAATGACATGTAAGGCTCAAGTATGTATAAAGACAACAAAAGACTGCCAACAGTACCTGCACGCATGTGTTTCTTTGCCGGAGTTGATGAGTTAGTGTCATGTGACACTGATGACATTACTAAGCACTGATTATAACTGATGACATAGTCAATCGCTGTTTATAAGGATATAATTTACAGGATGTGCACTCTGACCATGATACTGGTAGTATAGCTATTAAATGAATTTGTAAAATAGATGATCACTATTGCTATAAATTGCTAGGGAACATAACATTTCCTATCATTTATAAGTGCATTAGGTTTTCACCTGCTAAGTCTAAATCCACTGTAATTCTTACTGATTCCATCTCTGGTCCCTATTGGTGACGAGTCCCATTTTCAAAATGAACCCGATTTCAATTGGGGACTGCCAATTAGAAAAATCCGTTGGATCTGATAGATTTTTCCAAATTTTCGAAACTCTAAACTTATCATTGAAAATGGAATATTCTAAAATTAAAAGTTCCTATCAAAAATTGCAATAGAAAATACATAAAATTCCATTTCAATAGGGTTTGAATCGGATTTTCAGAACCAGTGTCAGAAACAAAACTAGCCAGTCTTGTTCTTTTCTAGTCCCTGTCACTTTCTCCACTTATCTTACCATATGCTACATTCCACTTGATTCAGGCCTATCTGCGATAAAATGCTTTAACACAGATTCCTCTATATGATGTGCAATATATTCTTAAAATGTTCTTCTGTCTTGGCTTCTTAAATGTCAGTTATATACATGGAAGATGTACAGAAACACACCTTTTTGTATAATGCATGTACACCTTTCTCTTATTAATTGCTGCAAAGATATTGATTGCTAATAGTAAATGTCAGAGACCTGTCTGTTTCAGTTGCTCCAATATCCAATTTAGAAGGTGAATTTGGCTGACTTTGCAGCAATGAATTTGAGAATGTTGAGTCAGCAGTGGCAGGGAAGAGCAATGCAGGTAGCAAAAAAATACACAGAACACGAAGCAAAGAGCTTTATAATCTTTATCTGTGTATTTGAGATTTCCATGAATACAGTAACTGCTTTTACAGATTTAGTTGTTTAAGTTTCTCACTTTCATGCCTTGTTTTTATAAAAAAAAGGTAATTTGTTCGTGACAGAATGTGGAGGGTTAATCCCTGTCTCGCTATAAGCATACCATGCGGGTATTTTAAGCTCAGAGCTGACGTGAATTCAATTCCTTAATTATACATTGTGATAAACTGCCAATTTCTGCCGCTCTGTTCATTTTTCATTAACAAGGAGGTGGGAGAGGTGGAGACAATAAACCTCTGGTTCTATAAATAGTTACTCTACAGTGTGTTTTACTAAGCAAAAAATTCCCCAGCGTTTGGGAGAATATTTACTAGGAAAATGGCTAAAGCAGAAAAACTATTGTAAAGATAAAATTCTACATTGAAGGATGTATCTTAATGGTCTTTATAACAGTTTCTTTTTTTACATGTAATGCTTACTTGTTACTGGTTTCTTAAGATACTTCTCACCAATGAAACATATGGTGAAAGTCTACAGGAAGTAACCTTTTTCGGTGATTTATTTCAAAATCTATACCAAGGCAAGGGTGTAGACTTTTAAGCGGGGTACACACATTAGCGATAAAGGGACATTCCAGTTTGTACAGATGGGATTGTTCATTTTTCAATATGTTTAGCCGCGAAACAACAGTTTCCAATGCTGAAGAACGTTTAGTGTCAACATCGGAAATGGTCATTATAGTCAGAAAAATTCCCTCTGTCGCGGTCAGCTCCCTGTACTGTAGTATAAGGAGTCAACTGTGAATGTTAATGTGTGTGGCAGTCCCGAGTAATTATTATAGGGGCACTGTGTGTAGCCACATCTTTGAAAGATGACACACTCTTACAGATTCCGTCTGTCATCTTTGAAAGATTGGTACTGTGTACCCAGCTTAATTTTCAGAAAAATGTCCTGGTCCAGATAATACTACCAACTGCAAAGCCTCACGGAACTGAGAAGCTCCTTATGGACATTGAAGTTCCATGGTACTTAATTTCCAACAAATTCTGAATTGAGAAAGCCAGTCGGATGACAAGCGAAACGTCTTCAAGAACTAAACTTTAAGTCCAGTTGATCTAACTGAATACAACAGATATTTGTTCATAACTGAATTATTTTAGCATGTGGGTACAGCATGTTTGGGTAGGTATAGCAGACACCTCTACTACTTTCCAGCAAGTACCACTGTTACTTCAAAGCATCCATATACAGGTCACTCATGTTTAAGGATGGACATGGTAATAGCATTTATATATTCTAAATCTTGCATTCCTTGTTTATATTAAAGTGGTGAATTATTTGAACTAAACTTGATTTTAATATTGTTTCCACACCTAACATGGACCTAAACTACAAACTGTATACTTTACAATTAACCAATCTGATTATTGATGCTACTTCTCCTCATCTTGGTCCTCCACAGCTAGCAGTCTTGTTGAAGGCAACCTAAAACTGCTGCTTGCTTGTAACTAAACCAGCAAAGTATTGCCAGAGAGTTCAATACTGTTAACTGTAACAGACAAGGCCAAAAGCAAAGGAAAACAGTATTGTCTAAGTTCCACTCCCCTCAGTTTGGGATCTGTCCAGTGGGAAAAAGCACTTCTTGCAGAGCATTTCTTCCCATTGATAAGGCCCTCGACTAGAAGAGGGGTGTAGCAACAACACTACAGCTGTCCTTTAATAGCAAATACACTTAAGACCAGTGCACATTCATCTAAATGGTAGCATACAGCAATGGCCATGTGAACATAAGTTACTGCTAGTCAGAGACATGTCATCTGATAAAATCCACAGCAATTTGACAATGAAAAATAACTACTCACTAATAATTTTATTCTACCTATTTCTTTATGGATAACCATTTCAATTACTAATTTAGAACTGTCCAGATTACTACTCTTACTAGGGCAGTACATTGTCATATACCCATGGTGCCTGCTTTTTGTAGTATGATTAAGGAACCCGCAAGTGGTCAGGTGAGCGAATTGGCAGGAGCCAACAATCCTTGACCTATTTCTCTGAAACATTTCTTCAATGCCCTATCAGTTTATTCTCTTGATTCATATGGGGGTCATGTAGATCCTGTATTAACTTGGTGTGCTGAAACATGGGGGCCTAACTTTGCCAGACGAGTGCCTATATTACCTTGCATATCAACATATCAGTGCACACAAGTCTTGTTTTATGCAGTGTTTTATAACAGGCTTTCTCACTTTCCCCCAGCCCTTTGGCTTTTTAAAATGAGGAAAGAGGCCTCATTTTAAAATGAGGGAAGTGAGAAAGCCTGTTATATGGATCCAGTGCACAAGCATATGAGAAATGCAAACGTTTGCTAATGGTAATTGAAGTAAAAAAGGTTAGAAGTTAGGACCTTCCAGACTGGGGTTACCTTGATGTGGTTGGAAGGCTTTTCATTCATGTGATCACAGTAATGTATACTAAAACCCCATTGTTTATAATGTATGCCAGTGTGCAGATAATGATATTGTATGGGGCCTAGGAATGTGCAATGATTATCTTTTCTGTGTTTGTATAAATGTAGATCAGTAGCACTTCCGCTAAATTTAGTTGTAAATTAGCCTAATTGGAGTGCTTCCACAATCCTTGTAATATCTGTACATTATTGTACAATGGATGAACATCAAAAGGAAAATGCTGAGCCGCAGGGCACAGGAGCGCACATGTGCCTATATTTGTATATATTTTAGTATATTATGAAACTAACGCCTGATTTTAACATATAACGCATTTGTCCTGAGTACGGAGCAGTCTATATCCTTCTTATTCTAGTGGTCTCTGTACATTATTGTAGTTTATATAGAACATTTACTTTCAGTCACTTTTTGTTCTTTTCTTTTAAAGAAGATACAAGCTCAGTGACCCTGCTCCTTTAAAGGGCATGTCCACCCCCATAACTATAATCCCCCCCCCCCCTAATGGCCCCACCATGTAGTGTAGTAAAATCCTTACCTCACATCCCAGCTCCATAAGGTTCTCCTGTAGTCCCCCCCCCCCCAAAGTCCCAAAAACTGCCCACCAGGAGAATAGCAGAGTCCATATAGGATATAGTTTGGCATGCATACTGCAGCCCTTCTCCCTCTCCCTCCCGTTTTGCTATCCCTCCCCCTACCATAAAACCCCTTGCCCATATAATAGAATAACTTCCCCCAGCCCCAACCGCAAAAAAAAAAATTTAAGAAAGTCCCCAGAACTCTACTTACCTTCCCTCTCTCCCCTGGCATTCTGAGAAGCCGGCAGCCGCGTCCGTGATTGGCTGCCTCTCAGCCAATCACGGCTGAGACTCGCCCCTTACCTCACATCCCAGCTCCATAAGGTTCTCCTGTAGTCCCAAAAACTGCCCGCCAGGAGGATAGCAGAGTCCATATAGGACTCTGCCTCCTACCTGGCGTACTGCAGCCCTTCTCCCCCTCCCTCCCAGGATTCCCTCCCCCTAGTGTGAAACCCTTAATGTATAGGATTCCCCGCCAGCCCAGCCCCGACCGCTATATTTATATGTTTAGAAAGCTCCCCTAACTTTACTTACCTCTCCTCTTTCCTCCACCGAAATGAGCTCCCGGCAGCTGCGTCCGTGATTGGCTGCCGCTCAGCCAATCACAGGCGCGACTGCCGGTCCCGCCCCTCTGCTTGCATTTTCTCGCAAGCAGAGGGCCGGGAGCGCGGCGGAGGAAAGAGGGGAGGTAAGTAGAGTTTGGGGAGCTTTCTAAACATATAAATATAGCGGTTGGGGCTGGGCTGGCAGGGGGAATCTTATATTAAAAAATAATTTTTAGGGTGGACATACCCTTTAACACTTACCGTATATACCCGAATATAAGCCCATCTGAGTATAAGCCGTGGTACTTAGTTTTACCTGAAAACTAGTAAAACTGATTGACTTGAGTATAAGCCGAGGGTTGACTTTCTCCCATAGTTAGTTCCACAGACAGTCCTATAGAAAGCCTCATACTCAGCCCCATAGAAAGTCCAATACACAGCCCAGCCCCATAGAAAGTTTAATACACAGCCCCATACACAGATGTGCCTTGCATACCTTTTTGTTGAATGCTGTTCTATCATTTTTTTCCCCCCATTTCCCTTGCAGTCTGGGCTGATCTGAGTGAGCAGGACAACAATTGCCTAACCCACTGAAATCAAGAGGATTCTGTGTGTGTGTTTGTGTACAGCTTTGATGTTCCCAGGGCTATGTAATTTTGTCCAGCTGCTACAGATCTGAGTATAAGCAGAGGGGAAACTTCAGGTAAAATTTCTCAGCTTATACTCGAGTATATACGGTACATGCATATTTGCAAACTAGGAATTGTTTCAAAACTGTAATCGTTCTGGTCACTGCCTTTTAAATTCTTGTTACACACAAAGAAAAAGATTGGAGATGATGCAGGGAGGTGGCCTCATGAACATTTTGCTGGGGGGGTTATTAGTTGGTAATATTCTTAATACTCTTTCTAAGGCACTGAGTTTTGACTTGTGTTCATTTCTTTCTTTGCAGATTTTGCAGGATGTAATGCTGGATTTGTACCGCTTACTGAAATTTGTGGTTCACCATGACTCCGATTCTGTGTCAGTGCTTCATGCCCAACTGGGACTGGAAGAATTGGACAGTATAATGAGGGCAATACTATTTCCTCCACAGAAGCTAGAGAAGAAAATTGTAGTGCTTCCTTAATAGAACAAATTTTTGTTTTCAGTGGAGTTATTAGAATTGGGTTCTTTTGTGATGTGGTGTTCACTTATACAACCCTAATGTTTTTGGGTCCTTTGTCAAAGTTGGAAATTCATCTGTTTTTCACATCTAGAAAAGACACTTGGAATCGATCAATAAAGCATTTTTTATGTTTTATTTTAAAGGGAAATAATGACAAGGAGCCTGAATTCTATCTTACTACATATTAGACTTGTTTCACAGATCCAACTGTCATCCTTAAAATGTGCCACCAGTCACCACCAGTGTTTTTTGTTCTGCAGTTTTCCAATTACGTGATACCAGATAAAATGATCTCTACTCGTATAGTTTGTCATGTGGCTCCAAATGCAGTTGGAACTCTAACTTGTTCCATTTCATTCTTTCATCAGCTTTTAATTAAAGGAAATTAGACAGTGAATAATAAAATTTCCATTTTTATTTAAAACTACCATTTCAGCCATTTGTACGTTTCTTGTTTCTAAACTATATAACATGAACTATAAAATACAAGTTACTGTATTTACTCAAGTATAAGCCAAGGTTTTTACTTTTTAAAATGACCTATAAAGGCTAAAGGCATTACTTGCCTTACGTGTGGCAAACCAGAGCAGTCAGGAGCATGAGCGTGTGAAGGTGTGATCGTGCACATCCACGAAATCACAGGAACGTCCAAATGTAAATTATACCTCCTCAGCCCTCACCGGACATACCAGTGGAGCAGGTAAGACAAAGTGTCTCTTCTTCTATGGGGGTTTGGAGGTGGGCAGTTTGTTGAACCTTTCCACTCCAGATGATTAGAAACTGCAATTCCCACAAACCAAAGCATGCTGGGAGTTTGTTTCCAAACTTTTGGAATGCCGATGAGTTCTACTACTGTATGGGAATTCTGTATATTATACAAGGGTCAATTTAAAGGGCAACTAAAGCCTAAAAACAATACTGAATCAGAAGGCAGAAATTGTCAGAATTTCTACCCTTGGCCTATACTCGAGTCAATATACTTGAGTCTAGTAAAAGATTGCAACAAACAAATCCTGTTAAAACACTCCACATGGCAAAATCCTTGGGTGTATTTGTGTTAAATTGCTAATAATGAACTTTTTTAGATACAGTAAACTAAAAAAGTCTTCACACCCTCAGGGGGTTATCAAGAAATAGCTTCATCACTTTTACATTAAATGAGAACTAATGGCCAAAAACAAATGTTTTGACTTGTGGCCCAGAACCAAAAGAATGATCACAGTTCTTATGAAGTTTTTCAGCAGTTTAAGAACAGAAAAAATAGACAATCCCTTTGAAATAGAAGTTAATAAAAGAACTCCTCTTTCCATGTGTAAAGCACAATGATCCTACTAAGGTAAGCCCAGAGGTAAGGACATGGTGTTTTAGGCCTCTCTCTAGGTACTTTTATTGGGAGGGGGTGGAAAAAGTATAATTGTCCTTTAACAGATAACATCATTTTCTGTTATATAAAGAAAAAAGTTTTAGCCTTTAGTTCTCCTTTTTTTTTTTTTTTTTTTTTTGCTGCTTTAACAATACAAGAATTGTACTACAAAAAACTTTTCCCCCATTTCTGAATACAAATATACAACTTGATGATGAATCTCAATAGTAGTGCTGCCCCACTTTGCTTAGGCTATTAAATAGATACATTTTTAATAAAAACATTTAAATGAAAAATAAAAAATTGATTGGCTGGTTAATTTGTTTTAAACAAAAAATGATTATAAAAAAATAAAAATGTATCAGTTACCTGCCCCCAACCCCAACTGATATATTTTGCACTTTATTACCTGCATTACTAACCAGATATTTAAGGATAATAACTGGCAAGTAAGCTCCCTCCATGCAATCAAGATGATAACTGACATCGCAACCAAAGATTCAAATGCTGCCTCCTCTGCACATGCTCATGGTTATAAAAAGCTCATTGAGCAGAGGGAGAAGGCAAAGATTAGAACTTATCATTAAATATCTGGTTACAAATTCATGTAATAAACTGGGAAAAATAGCAGTTTGGGTTGCAGGCAAACAACAGACAAGTGACCAGTTTTTGTTCTTAATTAAAAAAAAAAAAAAAAAAGTTGATTGATTTAAAAGGATCTAATAACTTTTTTTGACAATCAGTGGCTGCAGTATCTTGGGCAGAATTCAAGCTAAAATCTGTCCAAAAGAAGGTGAAGAAATAAATCGGCAATCAATTCCCCCGAAGCTCGGATCTTGGCCCTCAGCTTGCCGGAACTGCAAGCAGGGGGCCGGACTGTCAGCCATGTCTTTGATTGGCTAAGAGGCAGCCAGTCATGGATGCGGCTGTCTGCTTTGCTGAACACCGTTGGAACGAAGGATTGTAAGTCCTGTTCTGATCCTTTTTAGACAATCAAACCTGGCGGTTGGTAGTGGTACACTACAGAAAAATAGTTTAAAGCTGGGGCACAATTTAAGAAAGTTAGCATGGATAGGAGGGAGGGACAGGATGACTCACAGACAGGCTCCTACACAACACTTTCCTGGACTTTGAACAGGCACAGCCAGAGAACCATTTGGATCAGAGGTGTAAGGTAAGGATTTTTAAACACTACATAGTGGGACCAGCGGTGGATTAAATTTTAGTTTTGGGGGTGGACATGCCCTTTAAAATAGATTCTTTTCTAAAACACCAAAACTGTACAAACCGTATCCACAATCTTCAATTGCTTACATGTTAGCTAGCCTATTATTATTATTATTGTGGATTTACTTACTTACACAATACACTTACACTTTACAATTACATGTATACATTCACATCAGGCCCTGCTTACAAATAGTACAAAACTTTAGTCCTGCCCTTCACATCACTGGAGTTTCTCATACAAGCCACCCTTGTGCTATTCAGTTCTGTTGTGACTACTTGTATTTTAAAACTGGGTAAAATGGCATAAGCATTATTAAAATATATATTAACATATTTAAAACATCTATATAGTAAGGGAAATTGAAATGTTTATGGCCATAATATTTTTTCTTTGTATCCATTAATATTAATTTTTAGCATTATAATTGGTTAACCAGTGATCGTAAATTCCACTAATTGTAGGTGTTACTTTACCTTTAATTTCGAGGTAATATAGTACTATCATGGGCGTTACTGTTCCTCCGGTGCTATTATGGACATGTCCTTTCCATGATCATGCATAGACGCTATTTTAGCAGTGGGTGACTGTACTTGGTTAATGATGCTCACTCTGAAGGTGTAAGACGTGATGATGTTTATGGATGAGTTTTTTTTGCTCCAGGAGGATGAGAGAATGAGCTCCCTGTTCCATTCCTCTCGTGGATCCAATTTCAGTCTCCCCGAACAAGGAGATTTTTGTATTTAAAAAAAAAAAAGTGCAGAGAGAATTTTATTAATATCACAGTGGTAAAGGAGGAGGAAACAGGAGCCATGTCTTTCCACGCAAAGGTAAAGGGTTCATGACAATACATTTCTTTCTGCTACTTATTTTCTTTGTGCTGAACGTGTACCCAGTTACTGACAGACAATGTGTGTTGATTACTGTGCAATGCGGATACTGAGACTTGTGAAAACTCGTATAAAAACCTAAAATGGGAAGAACTTATTCTGTACCAAGAAATAGGCTGCAGAGTTAACAAGGCAGTATGTATAATAGAAAGTCTAACGTCATCTGATAACTACTGCTAAGATTTGCTTAATTAGGTCTGGTGTGTTTAAACCCTTCAAACATGGGTGTAAAATTCTTCACAATATTTTTTCTAAAAAAAGGCTTTTATTTATCCATAGAGAAGAACTGACTGTAATGCAGCAATAAAGTAGGATATAGAATGTAAGCAATTTGAATTGGATGTAAACTGAGGGCTGGGTCCTTCTAACGTGATTCAAATTGTGTTTCCGTTTCACATTGCCAATGCAATGCAATTAGAGTTGCCCTAATATGTGCTCTGTGCTAAGATCTGTTATTGGAACACACACATGCACTTTTTCTTGCATATTGCATGCCTTCCAATAATGTACATGTATTGCAGGGCACATAGCAAATAAGGCATGGCAGTGCATTACAAAAATCCTGCATGTGTTGCTGTGTGTACAAGTGGGACCTAGTCCTAAAAATGTGTGTGTATGTCTATTTATGTTCATTAGCTGCAGTCTATAGTGTAGATTTATAAAGCTTCATTGTGTTTATTGTGTATTAAGCTTTTGTTAGTGTTGTAACGAGTGTGTTCCACTAGCTTTAAAAAGAATGACATGGAATGAACTGAATAACCGATATCAATATATGCAATCAATATATGTACACAGAGAGGCACCTGATGCTATTTACCTCCTGTTATCACAGAATAAGGTGTTCCCTGTTGTATTTGCCCACTGGGCAACCTTTGCTGTAGAGTTTTTAGAAGCCATTTATTAGTATTAAATAATGATACACAGAAAAGCATTAAAAAGATTTCCACATTTTAACTCATTGACGCAAAGAAGATAGAAATATTGTAAAAAGTTCTGAAAATGTGACTTTTTTTACTTACTTGGTTTTCTTTCCTGTTTCATGTGTACCAGTCCTAAAATGAGTTTCATATTTTGCTGCATCATCTGCTAAATTCATCTCATTTTAAGATAGAGGTTCTCTGTATATTTACTGCAACGCAGTAGTGATATCCAATCAATATTTAATTATTGCAGTTTTAGGGTTGGTGTGGGTGGGTGGTTGAGTTATCTATGTCCAATGTTTCATTTGGTGGAGGAGTTGCCCTTCTTTAAAGTTTCAGAATCTTGCAGAAAAGACACTATTGATATGTTCTAATATGTTGGATGTGTTTATTGCATTTTATTTAGTGGGCAGCACGGTGGCTCAATGGTTAGCACTGATGCCTTGCAGCGCTTAAGTCGTGAGTTAAATTTCACCCCTGCACACATCTGCAAGGAGTTTGTATATTTTCCACGTGCTTGCGTGGGTTTCCTCCGGGCACTCCGGTTTCCCCCACAATCATAAAGACATACTGATAGGTTGTATGTGTCAAATAAATGTGCTTAGATTGTAAGCTCTTCGGGCAGGGCCTGATGTGACTGTATACATGTAATTGTAAAGTGTAAGTAAGTGTATTGTGTAAGTAAGTAAATCCACAATAATAATAGGCTAGCTAACATGTAAGCAATTGAAGATTGTGGATACGGTTTGTACAGTTTTGGTGTTTTAGAAAAGAATCTATTTTAAAGGGCATGTCCCCCCTACAAAACTAAAATTTAATCCACCGCTGGTCCCACTATGTAGTGTTTAAAAATCCTTACCTTATATCTCTGATCCAAATGGTTCTCTGGCTGTGCCTGTTAAAAGTCCAGGAAAGTGTTGTGTAGGAGCCTGTCTGTGAGTCATCCTGTCCCTCCCTCCTATCCATGCTAACTTTCTTAAATTGTGCCCCAGCTTTAAACTATTTTTCTGTAGTGTACCACTACCAACCGCCAGGTTCGATTGTCTAAAAAGGATCAGAACAGTACTTACAATCCTTCGTTCCAACGGTGGTGTTCAGCAAAGCAGACAGCCGCATCCGTGACTGGCTGCCTCTTAGCCAATCAAAGACGTGGCTGACAGTCCGGCCCCCTGCTTGCAGTTCCGGCAAGCTGAGGGCCAAGATCTGAGCTTCGGGGGAAGTGATTGCCGATTTATTTCTTCACCTTTTTCTTTTGGACAGATTTTAGCTTGAACTCTGCCTAAGATACTGCAGCCACTGATTGTCAAAAACTGTTCCGATCAGTTTCTGTTAAATAAAACAGGAGACCATACACAGGTTGATTTGATTAGAAAAATGCCCCATGTATGCCAAGAAAACCTTTTCAAAGGGGTTTCTAATGGTATCTATGCATTTGGTCACCTAAACAAAATAGGCCCAAAGAAATGGTGTATAAAGTAAGTCTCCATAGCAGTGTTTCTCAACAAGGGATGTATATTTGTATGAATTATGTATTCAATTATGTAAATTGATGACTGAGAAAGAGGAGGAAAAAAATGTATAAGTTCCCATAGACAAGAAAATTGGCTTAAAGGATAAAAAGGAGAAACACTATGGTAGATAGATACATACATACATTCATACATAGAATATCTTTTTTCTCTCTGCCTTTTTATGAAGTTTTTCTTAGAGCTGTTAGTTCCAGCTAAAATTTAGCAACCCCATTGTGTGCATCTGAATGAGGATCAATTTACTGCTGTAGGACTGAAACTTAACTCTCCAATTAACTCTTTCCATCCTGAACTCCAATTGAACAGCGAAAAAGATCTGAATTCAGGTGTTACATTTGCTGCAAAAAATATTATCTGAATGACTGCATGATAGACACCTCTTTAGAAATGTGCCCGAAAGCGTGAAATCCTGGCAGTTTCTGCATACTTGAATTTATTGTTTCAGATGTGGTCATGTGTTAAATTTAGATTACATGTGTTGGAAAATAAAAGATGGATTAAGATATCAACAGGTATTAAGAAGCATACATTTTTGTTTGAAAAAGTCAAGCTAATAATATAAAATTAATTAAAGAAGAATTAAATTGCCAAAATAATGTATGCCCAATTTAAATTGATACTTTTAAAACAGGGTTATCAAAGGGTAACTATATACTGATGTGTATAACTAACAAAGTATGCTGGGGAGTCAGAATGTAAAACTGCTCCCAGGTACTAAATATGTTTAGACATCAGAATTGGATGAACCATGCATTAAATGGCCAGCATTAGTACTGTGGGCAACTCAATTCCTAAAAAAAATTTTGATTGGTAATTCCTCATAAATTCATGTTATTGAGAGCTAGGCCACACTAGAGCATTTAATCCTTGCTATCCGACCACACGTTAAAAAGGGTTGGTCTGGCCACACTATCGGGCCGATGTTATATTGGCCATATTTGTGCTTAAATAGTGCAAAACCCACGCTACCCGATGTACTATCTGGTTAGCATGGGTTTAGCACTAATTTCACCCTGGCAGCACCATTTCCCCCCAAAAAAGATGTGCCTAACCAGGGACAGGCTGGAGGCCATAACAGCGGCCCACCAGGCAGCACACTTGGCTCCACCTCCAATCTGCCAAGAATACGCCTGCAGACCACCCATTACGACCACATTGTAGAATACCATATTGCGATTGCAATGACTGTCATTGCAGAATCTTTATTTTACAATGAGGATGGTATTTTACACCAGGGTAATAAAATAGAAGTGCAACCGTGAATGCACAGTATCACTAAATGGGAATACTGCACCTTTTTAGATACGGCCCTAAGGTTCTTACGTATATATTTAGGACAACATCATTTTTAATGCTTACTGATATCATTTAGGTTCTGCTCCTTTTCTTCCCATGCTCTTTTGCTGTTGGTTACACTTTCTGGTTAGACAAATCTTCATTTGGCACCACCCCCAAAGACTTCAATGGGATCAGTTGTTCAGTTAAGATTTTAAATGACCTTTTCTGTGTCCTTTCTTAGCTTTGAATGAAACCACACAAGCTTGGACTTGTATATTAACCCCACAAGTAAAAAAAAAATATGTATAGGTAAAATCACCCCCAAAAGAAAAATGGTTAAAATGCTGACAGACATAGGGCTAATCTGTTATGCAGCAAAATGATAATCTCCCCTTTCTCTCTGCCTCAAAAAATTTCCGTCTCCTCTTCAAGCTCTCAAAGCTTTTTTCAAACTTTCACATGCTCAGATGAGGCAGCTAGGGGGAGTAGCATCCAGTCATCCTTAAAGGAAAAGTTAAGTGAAAAATATTTTTTAATTCTTAGTTTACATTATGCATACCTAATTATTCTTTATATTCTTTTCCATTTTGAAAAATCATTTGAATTTATACCCCCTGCTGTTGACATTAGTGAGCTGCCATTTTAGGCTCTGTAACGGTCCTTTATCTTCCCAGAATGCACACTAATGTGGAATGTTCCTAAGTAGTTTCTTATGATTCGCTGTTGGATGGGTCAGACATGTTTGGATCTCCACTGAGCAACTGAATCAAACCAGGCGCTGGGTCAAGGGCAATACCATAATGGTCTCTATTAGGGGTCCTTCAAACAGGAAGTCAGTATTTCGGTTGCATTTATTTATACACAGACAAAATGCTGAATGGGCAGGTTAAGGTCATTAGAATAAAAAATACTGCTCTTTTTTTTTCTTAAAAGTATATGTATTTGCACTGAACTTCCCATTTACAAACCTGGTGTTACTTTACAACTGCATTGTAAATTGCAGATCATGGTGTGAAAAAACTTTGAGTGTGACCAGCATTATTTTATGACGCAGTCATGAATTACCAATAACAATAGAAAATAAAGATAATTTACGAAAGTGGTATCATTTCTAATGGCTGCATTGTAAAATAACCCTCATGGCAGTCAATGGGCTGATACATTGATAGTCTTATGTTTTTATGCAGCGGAATGATCACGATAATTTATAAATACCTCCCATCATGTACCACCACAATATTGTGTGAAATCTGCAGGAGGGCCCAGGCCTCCCTAGATACGTTACTGCTTCGCACCTAGACATATTCCTACTGTAAGCATAATTATTCTTTCTGCCCAAGAAGACAAAAATGTCTCCTTTCAAATGGCCCATTTTTGTGGCTGACAGCTAACAACAAGCAATAAAAACGTTTTTGTTTATTTTATTATGAGTGCAATAAGCATATGGAATGCAGAAAGTGACTGTGACTGATGCATAGACGTTGTCCACAGTGATTGGTAAATAAAATGAAAATTGCCCACTGTGACCAATATGTGCAAGTTGTCCACCACAGTGGCCGGTACACGCAACTTGCCCACAGTGACCGGTACACGCAAGTTGTCCAGAGCAAAAAAGAGCCATATTTCATAATCCTTAATATTACCCTTCAGTAACATAGAGCTCATCCTTCATCCTAAAAAAGTAAAAAGATAATGGCTTGGATGAGTAACATCTCCCCTGCTGCCTCCTCCCCTCTCTTTATATGGAGATTGAGCATATACAGAGGAGGCAGCGGGGGAAATTCAATCATTGGCAGTGATGTCAGCAGGTAACTTGCATGCCCTTTAAATAAAAATCTATTAATAATATATTTCTAATAAGAAATAGCAATGGTTAATTACTATTTTTTTACTATTTTTTTTTATTGTTCATTTAAAACAAAAATTTCAGGATCAGCATTACATCATTCAAGTAGCTTCCTCAATTTATCAGGATCTGGCACAACCTGAGTGTGGGTGGGGAAAAGTCATTTAAACACTGATTTTCATCATTAAGGAAAATGAGCTGTCCGGAAATGGATTTCGTTGTTGGCAATCAATCATCTTGATGATTAAAAAATCTTTCTGAAGAAATTAAAAGCAGGTTTGTAATAAATAAGAAGCTAATATGTAGCAAGAGCTTCTCTCCTGACCATTCTTCTAGTCACTTATGGTAAAATTGTAACCAAAGAAAAATCACTACTTAACAAACAAAAGATCCAGCCCTTTTTATGTTACTTTGATAGCAATGGAAAGAATCATGGGAGGATGGCCAGGAAGATGAACTGTAAAGATAACAAAGTTTTATTTCTGCTGGACATCCTCGACAGCAACTGTTCAAATACCCAAAAAATAAAATGTGGCTAAAACTCACACCCAGGTATTTTAAAATAAAGTTTAAAAGTAGTGGAATGGTTGGCTTCAACAGAATCTTCTTGACTACGCATCTTAAAAAAATATCCAAGATGTGTTGAAATCTTGACAAAGTACAGATCTAATAGGACACTAAAGTAAAAAAAAAAGATGACTTTACCCTTTTCTTTATTTTTAAAGCTGCCAGGAACTTGATCCCTGCTCCTTGTCCTTTCACCATATCTCCTCGACATCTGTTCAGTTCACCACTAGTTAGTATAAAAGAATGAAAAGGAGGGTCCAATAGGGGAAAAGCAGAATTGGCACAGGGAGGGAGGGGGAGGGCTGCAGTGCGCATATGGCAAAATTCTCCCGGAGGAGAGACAGGGGGCAATCCTATATGGACTCTGCTAGGCTCCTGGTGGCCAGTTTTTTTGACTTGAGGGGAACATTGCAGGAGAACCATTTGGAGCTGGGATGTAAAGGTATGGCTTTGTATGCACTACTAAGTATGCACCCCTACAGTAGTGGGGGAAATTATAGTTTTGGGGTTGGACATGCCCTTTAAATGTTGAATAAAGATATTTGTCCATGTTTGAACCATAACCCTTTTACTGTGCCCACTATTAATTATTTAAGTATAGTACTTGAGGTTGAATAAAGACACATGTCCATCTACTCCAACCTGCTCAGCAATATCCACATATCCTGCCAAACTGTTGATCCAGAGGAAGGCAAAAAAACAAAAACCTTCTTTATACAAGACAATATCTTGCTGCAACTGGTAGATCCTGCCTGACATTGTTTGCTACAGCTAAGTCTGTTATCTACCAGAACCCCCAAATCTATTTCCATAAGATTCACTTAACACAGTTATTTATGGTGTAGGTGGCACCAGGATTGCTAAACCCCAAATGCATCACCTTAAATTTATCAACATAATTTGCCACTCTGCTGCCCATTTTGATAATCTATATAGGTCGGCTTGCAGCAATTTGCATATCATCTGTAGCTTATTTAAGATTTAGCTGAAAGCTGACAATACACACTGTAAAAAAATATTTTGGCCTTTACTTCCCCTTTAAAACACAGGTGTGCTTCATTCAGCAAATACTTGAATTGCCAGGCATGCCTTGTTGGCATTAAAAATTTTGAGAACCACTGAAAGGATCTTGAGGGTAGAAGCCGGACGGTATGATGATAAATTTACCTGGATGCAGCTTCTGAACAGCGCGTACGAGGCAGTTTTTTCTTTCTACCAACATGAGTAAAAAATGTGTTAAAACAACACTGCTCAGTTATTTCTGAAAAGAGACGCCACAAACTAATGAGGGTGCAGCGTCAACTCCTGATGTGGTGATTTCAGGCAAAGATATTGGAGAAGCTGGTCCATCAGAAGACATCTCTTCAGCACACACTCTGCCAATTGATAAATCTAAGCACCGCATATTCGCCATAAACAAACAATGGTTTAAAGATTTTAATTGGCTAATGATCAAAGAAAATGGTATGTGGTGCTCATTGTGCATGAAATATTCAAACATACACCCCCCAAGGAGGGAGCTACCTTGGGTAAATGCGCCATGCACAAGAATTTGAAAAGAAAGCTTGCTGGACCATGAAAAAAGTAAAATGCACACTGAGTCCTCTGCTGATCTTTTTAGAAAGAGTGTATTAGAACAAACTAACTGGAATTGGTCAAATCGAAAGATCTGTATCTGTGTTAAACAACTTACAGAGTGATGCATTTGTGGGCGCTGTAAGATCCATGTGTTGGGTGGCAAAAAATTAGTTGCCACACACAACATTATTTGAAAAACTGCTGGAACACTGTAAAGAAATGGGTTGTTCCTTTTTACAACAACTCAATATTGGCAAAAATGCACATTACACTTCTGAAAGGATAATGCTAGAGTCTAACATACTAAAAGATATACAAGTCACTGACAATTTTTTCAGTATTCTATGTGATGAAACCACTGACATCTCAGTTGTAAAACAGTTAATTATTTAGATTAAATGTTTGTCAGGTCATTAAAGAGGTGAGAATTTGTTTTGTATCAACCTGCAATATGATTGATGGCAAAGTGTACACTAAAACCAACACACTGAGTGAGACTATGGACATCCTAGGCTTGAAAACTGCTAATCTGGTTGGACTAGGGTCAGATGGAGCTGCTGTTCTGATTGGGAAACAGAAAGGTGTGGCAAAACTGCTCAAAGATAAAACATTCCTCTTGGTCAACTCAGGGCCATCTCTAGACTTTTTGCCACCTGACACAAAATTCCAAATGCCGCCCCCCTTGCCGCCGGAAGGGGTGTGGTTTTATAATTGAAAGTGGGTGGTGCTTTGTCCGGAAGTGGGATGTGGCTTGTCCAGAAGTGGGAGGGGCTTTATACACGTTGATTTAACTTGTGTCATTATCATTGTATTTACATATCATTCCTCCATTTTCCTCCAATTACAATACATCTCTAACTATCATCTATCTATAATCTATCTATCTGTCTATATCATCTATCTATCTTTCTATCTATCTCTCTAACTATCATCTATCTGTCTATATCATTTATCTATCTATCTTTCTATCTATCTCTCTAACTATCATCTATCTATCTATCTATCTATCTATCTATCTATAATCTATCTGTCTATATCATCTATCTATCAATCTATCTATCTGTCTATATCATCTATCTATCTATCTATTATCTATCTATCTATCTATCATCTATCTATCTATCTATCTATCTATCTATCTATCTATCTATTATCTATCTATCTTTCTATCTATCTATCTATCTATCTATCTATCTATCTTTCTATCTATCTATCTATCTATCTATCTATCTATCTATCTATCTGTTTATCTATCTATCCATCTATCTATCTATCTATCTATCTATTATCTATCTATCTCTCTATCTATCTATCTATAATCTATCTATCTGTCTAATATCATCTATCTATCTCATCATCTGGCTATAATTATTTATGCTAGGCCTGCTGCCTGGGCACATTATATTATTGGTTGCTGCCTGCAGGCAGCAGGATGCAACTTAGTCACTGGGCCCTCAGAGAGAGAACAGAACACGAACCCCCCCCCCCCCCCCCCCAGCCATCCATCAAGTTGTTTGTTGGTTGGCTGTTGCCTATTAGGATAGGAAGGAGGATTCAATTAAATTCATAATTTCTGATTTATTTTTATATCTCTCACTCACTGTCTTTGAATGACTGAATCCGAATCACTCAGACAGATGACGAGATCATTCACTTGTCTCGGACACACGGGAGTCGGACCGGATGGGACGGACAGTGGACACACACAAGACAAGACTGTCAGTCAGTGAAGACACTGTCACTGTGTCACTGACACAACAGGCCAAGCGCAGGCGGGCGGCGCAGTGCAGCGCAGCTCCAGCAGCCTGTCCTGGTCTGCACGGGGACAGGCTGCACGCAACGAGTTGAGGTTGGATGGATCGTTCGGTTTGGGATGGAGGCAGAGTCAGATCGGACTTCGGTCTTCTCTTCGGAGTCCGGACAGTTGTTGCTGAACACTTGCAAGTTGCAGTGCTGGTAATGTAACAGGTCCGGTCCGGCGCTCACACCCCCACCCCCCCCCCCCCCCCCCCGCAACAGATTAGGCAGGGAGTTGGGCGGCCGGCGGATGCCGGCCTCCATTTAAAAAAAATAAAAAATACAGTGTGTGACAGTGCGGCAGTGCCGCTTCCCTACAGGGTGCCGCTCTGCAGTGTGCTGCACCCTGCATCATTAGCGAAACGGCCCTGGGTCAACTGCCACTGTGTTAACCATCAACTGGACCTTGCAAGTGCCCAAAGGCAGCTGTTCTATTTCTTTTTAAAATTCTTCTGTTAGAATGGCTGGATTAAAGGAAATCCAAAATAATCTGAACATTCCCCAGATTAAGATGAAAATGGCCAGTGACACAAGATGGCTGTCTCATAACTCTGCAGTACAGTCACTACGACAGTGTATGATGAGTGTCATAGCTGCGCTGGAAAGAGAGGCCACTGAACGAAATTACATCACAGCTGAAGGATTGAGCAGATGTATTAAAACATACAATTTTATGGCATCTCTAATGATGCTTTCAGACATATTACCTTTGCTGGCCAACTTATCTAAGGCTTGGCAAAGGCAACATGTCAATCTTACTGAAATTGAGCCAATTTTGCATGCTACAAAATTATCTAACATGGAGTTGAAAGAGACTCCTGGGAGATATTCTCAAAGCCTTCATCATTGTCTGGCAGAAGAATGGCCAGATCTTCGCATTGTTTATACACAGAGTGAAGTAATGTCATTCAAAACTTCAATATATGATAAATACATAGAGTTCTCAAGCACCTAGATGCAAGATTCCCTGACATGCCAATTATTTCCAGCTTTTCAAAAGTTTTCAATGCAGAAACTCAGGAATCAAGTGAGTCTGCTGAAATTCTTTTCAATCACTACTCCAAAAATGGTAACCCTCCAATTATAGAATATGAAAGTATCCATCAAGAATGGCCAGTTGCATCAAAAATGTTTAGTCAATCATACAAAGACTTCAGTCCAAAACAGATTTTACTAAAAGTTGCAACGAAATCAGAGCTCAAAGAATCATTTCCAAATTTACCCAAGCTAACTCATATTGGGCTAGTGATCCCAATGAGCACAGCAGAATGTGAAAGGGGGTTTTCTGCCCTTAAAAGGATCAAAACATGTTTAAGAAATCGCATGAATCAAAGCACACTAAATAATCATGCTGATCTCCTTGGAGGGCCCAGATCCTGGGGATTTTGATTATGAAAAGGCTGCAGATAACTGGGCCTCTAGGAAGAAGAATATGCAATTTCAAGTTGGCTTTGAAGATGTTATGTTGTTTTATTGAATTGTATCTTTAAATAAAATAAATATTCTGTCTCAAAAGAATATAATGCATTTTTCAAAAATATTTACAATGAAAAGTACCTGGGGCAGGGAGATAACATTGGTAATTCTTACCTACAATAATAATAATTTTGTGAGGAGCACCAGTGTGAAGAAATATGCTTCTGCCAGGCTTCCTCGTGGCTTCAGCACAATCTTTAATAGAGGAAAGTCTGACCAGGAGAAAACTATCAGGGAGATTCAATAAAAGTTCTTATCGTTTAAATTGGTGCTAATTTTGCCCCAACCAATCATATCTTATTTAACATTTGAAAGCCAAAATCTGATTCGTTGGGGCAAAATTAGCACCATTTTATACGAAAAGAACTTTTATTGAATAACCCTGTATGTTCTTACAATATTACAATTCTACCTCTGCCCCAGGTACTTTTCATTTTTATAAAGTTAATTTTTAGAATGTTGTTGTCCTTTAAAAGGAAAATAATTAACTAATAAAATTTCCCCACCACCACATTTCTCCATTCCTTCCCACCCGGCTACTTTTTTATGCCACCTGGCTGGAAAAAAATTCTGGGGAGAACACTCAATAACCAAATCCAGTATGGCTATAAAGCTAGGTACACAAGATACAATAATTCAGCCCGACCAACATTTCAGTGTTTCAGTTTTCGGCCAAATTGGCCAAAAGCACAATTGGAAAAAAACATGACCAATTGTGCGGTCCTCTATGGACCACACGATCGTTCATGGTAACTGTTGGAAGCGGCTGCTTTTGCAGTGGCCGTCAGTCCATCCTCCTGGCCGACCGGTCGAAAGTCTCTAACGGTTGGTCAGGAGGAAAAATTGAAACGCTTGTACCTAGCTTTACTGTACTGAATTCTGCTGTTCATTTAAAGGGCAACTAAAGACTCAAAACAATACAGAATCTGAAGGCAGTAGTGGTCATAATTTCTACCCTTGACTTATACTCGAGTCAATCAGATTGTACTAATTTTTCGAGTAAAAATGGGTACCTCGACTTATATATTCGAGTATATACGGGTAACGCATCATGTCTGGGATTCTTTTAAAAGGACATTTTACTTATCCTCCACATGTAGAACCAAGACAAGGCACCCTAGAAGGCTCAATACACAAAAAAGACCAAGGCCACCTTACACTTAAATAGGACAAACACCCCAAAAGGGCTCCCAGAAACACACAAGCATAAAAAAAAACTGACACATAAATCTCACTCAGTTTGTATCCATTTTTTGCATACATTTGTATCCATTTTTTCACAATATGTATTCCATAGATTTCTATAGAAAATGCATGAAAAAACGGACATTTATGCTGCATGCAGTGTGTTTTTTAAACGGACTGGAACGGAACGGATTATAACGCAGCAAGTGTGAACGATATTATGAAATCCTATGGGGTTTTACTGTCTGTCCATTTTTTTAAATGCACCTGCATTTGAAAAACGGATACAGCCCTAAGGCTGCGTTCGCACATCTCGGTGGCCATTATTTTCAATGGCACCGCTGTGCTTTGTTAGCTCACAAAAACATTTCCCCAATAATGCCGCCTTTTACTGGGATGCCGCCTGAGGCACTTGCCTCACTGTGCCTCATAGTAGATGGGGCAAATTAATTGGATGTGCACTAGGCTTCTTTTTTTTTTATGTATTGAATAAATTTGGTCACTAGTTGGACTAGTGTGGATGTATACTATCCTATTTCTATATATATGTAAAAGTGCAGAAACCGTTTCCTGATTCTTAGCATTACTAAACTTTATAAACTTGAGAAGGTTAAAACAAAAATATTCTATCATGTCTGACCCCTACAATACCAGTTTTGCATGAAAAAAACTATTTCTGAACCAGTCTTTCCATATTTTAAACTGGACAACCATTTACTAAAACCCTACTTTTTGGAGCACTATTGTTAATTCTATTACTATTACTACCTCTTTTGGGAGGGGCAAAAAAGGTAGTACTTTAGGGCAGTAATAAGTATGAGTACAGCCTAATATCAGCCTCCAGCACCATATGTTGAGAGATATTTGTACAACTTGAAGATCCAGGTAATTCCTGGTCCCTGTGACCAGTATACGTATAGGTTCCAATTAATATCCTTTCTTGACGTGCTTTTGAGCTATGTATGCAAAGAAACCCAGAAAAGAGGTATTTTTCATGGAGGTTAGGTGGCAAATTGCATTGGGAAGACCAGGGGGAGCTCTGACATACATGAAATATTGATTGTATTGATTTAAAAAACAACAGACTTTTAAAGCCACGTACCTGAATTTGAATATAGGCATCTTTAAATAGACGTTTTTATAGTCAAATTCTTTTTTCTATATACTGATTTCATACATTTGGGGTTTTTTTGCACTTTTAAAGGGCATGTCCACCCTTTTTGAAAACTTTTCATATGTTGTAGGGCTACTTCCCCCAGCCCCAATTGCTATATTATATTTTTAAGAAAGTCCCCCAATCGTTACTTACCTTCCCTCTCTCCTCCACTGCAATGCCCAGCCTTCTGCTTGCATGGAACTGCAAGCAGGGAGCCGGACCGGCAGCCTCGTCTGTGATTGGCTGAGAGGCAGTCAATCACAGACGCGGCTGCCGGCAGTTCAGAACGCCGGAGGAGAGGGAAGGTAAGTAAATATCGCGGGACTTTCTTATAAATATTTTATTGCAGTTGGGGCTGGGGGAACTATGCCTAATATGTGGGAAAGGGTTTTTACACTAGGGGGAGGGAGGGAGTGAAGGGCTGCTCTGAGCAAGCCAAAAACCTCTGAGAGGACAGCTCAGAGGCGGAAACAATTTCCCTGGTGGTCAGTTTTTTTAACTTTGGGGGGACATTACAGGAGAACCATTTGGAGCTGGGATGTAAGGTAAGGATTTTTATACACTACAGAGTGGGGCCAGTAGTGGGTTAAATTGAAATTTTGGGGGTGGACATGCCCAGTAGCCTGTGTTGGATTAAAGACCATGCTGTTTCATGTAAGCGCATAACCATTTATTTTTTGGTCTCTGATGAAGCGGCTGAGTCAGTGAAACGCGTCAGTCCGTATCTTGTGTTGCCCCACACTACATGGATTTTATTAAATTTGAGCTGCAACTAATAAAGTGTGAACTTTTAATTACCCTGAGTGGATTCCTCTGGATACGGAGCAAAGCCCTTCACAAATGTTGTCTTTGTCTTTTGCATAACCATTTATATTTATGGTATACATGTAAATGTATCGGTGACTTGAATTGATTTGAATACTGATATTATATTAGCACTCTTTTCTGGGTATCCCCTTTATTCTTTATAGTGTGCCTCCTTAATGTTCAATTATTATTTATCATTTTCTTTACCTTTTATATGCACTCTTTTATCCCTTTTAAAAAATGATATAAAATAATTTAAAGGCTAATTGAAGCTTGCTTCTGAAGAACCATCACCTTGAAAATATATAAATATATATACTATATATATGTGTGTGTGTGTATATATATAATTAACTTTGAAAGCACTCAACGGGTCTTGAAAAAAATCCAAAATTTATTGCAGAAAAATGTTCGCTATATCGCTATATATCATCGCTATATATCACAATAAGACCCACCGACCAAACACCCAAGTGCTATCATCCATGTGTAAATATCTATTGTCCAGATAGCCACCAATCCGACTCATCCTCATACCCATCTGGTATCAGCATGTGCGCTGGGAACTCCCTGCACCTGTACGCTCCGGCCATCTCAGCGTGCGCATGGTCTCAGCAAGCATAGCAAGATACTTCTGGGGTGCGCTCCGTCAGACACACACCCCCACATCACATGTGGTCATCCGACCAATAGTATCCATAGCATCTTTCTGCTGTCATCATAGTAACCATTGCATAGCCACGTGAGCAAGGGCGGATCGGAAAACGATCTGAACACTAACTCACATAAATACAATAAAATCCATAAAAACTTGTTATACTCCCACTCTAATAACTTAAAATAAATACTAAAACATGTTAAATATAGCAGCTCATAATAAACAGTCAAAAGAGGAACAACTTGACATCATACACGGATAATATAGCAATCACAAGTCAAAACCTGGGGACCACCCTGTATCACAAAAAGCAGTTCATAGTAACCATTTCATTAAGACCTTTGGGGGCCAAAGTTTGCAGTTTACGTATCCATTTGGACTCCAATCTCAGTAATTTCTTTTCTCTTATTGGAGGCGGATCATCTCCTGGTACATGATCATATATCATACAGCGCAGAGCCGAAAGATGATGACCCTCTTTCTTAAAGTGTCTTGCCACAGATAAATCCCCAAACTTATTATTATCCTTGGATAACTTATTATTGCAAGCAGGCCTTATCGCACTTCTATCGTTCGCCATTCTTTCACGAAATAAGGTAATAGTCTTACCAATGTAGTAAAGTCCACATGGGCAGGTAAGCAGATAAATGACATACAGATATGCTATAAGGTGCTCATGCATTACTTAGATATAAAATAGATTCAATGTTCATCCATAGACAAACGTCTAATCTACCTGAGAACCACCTAGCCCATTCTTTGTTGCATTAGCTTGCAATTACTTGCAAATGAATGTGCCAGACAGAAATGTCTCGTTGTAAAAGCTCATACACACGTGCGATCACGGGTACCGATGCGCATTGTGTATGCACAGCTGTTTAGGAACTTAGTCGGCTGAAATAGCCGTTTAGTCAGGGCTCATTGCCCGATTCGCCAGGCGGATCTTCAATGAGCCCCAACCGAATAGCTGTTTCGGGTGACAAAGTTCCCATACACGGCACAATTATCGGCCGTGCATACACATCATGCGTCGCGGGTCAGCACCCACGATCGCAAGTGTGTATGAGGCTTAAGAACTGCTACTTGTAAAATGTGGTCTTTAGTCATTAGATACATTAGTCTATAGAGGAACATCTGATCTACCTAAAGTCTGCCTAGTGTAAAGCTAGGTACACACCTACCGATTTTTCCTCCTGACCGACCGTTCGATACTTTCGACTGGTCAGCCAGGAGGAAGGACTGTCGGTCGCGGCAAAAGCAGCCGCGTCCGATAGTTACCGCGACAGATGGTTACAGATAGAGGACTGCATGATCGGACGAGGTTTTCCACCATGTCCGATCGTCCTTTTGTCCGGTTCGGACGAACGGTCGATCGGACATGGGCACATTCGGATGCGATAATTTCGGTCCAATCGACCGATACACTGAACTATCGGTCGATCGGACCGAAATATCTCATCGTGTGTACCCAGCTTAAGGCCAGTATTACTCATTGAGTTTATTCCTTTGTGTGTGTCCACTTCTCCGCTAATAGCATTTTAGGGCAGGAAATTAACAAACAAAAGAATATTTCATGTTGGACAAAATTCAGTGTATCTATTCTAAAAACCTGGATAATAGTGAACTGTTGCTTTACATCTAAAGAGAAAGAGAGAGAAAAGGTGAATTAACATTTTTAACCTATTTTCAATAAATAAAGGAGCTCATTTTTTGTTCGTAAGTTTTACAAGCCTGGAAAAGGAGCACAGAGAAATGCCACTTGACTCGGAATGAATCTTTTCCAAAAACAAGAGGAACAAACCTGAAATACAATCTTTATCCCCTACATTAGTGTAAACCAGGTGGTACAATTATACATGTTTGTTTCCATTGGCCCCAATATGAGCTGCTACCGGTACAGTGATTTAAAAAAAAAAATCCTTCCATCTAACCTGTTATTACAGGGCTTTGTTTCAATCCTTATATCACGTTTTGATGTTTTCTGCTTCACCAGATGTTCCTGATGTTAATCAGTAAATTAGATTTTTAAGCATAAGAAAAAATGCAAGACAATTAAATATAATGTATAACCCAAGATCCACTTCATGCACGAAAGGCATCTTTTAATTGGTTTGTTTCTGTTTTATTACAGGAACTAATTAGCTGTAATATATTAACACCCTTGTCCAAACACAACTGTTCATTTCATGAGAAATTTTGGCACTGCATTTGTGTCAGAAAATGAAAATACTGTAATTCACTTTTCTAAAGCATTGCAGTGTCCACACCTTCAGCTTTAAAACTGGACAAATAAAATCAGCACAAAAAAAGGATATTAACATTAGAAGCATGATAAGTCTCAATGTAGCAATACAACATTAATGACCATTGCATTAATTATCCACTGGAAGTTGCTGGAATGTCCTACAGACTGGAGGGCTAAACTGTTACACAGGAATTATTGGTAAAGTAAAAAGTTGGACTAGATAGACATATGTCTATTCAACCACTAAGTAACACTATGTTTCTATGTCTACAGGCACATTGCCAATTGTATAAGCATTACATAGTGTACATTTCATGTGTGTTTGGTTTTTAAAAGAAAAAGGTTACAACTCTAGTCTTAAAGTTAAAGGGCATGTCCACACCCACAACTCGCTGTGGCTTTGCAGCTTCCATGCCTGGAAGTCAGTCTTGAGCGTGATGTTTACATCACGGCCAATCGCTGACTTGTATTACTTTGATATAGGTAAATCTTTTTTTAATATGTTTTATAATTGTCAGTGATATATTATTATGAATATGCACCGGGGGCACGTTTTAATATTATTTTTATTCAACATCAAGTATTTTTAATATTGGTTTATGATTGTGATAATTAAATATTGTAGCATAGGTCTATGGTTGGCATTAGTCACTTCTAGCACTTTTTTGATACTGCCATATTTGGGCTTGAATAACCACACTTTGGATACTTGCCCATCAATCACTGTCACAGCACACTAAGTACTGAGCATGTGCGGAACATAATGGTCTTGGACCAAACTGTGTGATATTAGAATGCTGTGAAATAAAGCACAAACCATATGTTATTAAGTTAATTTCCCAGCACCCGTATCAAAATCAGAGGTAAGACACAGATTACTGGTTTTATATCAAGGTGTTCTGCCTTCTGGTTCAGTGTTGTTCTGTGGCTTTAGTTGTCCTTTAAGAACCGTTCTCTTAATATATGGGCACGCTAGGATTTAGCAGCTGATTTCCCAGCATTAACCATTTTGTCTTTTCGTCACATCTTTATTTAATTGTTGCCGCCATATTTTCATAACAGTTTTAAAATTCCTTAAGTTTTAAAACTGCCTGGATTGTTGTTAATTTAACCTAGTAATCACCTGCTAATAGCATTATATAGAAGGGATGGCTAAAGACTGGCAGGTCTGTGCCTGACTTGCTAATGGTAGGGTTGAGTAGGAGGTTGGCTCAGTGTGTGCTGGGGATTTGCTAAGAGTTGGTTTTCTTTGTCTCTCTCACTTGGGCTTTGGAAGTTGTAGATATGATCAGTTCCCTTCAGTGACATTTCCTAGAGGAAGCTCTGTGCCCTGCGGATAAGGTAAGGAGGGTGTCCCATGACATGACATCCAAAGCAATGTGACTATAATAATGAATGACAGTATAATAATATAGACAAGCCCAATTCTATCTATTACTTCCAGTCAGGACCAGGCGGTGCCATGAAGGGGAATGACTGATCCCTGTGTCTCTCTCTCTCTGTTCCAGATGTCCGGGAAGTTCCAAACCGGTTTGAGGGTCTTGGGCACCAGTCTGTTCGCTGTGCTAGTGTTGGGGGGAATCACCGCCGCCTACATCACCGGTTACCAGTTTATCCACACAGACCGCCACCACCTCTCCTTCGGACTGTACGGAGCGATCCTAGGGTTCCATTTACTGGCCCAAAGCCTCTTCGCCTACCTGGAGCACAGGAGGATGCGACCCGGCGGGCGCTGCCTGAGGGGAAGCTCCTCTGTGGCGCTCTGCATTGCGGCGTATCAGGAGGACCCGGACTACTTAAGGAAATGCCTGCGCTCTGTTAAGCGCCTGTCTTATCCTCACCTCAGGGTGCTCATGGTGGTGGATGGGAACACGGAGGAGGACAGATACATGATGGACATATTCAGGGAGGTCATGGGCTCGGAGGGCACCTGCTGCTACATCTGGGAAACAAACTACCATGAAAGGGAAGAAGGCGGACAGGAAGGTGAGAGGGGACTACAGGAGCTGCTGAGGAACTTCCAGTCCGTCTGTATAATGCAGAAATGGGGCGGGAAAAGGGAGGTGATGTACACTGCATTCCGGGCCCTGGGGGACACTGTGGATTATGTGCAGGTAACTATACCAGGGAACCCCTCTAACTGCTTCATTCTATACTGGGGAACCCCTCTAACTGGTTCATTATATACTGGAAAACCCCTTTAACTGGTTCATTCTATACCGGGGGAACCCCTCTAACTGCTTCATTCTATACTGGGGAACAATTGCAAAGAAGAGTTGAGGGTTGCACTCCAAAATCAATAATTCTTTATTTGGTGACCCCCGTAATATACCCCCTGAAACGTGTTTTTGATGTTGGTCACCAAATAAAGAATTATTAATTTTGGAGTGCGACCCTCAACTCTTTGCAATTGTTGGACTATTATCCATGGAGGTTTGATATCAGAGGAGTAAGCACCCACAGGCTGGATAGAGTGAATTGGGCCTTGTTTGCTATTTATTCCGGGGAACCCCTCTAACTGGTTTATTATATACTGGGGAACCCCTCTAACGGCTTCATTGTATACTGGGGAACCCCTCTAACTGGTTCATTCTATACTGGAAAACCCCTCTAACTGGTTCATTCTATACTGGGGAACCCCTCTAACTGGTTCATTCTATACTGGGGAACCCCTCTAACTGGCTCATTCTATACTGGGGAACCCCTTTGACTGGTTCATTCTATACTGGGGAACTCCTCTAACTGGTTCATTCTGTACTGGGGAACCCCTCTAACTGGTTCATTCTATACTGGGGAACCCCTCTAACTGGTTCATTCTATACTGGGGAACCCCACTAACTGGTTCATTCTATACTGGGGAATCCTCTAACTGGTTCATTCTTACTGGAGAACCCCCTCTAACTGGTTCATTCTATACTGGGAACCCTCCTACTGTTCGTTTTATACTGGGGAACCCCTCCAACTGGTTAGTTCTATACTGGGGAACCCCTCTAACTGGTTCATTCTATACTGGGGAACCCCTCTAACTGGTTCATTCTATACTGGGGAACCCCCTTAAACTGGTTCATTCTATACTGGAACCCCTCTAACTGGTTCATTCTATACGGGGAACCCCTCTAACTGGTTCATTCTATACTGGGGAACCCCTCTAACTGGTTCATTCTATACTGGGGAACTGCACTAACTGGTTCATTCTATACTGGGGAACGCCTCTAACTGGTTCATTCTATACTGGAGAACCCCCTTTAACTGGTTCATTCTATACTGGAAAAACCCTCTTACTGGTTCATTCTATACTGGGGAACCCCTCTAACTGGTTCGTTCTATACTGGGGAACCCCTCCAACTGGTTTGTTCTATACTGGGGAACCCCTCTAACTGGTTCATTCTATACTGGAAAACCCCTCTTACTGGTTCATTCTATACTGGGGAACCCTCTAACTGGTTCGTTCTTTACTGGGGAACCCCTCCAACTGGTTCGTTCTATACTGGGGAACCCCTCTAACTGGTCTGTTCTATAGTGGGGAACCCCTCTAACTGGTTTATTCTATACTGGGGAACCCCTCTAACTGGTTCATTCTATACCAGGGAACCCCTCTAACTGCTTCATTCTATACTGGGAACAATTGCAAGAAGAGTTGAGGGTTGCACTCCAAAATCAATCATTCTTTATTTGGTGACCCCCGTAATATACCCCCTGAAACGTGTTTTTGATGTTGGTCACCAAATAAAGAATTATTAATTTTGGAGTGCGACCCTCAACTCTTTGCAATTGTTGGACTATTATCCATGGAGTTGGATATCAGAGGAGTAAGCACCCACAGGTTGGATAGAGTAATTGGGCCTTGTTTGCTATTTATACCGGGGGCCCCCTCTAACTGTTTTATTCTATACTGGGGAACCCCTCTAACGGCTTCATTGTATACTGGGACCCTCTAACTGGTTCATTCTATACTGAAAACCCCTCTAACTGGTTCATTCTATACTGGGAACCCCTCTAACTGGTTCATTCTATACTGGGGAACCCCTCTAACTGGCTCATTCTATACTGGGGAACCCCTTTAACTGGTTCATTCTATACTGGGGAACCTCTAACTGGTTCATTCTGTACTGGGGAACCCCTCTAACTGGTTCATTCTATACTGGGGAACCCCTCTAACTGGTTCATTCTATACTGGGGAACCCCACTAACTGGTTCATTCTATACTGGGGATGCCTCTAACTGGTTCATTCTATACTGGGGAACCCCTCCTACTGGTTCGTTTTATACTGGGGAACCCCTCCAACTGGTTAGTTTCTATACTGGGGAACCCCTCTAACTGGTTCATTTCGTACTGGGGAACCCCTCTAACTGGTTCATTCTATACTGGGGAACCCCTCTAACTGGTTCATTCTTATACTGGGGAACCCCACTAACTGGTTCATTCTATACTGGGAATGCCTCTAACTGGTTCATTCTATACTGGGGAACCCCTCCTACTGGTCCGTTTTATATGGGGAACCCCTCCAACTGGTTAGTTCTATACTGGGGACCCCTCTAACTGGTTCATTCTATACTGGGGAACCCCTCTAACTGGTTCATTCTATCTGGGGAACCCCCTTTAACTGGTTCATTCTATACTGGGGAACCCCTCTAACTGGTTTATTCTATACTGGGAACCCCTCTAACTGGTTCATTCTATACTGGGGAACCCTCTAACTGGTTCATTCTATACTGGGAACTGCACTAACTGGTTCATTCTATACTGGGGAACGCCTCTAACTGTTCATTCTATACTGGAGAACCCCTTTAACTGGTTCTTCTATACTGGAAAACCCCTCTTACTGGTTCATTCTATACTGGGGAACCCCTCTAACTGTTCGTTCTATACTGGGGAACCCCTCCAACTGGTTCGTTCTATACTGGGGAACCCCTACTACTGGTTCGTTCTATACTGGGACCCCTGTTCTGTTCTGTTCTATAGTGGGGAACCCCTCTAACTGGTTCATTCTATACTGGGGAACCCCTCTAACTGGTTCTTCTATACTGGGGAACCCCTCTAACTGGTTTCATTCTATACTGGGGAACCCCTCCAACTGGTTCATTCTATACTGGGGAACCCCTCTACTGGTTCATTCTATACTGGGGAACCCCTCCAACTGGCTCATTCTATACTGGGGAAGCCTCTAACTGGTTCAATCTATACTGGGGAACCCCTGTAACTGGTTATTCTATAGTGGGGAAACCCTCTAACTGGTTCATTCTATACTGGGGAACCCCTCTAACTGGTTCATTCTATACTGGGGAACCCCTCTAACTGGTTCATTCTATACTGGGGAACCCCTTTAACTGGTTTATTCTATACTGGGGAACCCCTCTAACTGGTTCTTCTATACTGGGGAACCCCTCTAACTGGTTCATTCTATACTGGGAATCCCTCTAACTAGTTCATTCTATACTGGGGAACCCCTCTAACTGGTTCATTCTATACTAGGGAACCCCTCTAACTGGTTCATTCTATACTGGGGTACCCCTCTAACTGGTTCATTCTATACTGGGGTACCCCTCAACTGGTCATTCTATACTGGAAAACCCCTCTAACTGGTTCATCTATACTGGGGAACCCCTGTAACTGGTTTATTCTATACTGGAACCCCTGTACTGGTTCATTCTATTCTGTACTGGGGAACCCCTCTAACCGGTTCATTTATACTGGGGAACCCCCTCTAACTGGTTCATTCTATACTGGAAAACCCTCTAACTTGTTCATTCTATACTGGGGAACCCCTCTAAATGGTTTATTCTATACTGGGAACCCCTGTAACTGGTTCATTCTATTCTATACGTGAGAACCCCCTCTAACTTGTTCACTCTTTACTGGAGTTCATCTTGTTCACTCTTTACTGGTTCATTCTATACTGATGAACCACTCTATGGTTCATTCGATACTGGAGAACCCCTCTAACTAGTTCATTCTATACTGGGGAACCCCTCTAACTGGTTCATTCTATAACAAACTTATAAGACGGGTACCTGCTAGATGTCCAGACCCTGTTGGCCACCTCTCTGCCACATATGGCCTTTATATAGAAAAATAGGTCTGTCCAGTTTGTTTTAATTGCTTTTTACAGGGGGGAATCCCATCTTTTATTCAGTGGAGATACAAAACACACAACGTTTCGGGGCCGTGGCCTTTATCAAGCGCCGAAATGTCATGTTTTTTATCTGCACTAAATAAAAGATGGGATTCCCCCTTTAAAACAGGGGGGGGGGGGGGGGGGGGCGGTCGTCGGCCGGGTCAACTAAAACGACTGGACAGCCCTATTTTACTACGTATATATATAAGACAAGGTTCATTCTCTAAGGTTTTAAGCTGGTACACACAGTAACGATAAAGCCCCGATACCGTCGGATCCGACAGTATCGGGGCTTTATCGTTATGTGTGTGCGTTCGTTTCCCGAACGAGCGCACGGCCGGCTAACGATCAGGTCAGCCGAACGCTCGTTCGGGAAAGGCCGAAAATTTCCATCGGTCGTGCTAGACTCCCTATAGAGGAGTCTAGCGGCGGCCGATGGAAACACACAGTCCCGAGCGTTCTCCTATGAAGTTCAAGGGAAACGCTCGGGATTGTGTGTATGCAGATCTTTGAAAGATGGCAGACAGGATCTTGCAGATCCTGTCTGTCATCTTTCAGAAATCTGGACTGTGTGTACCTAGCTTTAGACACATTTCACTTGATTTCTGCTTGATTTTATTACAAGCATGCACAGTTGCTGAATAATCAGTAAAAGAAAATTGCAGAATTGAATACATTATGCCCAATGTTGGCATTGCAATTGATTTCTTTTCAGTTCATAGTTTTATCTACAATTTATTTGAAATCTAAAAAAATTAAACAGAAGTTGTTTTTTGATAGCTTTAGAACTGCAGCCTCAGGCCACTAACAAAATGCTGTAGTGGACAGCTGGAGAAACACCTTTTTTTTAATCCCTGAATGTTAATTTTAGTAGGATAAGGAATACAGACATAATGCAATACTACACTTTATGTTGCAGTATTTCTCTGGTTTGTAAATGGAAATTTTGTGATGAAAATAGGGAGACACTATGTATGCATAAAGGGGGGTATCATCCAGATAAGTGTAAAACCCATGCCTTCAGTAAGCCCCCGGAATGCAGGGTTCCCCAGTAAGAATGAACCAGTTAGAGGGGTTCCCAGTATAGAATAAACCAGTTAAAGGGGGTCCTCCCAGTAGAATGAACCATTAGGAGGGTTCCCCAGTATAGAATAACCAGTTAAGGGTTCCCCATGAGATGAACCAGTTAGAGGTTTCCCCACTATAGAATAACCAGTTACAGGGGTTCCCCAGTATAGATTGAACCTAGAGGCTTCCCAGTTAGAATGAGCCAGTTGGAGGGGTTCCCCAGTATAGAATGAACCAGTAGGAGGGGTTCCCCTATAGAATGAACCAGTTGGAGGGTTCCCCAGTAATGAATAACCAGTTAGAGGGGTTCCCAGTATAGAATGAACCAGTTAGAGGGTTCCCCAGTATAGAATGAACCAGTTAGAGGGGTTCCCCACTATAACAGACCAGATACAGGGGTTCCCCAGTATAGAACGAACCAGTTAGAGGGGTTCCCCAGTAATGAACGAACCATGGAGGGGTTCCCCAGTATAGAACGACCAGTTAGGGGTTCCCCAGTATAGAATGAACCAGTAAGAGGGGTTTTCCAGTATAGAATGAACCAGTTAAGGGGTTCTCCAGTATAGATGAACCAGTTAGGGCGTTCCCCAGTATAGAATGAACCAGTTAGTGGCAGTTCCCCAGTATAGAATGAACCAGTTAGAGGGGTTCCCCAGTATAGAATGAACCAGTTAGAGGGGTTCCCCAGTATAGAATAAACCAGTTAGAGGGGTTCCCCAGTATAGAATGAACCAGTTAGGGGTTCCCCAGTATAGAATGAACAGTTAGAGGGGTTCCCCAGTATAGAATGACCAGTTAGGGGTTCCCCAGTATAGAACTAACCAGTTGGAGGGTTCCCCAGTATAAAACGGACCAGTAGAGGGGTTCCCCGTAAGATGAACCAGTTAGAGGCATTCCCCAGTATAGAATGAACCAGTTAGTGGGGTTCCCCAGTTATGAATGAACCAGTTGAGGGGTTCCCCAGTATAGAATGAACCAGTTAGAGGGTTCCCCAGTACAGATGACCCTTAGAGGGGTTCCCCAGTATAGAACTAACCAGTTGGAGGGGTTCCCCAGTATAAACGAACCAGTAGGAGGGGTTCCCCAGTATAGAATGAACCAGTTAGAGGCATTCCCCAGTAGATAATGAACCAGTTAGTGGGGTTCCCCAGTATAGAATGAACCAGTTAGAGGGGTTCCCCAGTATGAATGAACCAGTTAGAGGGGTTCCCCAGTACAGAATGAACCAGTTAGAGGGGTTCCCCAGTATAGAATGAACCAGTTAAAGGGTTCCCCAGTATGAATGAGCCAGTTAGAGGGGTTCCCCAGTATAGAATGAACCAGTTAGAGGGGTTCCCCAGTATAGAATGAACCAGTTAGAGGGGTTTTCCAGTATAGAATGAACCAGTTAGAGGGGTTCCCCAGTTATACAATGAAGCCGTTAGAGGGGTTCCCCAGTATAGAATAAACCAGTTAGAGGGGTCCCCCGTATAAATAGCAAACAAGGCCCAATTCACTCTATCCACCTGTGGGTGCTTCTCCTCTGATACCAACCTCCATGGAAATAGTCCAACAATTGCAAGAGTTGAGGGTCGCACTCCAAAATTAATAATTCTTTATTTGGTACCAACATCAAAAACACGTTTCAGGGGGTATATTACGGGGTCACCAAATAAAGAATGATTGATTTTGGAGTGCAACCCTCAACTCTTCTTTGCAATTGTTCCCCAGTATAGAATGAAGCAGTTAGAGGGGTTCCCTGGTATAGAATGAACCAGTTAGAGGGTTCCCCAGTATAGAATAAACCAGTTAGAGGGGTTCCCCACTATAGAACAGACCAGTTTAGAGGGGTTCCCCAGTATGAAACGAACCAGTTGGAGGGGTTCCCCAGTATAGAACGAACCAGTTAGGGGTTCCCCAGTATAGAATGAACCATAAGAGGGGTTTTCCAGTATAGAATGAAACGTTAGAGGGGTTCCCATTATAGAACAAACCAGTTGGAGGGGTTCCCCAGTATAGAACGAACCAGTTAGAGGGTTCCCCAGTATAGAATGAACCAGTAAGAGGGTTTTTCCAGTATAGAATGAACCAGTTAAAGGGGTTTCTCCAGTATAGAATGAACCAGTTAGAGGCGTTCCCCAGTATAGAATGAACCAGTTAGTGCAGTTCCCCAGTATAAATGAACCATTAGAGGGGTTCCCCAGTATAGAATGAACCAGTTAGAGGGGTTCCCCAGTATAGAATGAACCAGTTGAGGGTTCCCCAGTATAGAATGAACCAGTTAAAGGGGGTTCCCCATATAGAATGAACCAGTTAGAGGGGTTCCCCAGTATAGAATGAACCAGTTAGAGGGGTTCCCCAGTATAGAACTAACCAGTTGGAGGGGTTCCCCAGTATAAACGAACCAGTAGGAGGGGTTCCCAGTATAGAATGAACCAGTTAGAGGGGGTTCTCCGTATAGAATGAACCAGTTAAGGCATTCCCCAGTATAGAATGAACCAGTTAGTGGGGTTCCCCAGTATAGAATGAACCAGTTAGAGGGGTTCCCCAGTATAGAATGAACCAGTTAGAGGGGTTCCCCAGTACAGAATGAACCAGTTAGAGGAGTTCCCCAGTATAGAATGAACCGTCAGGGGTTCCCCAGTAAGAATGAGCCAGTTAGAGGGGTCCCCAGTATAGAATGAACCAGTTAGAGGGGTTCCCCAGTATAGATGAACCAGTTAGAGGGGTTTTCCAGTATGAATGAACCAGTTAGAGGGGTTCCCCAGTATCAATGAAGCCGTTAGAGGGGTTCCCCAGTATATAATAAACCAGTTAGAGGGGTTCCCCGGAATAAATAGCAAACAAGGCCCAATTCACTCTATCCAGCCTGTGGGTGCTACTCCTCTGATATCAAACCTCCATGGATAATAGTCTGGTTTATTCTATACTGGGGAACCCCTCTAACTGGTTCATTCTATACCAGGGAACCCCTCTAACTGCTTCATTCTATACTGGGGAACAATTGCAAAGAAGAGTTGAGGGTTGCACTCCAAAATCAATCATTCTTTATTTGGTGACCCCCGTAATATACCCCCTGAAACGTGTTTTTGATGTTGGTCACCAAATAAAGAATTATTAATTTTGGAGTGCGACCCTCAACTCTTTGCAATTGTTGGACTATTATCCATGGAGGTTGGATATCAGAGGAGTAAGCACCCACAGGTTGGATAGAGTGAATTGGGCCTTGTTTGCTATTTATACCGGGGGACCCCTCTAACTGGTTTATTCTATACTGGGGAACCCCTCTAACGGCTTCATTGTATACTGGGGAACCCTCTATACTGGGGAACCCCTCTAACTGGTTCATTCTATACTGGGGAACTGCACTAACTGGTTCATTCTATACTGGGGAACGCCTCTAACTGGTTCATTCTATACTGGAGAACCCCCTTTAACTGGTTCATTCTATACTGGAAAACAACTCATAGTGTGAAGGGGTTTTTGATGTGATAATTAAATTGGAGCATAGGCTATGGTTGGCATTAGTCACTTCTAGCACTTTTTTTGACTGCCATATTGGGCTTGAATAACCCACTGGATACTTGCCCACAATCACTGTCACAGCACACTAAGTACGAGCATGTGCGGAACATAATGGTCTTGGACCAAACTGTGTGATATTAGAATCTGTGTGAATAAAGCACAAACCATATGTAAAGTTAATTTCCCAGCACCCGTATCAAAATCAGAGGTAAGACACAGATTACTGGTTTTATATCAAGGTGTCTGCCTCTGGTTCAGGTTGTTCTGTGGCTTTAGTTGCCTTTAAAGACCTTCTCTTAATATGGGCACGCTAGGATTGCAGCTGATTTCCCAGCATTAACCATTTGTCTTGTGTCACACTTATTTAATTGTTGCCGCCCATATTCATACAGTTTTAAAATCCTAAGTAAAACGCCTGGATTGTGTAATTACCTAGTAACACCTGCTAATAGCCATTATATAGAAGGGATGGCAAAGACTGGCAGGTCTGTGCCGGACTTGCTAATGGTAGGGTTGAGTAGGAGGTTGCGAGGGTGTGCTGGGGATTGCTAGAGTTGGTTTTTTGTCTCCTCACTGGGCTTTGGAAGTTGTAGATAGATCAGTTCCCTTCAGTGACATTTCCGAAGGAAGCTCTGTGCCCTGCGATAAGGTAAGGAGGTGTTCCCATGACATGACATCCAAATGTGACTATAATATGAATGACAGTATAAATATAGACAACCCAATTCTTCTATTACTTCCAGTCAGACCGGCGTGCCATGAAGGGGAATGACTGATCCCTGTGTCTCTCTCTCTCTGTTCCAGATGTCCGGGAAGTTCCAAACCGGTTTGAGGGTCTGGGGGCACCAGTTCTGTCGCTGTGCTGTGTTGGGGGGATCACCGCCGCCTACATCACCGGTTACCAGTTTTATCCCACAGACCGCCACCACCTCTCCTTCGGACTGTACGGAGCGATCCTAGTTCCATTTACTGGCCCAAAGCCTCTTCGCCTACCTGGAGCACAGGAGGATGCGACCCCGGCGCTGCCTGAGGGGAAGCTCCTCTGTGGCGCTCTGCATTGCGGCGTATCAGGAGGACCCGACTCTTAAGGAAATGCCTGCGCTCTGTTAGCGCCTGTCTTATCCTCACCTCGGGTGCTCATGGTGGTGATGGGAACACGGAGGAGGACAGATACATGATGACATATTCAGAGGTCATGGGCTCGGAGGGCACCTGCTGCTACATCTGGGAACAAACCTACCATGAAAGGGAAGAAGGCGGACAGGAAGTGAAGGGACACAGAGCTTGCTGAGGAACTTCCATCCGTCTGTATAATGCAGAAATGGGCGGGAAAAGGGAGGTGATGTACACTGCATTCCGCCCTGGGGGACACTGTGGATTATGTGCAGGTTAACTATACCGGGAACCCCTCTAACTGCTTCATCTATACTGGGGAACCCCTCTAACTGTGTCATTATATACTGGAAAACCCCTTTAACTGGTTCATTCTATACCGGGGAACCCCTCTAACTGCTCATTCTATACTGGGGAACAATTGCAAAGAAGAGTTGAGGGTTGCACTCCAAAATCATAATTCTTTATTTGTGACCCCCGTAATATACCCCCTGAAACGTGTTTTTGATGTTGGTCACACAATAAAGAATTATTAATTTGGAGTGCGACCCTCAACTCTTTGCAATTGTTGGACTATTATCCATGAGGTTTGATACAGAGAGTAAGCCCCACAGGCTGGATAGAGTGAATTGGGCCTTGTTTGCTATTTATTCCGGGGAACCCCTCTAACTGGTTTATTATTACTGGGGAACCCCTCTAACGGCTTCATTGTATACTGGGGAACCCCTCTAACTGGTTCATCTATACTGGAAAACCCCTCTAACTGGTTCATTCTATACTGGGGAACCCCTCTAACTGGTTCATCTATACTGGGGAACCCCTCTATGGCTCATTCTATACTGGGGAACCCCTTTGACTGGTTCATTCTATACTGGGGAACTCCTCTATGGTTCATTCTGTACTGGGGAGACCCTCTAACTGGTTCATTCTATACTGGGGAACCCCTCTAACTGGTTCATTCTATACTGGGGAACCCCACTAACTGGTTCATTCTATACTGGGGAATGCCTCTACTGGTCATCTATACTGGAGAACCCCCTCTAACTGGTTCATTCTATACTGGGGACCACCCTCCTACTGGTGCGTTTTATACTGGGGAACCCCTCCAACTGGTTAGTTCTATACTGGGGACCCCTCTAACTGGTTCATTCTATACTGGGAACCCTCTAACTGGTTCATTCTATACTGGGGAACCCCCTTTAACTGGTTCATTCTATACTGGGGGAACCCCTCTAACTGGTTCATTCTATACTGGGACCCCTCTAACTGGTTCATTCTATACTGGGGACCCCTAATGGTTCATTCTATACGGGGAACTGCACTAACGGTTCATTCTATCTGGGGAACGCCTCTAACTGGTTCATTCTATACTGGAGAACCCCCTTTAACTGGTTCATTCTATACTGGAAAACCCTCTTACTGGTTCATTCTATACTGGAACCCCTCTAACTGTCGTTCTATACTGGAACCCCTCCAACTGGTTTTTTCTATATCTGGGGAACCCCTCTAACTGGTTCATTCTATACTGGAAAACCCCTCTTACTGGTTCATTCTATTGGGGAACCCCTCTAACTGGTTCGTTCTATACTGGGGAACCCCTCCAACTGGTTCGTTCTATACTGGGGAACCCCTCTAACTGGTCTGTTCTATGTGGGGAACCCCTCTAACTGGTTTATTCTATCTGGGGAACCCTCTAACTGGTTCTTCTATACCAGGGAACCCCTCTAACTGCTTCATTCTATACTGGGGAACAATTGCAAAGAAGGTTGAGGTTGCACTCCAAAATCAATCATTCTTTTTTGGTGACCCCCGTAATATACCCCTGAAACGTGTTTTTTGATGTGGTCACCAAATAAAGAATTATTAATTTTGGAGTGCGACCCTCAACTCTTTGCAATTGTTGGACTATTATCCATGAGGTTGGATATCAGAGGAGTAAGCACCCACAGGTTGATAGAGTGAATTGGGCCTTGTTTCTATTTATACCGGGGGACCCCTCTACTGGTTTATTCTATCTGGGGACCCCTCTAACGGCTTCATTGTATACTGGGGAACCCCTCTAACTGGTTCATTCTATACTGGAAAACCCCTCTAACTGGTTCATTCTATACTGGGGAACCCCTCTAACTGGTTCATTCATACTGGGGAACCCCTCTAACTGGCTCATTCTATACTGGGAAACCCCTTTAACTGGTTCATTCTATACTGGGGAACCCCTCTAACTGGTTCATTCTGTACTGGGGAACCCCTCTAACTGGTTCATTCTAACTGGGGAACCCCTCAACTGGTTATTCTATACTGGGGAACCCCACTAACTGGTTCATTCTATACTGGGAATGCCTCTAACTGTTCATTCTACTGGGAACCCCCTACTGGTTCGTTTTATACTGGGGAACCCCTCCAACTGGTTAGTTCTATACTGGGGAACCCCTCTAACTGGTTCATTCTGTACTGGGAACCCCTCTAACTGGTTCATTCTATACTGGGGAACCCCTCTAACGGTTCATTCTATACTGGGGAACCCCACTAACTGGTTCATTCTATACTGGGGAATGCCTCTAACTGGTTCATTCTATACTGGGGACCCCTCCTACTGGTCCGTTTTATACTGGGGAACCCCTCCACATGGTTAGTTCTATACTGGGGACCCCTCTAACTGGTTCATTCTATACGGGGACCCCTTAACTGGTTCATTCTATACTGGGGAACCCCCTTTAACTGGTTCATTCTATACTGGGGAACCCCTCTAACTGGTTATTCTATACTGGGGAACCCCTCTAACTGGTTCATTCATACTGGGAACCCCTCAACTGTTCATTCTATCGGGGAACTGCACTAACTGGTTCATTCTATACTGGGGAACGCCTCAACTGGTTCATTCTATACTGGAGAACCCCTTTAACTGGTTCATTCTATACTGGAAAACCCCTCTTACTGGTTCATTCTATACTGGAACCCCTCTAACTGGTTCGTTCTATACTGGGAACAAATAAGACAGCCCAATGTCTATCTATTAATTCCAGTCAGGACCAGGCGGTGCCATGAAGGGGAATGATGATCCCTGTGTCTTCTCTCTCTGTTCCAGATGTCCGGGAAGTTACAAACCGGTTGAGGGTCTTGGGCACAGTCTGTTGCTGTGCTAGTGTTGGGGGGAATCACCGCCGCCTACATCACCGGTTACCAGTTTATCCACACACGACCGCCACCACCTCTCCTTCGGACTGTACGGAGCGACCTAGGGTTCCATTTACTGGCCCAAAGCCCTTCGCCTACCTGGAGCACAGGAGATGCGACCGGCGGGCGCTGCCTGAGGGGAGCTCCTCTGTGGCGCTCTGCATTGCGGCGTATCAGGAGGACCCGGATACTTAAGGAAATGCCTGCGCTCTGTTAAGCGCCTGTCTTATCCTCACCTCAGGGTGCTCATGGTGGTGGATGGGAACACGGAGGAGGAAAGATACAATGATGGACATATTCAGGGAGGTCATGGGCCGGAGGGCACCTGCTGTACATCTGGGAAACAAACTACCATGAAAGGGAAGAAGGCGGACAGGAAGGTGAGAGGGGACTACAGGAGCTGCTGAGGAACTTCCAGTCCGTCTGTATATGCAGAAATGGGCGGGAAAAGGGAGGTGATGTACACTGCATTCCGGGCCCTGGGGGACACTGTGGATTATGTGCAGGTAACTATAACAGGGAACCCTCTAAATGCTTCATTCTATACTGGGGAACCCTCTAACTGGTTCATTATATACTGGAAAACCCCTTTAACTGGTTCATTCTTACCGGGGAACCCTCTAACTGCTTCATTCTATACTGGGGAACAATTGCAAAGAAGAGTTGAGGGTTGCACTCCAAAATCAATAATTCTTTATTTGGTGACCCCCGTAAATCCCCTGAAACGTGTTTTGTGTTGGTCACCAAATAAAGAAATATTAATTTTGGAGTGCGACCCTCAACTCTTTGCAATTGTTGGACTATTATCCATGGAGGTTTGATATCAGAGGAGTAAGCACCCACAGGCTGGATAGAGTGAATTGGGCCTGTTTGCATTTATTCCGGGAACCCCTCTAACTGGTTTATTATATACTGGGGAACCCCTCAACGGCTTCATTGTATACTGGGGAACCCCTCTAACTGGTTCATTCTATACTGGAAAACCCCTCTAACTGGTTCATTCTATACTGGGGAACCCCTCTAACTGGTATTCTATACTGGGGAACCCCTCTAACGGCTCATTCTATACTGGGGAACCCCTTTGACTGGGTATCTATACTGGGGAACTCCTCTAACTGGTTCATTCTGTTGGGGAACCCTCAACTGGTTCATTCTATACTGGGGAACCCCTCTAACTGGTTCATTCTATACTGGGGAACCCCATAACTGGTTCATTCTATACTGGGGAATGCCTCTAACTGGTTCATTCTATACTGGAAACACCCTTAACTGGTTCATTCTATACTGGGGAACCCTCTACTGGTTCGTTTTATACTGGGAACCCCTCCAACTGGTTAGTTCTATACTGGGGAACCCCTCTAACTGGTTCATTCTATACTGGGGAACCCCTTAACTGGTTCATTCTATACGGGGAACCCCCTTAACTGGTTCATTCTATACTGGGGAACCCTCTAACTGGTTCATTCTATACTGGGGAAACCTCTAACGGTTCATTCTATACTGGGGAACCCCTCTAACTGGTTCATCTTATACTGGGGAACTGCACTAACTGGTTCATTCTATACTGGGGAACGCCTCTAACTGGTTCATTCTATACTGGAGAACCCCCCTTTAACTGGTTCATCTATACTGGAAAAACCTCTTACTGGTTCATTCTATACTGGGGAACCCCTCTAACTGGTTCGTTCTATACTGGGAACCCCTCCAACTGGTTTGTTCTATACTGGGGAACCCCTCTAACTGGTTCATTCTATACTGGAAAACCCCTCTTACTGGTTCATTCTATACTGGGGAACCCCTCTAACTGGTTCGTTCTATACTGGGGAACCCCTCCAACTGGTCGTTCTATAATGGGGAACCTTAACTGGTCTGTTCTATAGTGGGGAACCCCTCTAACTGGTTTATTCTATACTGGGGACCCCTCTAACTGGTTCATTCTATACCAGGGAACCCCTCTAACTGTTCATTCTATACTGGGGAACAATTGCAAAGAAGAGTTGAGGGTGCACTCCAAAATCAATCATTCTTTATTTGGGTGACCCCCGTAATATACCCCTGAAACGTGTTTTTGATGTTGGTCACCAAATAAAGAATTATTAATTTTGGAGTGCGACCCTCAACTCTTTGCAATTGTTGGACTATTATCCATGGAGGTTGGATATCAGAGGAGTAAGCACCCACAGGTTGGATAGAGTGAATTGGGCCTTGTTTGCTATTTATACGGGGGACCCCTCTAACTGGTTTATTCTATACTGGGGAACCCCTCTAACGGCTTCATTGTATACTGGGGAACCCCTCTAACTGGTTCATTCTATACTGGAAAACCCTCTAACTGGTTCATTCTATACTGGGGAACCCCTCTAACTGGTTCATTATACTGGGAACCCCTCTAACTGGCTCATTCTATACTGGGGAACCCCTTTAACTGGTTCTTCTATACTGGGGAACCCCTCTAACGGTTCATTCTGTAATGGGGAACCCCTCTAAATGGTTCATTCTATACTGGGGAACCCCTCTAACGGTTCATTCTATACTGGGGAACCCACTAACTGGTTCATTCTATACTGGGGAATGCCTCTAACTGGTTCATTCTATACTGGGGAACCCCTCCTACTGGTTCGTTATACTGGGGAACCCTCCAACTGGTTAGGTCTATACTGGGGAACCCTCTAACTGGTTCATTCTGTACTGGGGAACCCCTCTAACTGGTTCATTCTATACTGGGGAACCCCTCTAACTGGTTCATTCTATACTGGGGAACCCCACTAACTGGTTCATTCTATACTGGGGAATGCCTCTAACTGGTTCATTCTTACTGGGAACCCCTCCTACTGGTCCGTTTTATACTGGGGAACCCCTCCAACTGGTTAGTTCTATACTGGGGAACCCCTCTAACTGGTTCATTCTATACTGGGGAACCCTCTAACTGGTTCATTCTATACTGGGGAACCCCCTTTAACTGGTTCATTCTATACTGGGGAACCCCTCTAACTGGTTTATTCTATACTGGGGAACCCCTCTAACTGGTTCATTTATATGGGGAACCCCTCTAACGGTTCATTCTATACTGGGGAACTGCACTAACTGGTTCATTCTATACTGGGGAACGCCTCTAACTGGTTCATTCTATACTGGAGAACCCCTTTAACTGGTTCATTCATAATGGAAAACCCTCTTACTGGTATTTATACTGGGGAACCCCTCAACTGGTTCGTTCTATACTGGGGAACCCCTCCAACTGGTTCGTTCTATACTGGGGAACCCCTTAACTGGTTCGTTCTATACTGGGGAACCCCTGTATCTGGTCTGTTCTATAGTGGGGAACCCTCTAACTGGTTCATTCTATACTGGGGAACCCCTCTAACTGGTTCATTCTATAATGGGGAACCCCTCTAACTGGTTCATTCTATACTGGGGAACCCCTCCAACTGGTTCATTCTATACTGGGGAACCCCTCCTACTGGTTCATTTACTGGGGAAACCCTCCAACTGGCTCATTCTATACTGGGGAAGCCTCTAACTGGTTCAATATCTACTGGGGAACCCCTGTAACTGGTCTATTCATAGTGGGGAAACCCTCTAACGGTTCATTCTATACTGGGGAACCCCTCTAACTGGTTCATTCTATACTGGGGAACCCTCTAACTGGTTCATTCTATACTGGGGAACCCCTTTAACTGGTTTATTATATACTGGGGAACCCTCTAACTGGTTCATTCTATACTGGGGAACCCTCTAACTGGTTCTTCTATACTGGGAATCCCTCTAACTAGTTCATTCTATACTGGGGAACCCCTCTAACTGGTTCATTCTATACTAGGGAACCCCTCTAACTGGTTCATTCTATACTGGGGTACCCCTCTAACTGGTTCATTCTATACTGGGGTACCCCTCTAACTGGTTCATTCTATACTGGAAAACCCCTCTAACTGGTTCATTCTATACTGGGGAACCCCTGTAACTGGTTTATTCTATACTGGGAACCCCTGTAACTGGTTCATTCTATTCTGTACTGGGGAACCCCTCTAACCGGTTCATTTTATACTGGGGAACCCCCTCTAACTGGTTCATTCTATACTGGAAAACCCTCTAACTTGTTCATTCTATACTGGGGAACCCCTCTAAATGGTTTATTCTATACTGGGAACCCCTGTAACTGGTTCATTCTATTCTATACGTGAGAACCCCCTCTAACTTGTTCACTCTTTACTGGAGTTCATCTTGTTCACTCTTTACTGGTTCATTCTATACTGATGAACCACTCTAACTGGTTCATTCGATACTGGAGAACCCCTCTAACTAGTTCATTCTATACTGGGGAACCCCTCTAACTGGTTCATTCTATAACAAACTTAATAAGACCGGGTACCTGCTAGATGTCCAGACCCTGTTGGCCACCTCTCTGCCACATATGGCCTTTATATATAGAAAAATAGGTCTGTCCAGTTGTTTTAATTGCTTTTTACAGGGGGGAATCCCATCTTTTATTCAGTGGAGATACAAAACACACAACGTTTCGGGGCCGTGGCCTTTATCAAGCGCCGAAATGTCATGTTTTTTATCTGCACTAAATAAAAGATGGGATTCCCCCTTTAAAAAGCAACTAAAACGACTGGACAGCCCTATTTTACTACTGTATATATATAAAGACAATGGTTCATTCTCTTAAAGGTTTTAAGCTGGGTACACACAGTAACGATAAAGCCCCGATACCGTCGGATCCGACAGTATCGGGGCTTTATCGTTATGTGTGTGCGTTCGTTTCCCGAACGAGCGCACGGCCGGCTAACGATCAGGTCAGCCGAACGCTCGTTCGGGAAAGGCCGAAAATTTCCATCGGTCGTGCTAGACTCCCTATAGAGGAGTCTAGCGCGGCCGATGGAAACACACAGTCCCGAGCGTTCTCCTATGAAGTTCATAGGGAGAACGCTCGGGATTGTGTGTATGCAGATCTTTGAAAGATGGCAGACAGGATCTTGCAGATCCTGTCTGTCATCTTTCAGAAATCTGGACTGTGTGTACCTAGCTTTAGACACATTTCACTTGATTTCTGCTTGATTTTATTTACAAGCATGCACAGTTGCTGAATAATCAGTAAAAGAAAATTGCAGAATTGAATACATTTATGCCCAATGTGTGGCATTGCAATTGATTTCTTTTCAGTTCATAGTTTTATCTAACAATTTATTTGAAATCTAAAAAAATTAAACAGAAGTTGTTTTTTGATAGCTTTAGAACTGCAGCCTCAGGCCACTAACAAAATGCTGTAGTGGACAGCTGGAGAAACCACCTTTTTTTTAATCCCTGAATGTTAATTTTAGTAGGATAAGGAATACAGACATAATGCAATACTACACTTTATGTTGCAGTATTTCTCTGGTTTGTAAATGGAAATTTTGTGATGAAAATAGGGAGACACTATGTATGCAATAAAGGGTGGTATCATCCAGATAAGTGTAAAACCCATGCTACCCAATTACATTTTGGGTTAGCACAAGCTTTACACTTAAAGGTTATCTATCTAAAAAATCGAATTTTCAAAAAATTTTAAATTATCTTTAGCAAGATAGCAAGATCCCACTACTCCAAAAAATTTTTCGAATTTTAAATCTGAGCTCTAGATTCTGAGAAATCATTATTTGAAATCACAGCATTTACAGGGTAGGTCCTGTCACTCCAGAAGCAGAAATTATACTATGTCCCATCACTGACCTCTTACAAGGATGTTTGGCTGCATGCCAGTACACTTTCTGCAAAAATTAAGAGAATAAGCAGAAAAAAGAAGTTGTGGGGATTAGGGCGATGTGTAAGCAGAGCAGTTTCTATGGTGAGGCAGTTCAGTGTTGCAGGCACTACAAGGCGGCAGTGAGTAAGGGAGGGTGGGGGGGAATTAGGAACACTCTCTAAATATTAATAATTTAACAAAGCAAGCACAGATAAATGTGAGTACCCCCATTTTACTTCTCTCAAATTGTAGTTTCACATAATGTAAACCTGTATGAGTAAGTATAACAGAAGGCATCTTGCAGTCTCATGCTACATGAATAGCATTTCCCACAAAATCTAAGAAACAAAAAGTAATTTCTTACTCCCAGGTTCCCCAGAGTAAGGAGCAGAGATGTGCAAAATATTCCTTTATGTCCCTTAGCTTATGCATGTGTCCAGAACCGCTGGCTTAATAACATGCAATATAGCCTAATGTATAGAGCCATGTCATGTCTGCAGGTCAGATGATTGGCTCTTTATATTAGGCTATATTGGATCAACTGGACTTGAAGTTTAGTTCTTGAAGACGTTTCGCTAGTCATCGACTGGCTTTCTGGCTTTCTCAATTCAGAATGACTTGTACAAGAATCTGGGGCAATTATGTACCCTGGAAAATCCCAATTAGCATATCACAGCCAAGGGTGTGATTGGATAGTGGCTAAGAGGTGTTATAGGTGTCAAAACAGCATTGTACATGAAGATCTTCAAGAACTAAACTTCAAGTCCAGTTGACCTAACTGAATACAACATATATACCATAAGCTGGATGAATGAGAACCTCCACAAGCATACAAGTTTTGAATAACCTGCTCTCTTCACAGGTTTAGACGTTTGGCATTTTTATATGATCCATTACATACATATTGGTATTACACAAAAAATTATTATTTTAAGTAAAGGGAGCCGATCCGATTGTGCGGTGTATGGCCGCACAGCTGACCGATCCCCATATCGTGTGTGAGGATCGGTCGGTCCCACAGCATGTGTCCCGATAGATGCCAATGTAATCTGTCGGCACACATGCAATGGAATTGCGCATGGTGGCCTAGGCCCTTAGATAGCAACATATCCACAGGTTTCTGCACAGGTTTCATTTTCACTATAATATATTTTACAAACAAAAATGTAATGTATTTAAAGAAAAAGTTACCATTTTATTTTATGAACAGAGTAACCTTCACCCAATGAATGAACTGAATTTGTCACCAAATGTCCCTGAGCTGTCCCTAAACCTAGATAAAAATGCTGTAAAAGGACCCAGGCAAATGTCAGTCTCCAGTCAAAATATTGATAATTCGGTTATCTAAATGATTACTGCATTTTAAACATTGCAAAATATGTTTTTAAAAAAAATGAAAGTTTGAAGTAATTTTGTAGTAAAAAAATGTTTCACCTGCCAGTATTGTGGTTGGATCAGTCGGGTGATGTGATCATCATATACACATTGACAAATGCCTGAAAATGTTGCCACATTGAATATGACCAGTTTAAGATTAGTCTTTTTACTTTTAAAGAGCAGATTTTTTTGGTTTTGATATTTGCATATATATTTAATTTGTAACTTCATGCAGTTTTATTGGTCAAAGAGAGTCTCCTTCCAATAATCTGCCTTTCTATGGTGGAAAAGCAATAGGTCCCTATTCTAATCATCTACCGCCAATCATTCATTCCACAATGATGCATGGTGGGAAAAACACAATGTACAATGAAGAGAATCTCTCAATGTACAGTATGACAATCTGTATTAGCACCATCCAAGATTTCAGTTAGTGTTTATGTTAATGCTAGGTAGTGGGTAACAATGAAAACCAGAATGTTAGACAACACCTTTTAGCCTTAAGGAATAATTAGATCATTTAGAAAATTTGTACACAGAATTACAGCCAAGTCTTTCTAATTAACTTGCCAACAAATATCCCAGTCGGTGACAATAGTCTGAGAGCATGCTACTCTGTAATTTCAGGTTCTTATTGTGTGTGTTATTTTTAATCCAAATGGGGGATACACATGCCTTGCACAAACCAGGTGCAGCAGTAAACTTCATCAGCACCCATCAAACTACTCTCATTGCATGCAATACTAAAAGGACACCTATACTGTCCTAAAATGTTCAAAATCTCTCCCTCCCATTAAATGTTCCAAGAATGAGGATCTAAACTGCTAGGTCCTTTCCCATCTTGCTTCACCCCCAACCTTAGTCTGGGAACTGGCCAGTGGGAAGGCACTCTTCGTGAGACCACAGTCTTAACTTTGAATGTGGATTGCCCATGATCAGAGGTAAACCCAGGCTTGAGCACGTAGCAGTTAATCTCTTTGGCCTAGGTACTTTTAATGGGAGGGGTTTGTCCTTTATGTGCAAACAGTTATTAACAGTGTCATCTTATCTACAACATTGCTTTTGGCTACTTTCAGCCAAGCAACATTTTAGTAGCAGTTACCAGGCCACTGTTGGAAAATGTGAATTATATGAAATTAGCTTGCCAAAATTGCTTTCAGCCCTTTTCCTTTAAATTGATGACACACAAGAATACTTGTGTACTAGGTTTTAATGTAGTACACAAGAACAGACATCTGACAGGTGTCAGTATATCGCGTTGCTTGCTTCTCATTGTATGTATGGTTTTATGTTATAGTGAACAAGTTGCAAAGAAGCAACACTGAATGAAAAAATGTTGTTGAGCTCCGTGTGTTACTGCAGTTCTTTCCCCTGCCACTAGGTGTCTCCACACTCCTCAATGCTGAAAGTTTCTGCCTTTCCCTCCGAAAATAAAGGCTTCTTACCAGCGCTGAGAGCCTCTGCAGAGCTTCTCCCTTCTGTTCCGTCTGTGGCAGGCATTCAGACTGTCACGCTGACCTTGGGACAGAGGGGGGGGGGGGGGGGGCCTCTGGCCTTGGGACACTGGGGGGGGTGTCTCTGGGCTTCTAGCGCCCGTTAATGTAACGGGCTTAGGGCTAGGCCACACTGCTGCGTTTTTTTTGCGATTGCGTTTTTAAAAAATTATTGAAAACGCGGCAACGCAAAAAAAACGCACGTTTTTCGGTGCGATTGCGTTCTGCATTTTTAATCGCAATCGCATGTGTTTTCCTATACTTATTGAAGAAATCGCACATGAAATCGCATGCGATTGCATTTGCGTTGCAGTGTGGCCTTGCCCTTTAATGTCTAGTAATGTGAATAATATGCTTTCTAGAAATAATATACAGCTTCTGGGATTTCATGACTACTATACATTGTTTTATATTCAAATGCATTTGGAACATTTTTATATATGCATAATACTTAGATTAAAATGACTGAAATTTATATTTTACCAATTATTTCCTGCCCTAGGTCTGTGATTCAGACACTGTGTTGGACCCAGCTTGCACTGCAGAAATGCTGCATATTTTGGAAGAAGATCCTGAAGTGGGTGGAGTAGGTGGAGATGTGCAGGTAAATAAGTCTAACGTTTGTGTCCTGTTTTGCAAAAATTGCGGCTGGGGGGAGCTAACAATCTGTGAAAATCCCTTTACTTAAATAGAGAATGTGATTTTTTTTTACCAAAAAATGTTTCCATGAAAACATGGACACGGTTAAAGTTAAACCTCAGTGCTTTATTGCACTATTTATTACAATTTCTGGTAAGAAAATGCTTTTGTTCCATAAGCTATGATGCACTCTAAGCTAGTGAATGATTTTAATAGCGATTTTTCTGTTTTTCAAAGTCAAATGTTGGTATTGTTACACCCCTTTTTACAATTGTGGTACAATAATTACAATACAATAACAGGGATATCTAGTGGTTACTTCACAAAAAGAATGTCACAACCTTGTAAAATACATACCTTATTATTCCAATTTTTCAATGTATATTCTTGTTTATAAAATCATGTTAGACCATTTATATTTGACAGAATTGTATAATGTAAACAAAACAACTGTGATTTACAAACCTGAAAGGAAAGTATAAACTATGAATTTGGTTTGAATGGCTGCATTTTGGAAGCTAATAAGTATGTCTGTTGCAGGTTTTACAACTCAATAATCTTGATATGGTAATAAAAGAGGACCTTTATGTTTCATAATCCATTCTTATTAAATACATATAAATTTATTATTGTGTGTATGGTTGCCATAGAAAATACCTGTGTCTGTAGTATGGCTGCCACGGGAATGAAAAGAGTAGGTCAGTAGGTGTGTGTTGGAGGTTATATATTTGCATGTTTTAAAGATAAACAATTTGATCTATGCAATTGAGTCATGGAATTCTTATATCAAATGCATAATTATTGATTTTTTAATATTTGTATTTATAAAATCCATTTTTAATGTTATACTAGATTTTCTTCATTGCTCATTTTTCTACCTTTTGCCTCTTAAAGAGCATGTCCACCTTTATAAACAAAAAACTGGTGACTTGTCAGATATCTGCCTGCAACCCCCTATTGTAATTATTATTATTGATTTATATAGCGCCAACATTTTTCTTTTAATTATGCCCTCAGATCCTGAATAAATACGAGTCCTGGATTTCATTTCTGAGCAGTGTCCGCTACTGGATGGCATTTAACGTGGAGAGAGCATGCCAGTCCTATTTCGGCTGTGTACAGTGTATTAGTGGGCCACTGGGGATGTATCGAAATAGCCTTCTGCAAAAGTTCCTTGAAGACTGGTATCATCAAACATTTCTAGGACAGAAATGTAGTTTTGGAGATGACCGGCATCTTACTAACCGTGTATTAAGTATGGGTTATAGAACTAAATACACAGCACGGTCTCGTTGCCTGACAGAGACACCTACACGTTATTTGCGTTGGCTTAACCAACAAACACGTTGGAGCAAATCATATTTCCGTGAGTGGCTTTATAATGCACTGTGGTTTCACAAACACCATCTTTGGATGACCTATGAATCTGTGGTTACTGGCTTCTTCCCCTTCTTCCTGGTTGCTACAGTGGTGCAATTATTTTACAGGGGCCGTGTTTGGAACATTCTTCTTTTCCTTCTTACAGTGCAGCTTGTAGGTATTGTGAAGGCAACCTACGCCTGTTTCCTGCGTGGTAATGCTGAAATGATTTTCATGTCACTTTATTCTCTTCTTTACATGACAAGCCTCCTTCCTGCAAAAATTTTTGCTATAATAACAATCAACAAGTCTGGCTGGGGCACATCTGGACGCAAGAAGCTGGTGGTGAATTTTATGGGTATGGTGCCCGTGTCTGTTTGGTTTTGCATCCTTCTGGGAGGACTAGTATACACAGCCTACTGTCAGAGTCAAGATCCTTTTACTGAGACAGAACTGTTATTTCTGGTGACAGGAGCCATCTTATATGGATGTTACTGGGTAGCACTTCTTAGCTTATACCTTGTACTGGTTGCAAGGCGCTGTGGAAAAAGACAAGAGCTATACAGCTTAGCACTGGCTGAAGTCTGACGGAAAGAACTAGTAGATAACATCAGGAAGCATTGAATAGGTTTGAACTTTACTTATATTACTACAGCACTCTGATACACTATGCCAAGCTAAGCACATAAAAAAACATTTTAAATATAGAAAAAGGGAGTATTTCTCACCAGCGCTGTCTTACAGCTATGAGTATTCTATGCAAATGTATACCTCAGGCAAATCAGAGCCAGCTGCCAATGCAATGAGCCATAAGAGGCATAGGTTCAATAAACACCTGTTACTGTGGGGAAACTTAACTTCTATGTATAAATTTAATATGCACCAGAGAGAAAAATAAATGCAGCAAACACATTTGTGAGATGTGTTCACTGTGATGATCGTTATGGAACATTTAAAAACCAAAATGTTGTACAAACACCTAAAATGAAAGTCAATCCAAATAGTAAAAACTGTGGCCAGTGTTGTTTCTAAAAAAAAACAAAAAACACAAAAGAGTGTTCTATAAATGAAGCCTATGTTGACTAATATGGTGCATAAAACGTTAACACATTTTATGGAACATAGATCAGGATAATTGCATGAATAATGCAGACACAAGACATTATGCTGTTGGGTAATCTCTTTATACCAAATGCATTCCATGACCATATAAAAGCATTAGGCTTTTGTACAAGTCATGGAACTCTGAAGACCGTTAATAAGGATATTATTTAAAGGATTATACATGGCCCTTTCATATTATATAGTTATAAAACCTACTTACATTTATTCTCTTATGTAACACTGGGCAAATTCAGTTGTGCTTCATTAAAAGCAGCAATAAATTTAAGGTGAATCCATGACTGTTAAGGCAGCAATGTTATTCTTAGAGCAATATGTTGCACCTCCTATAATGCCTAATATCCATGTAGTGAATATTTTAATTTACAAAAACCTTCTCAAGCTTGTGAAGGTTCTTATTCATCGAGGTCATGGTTTATCTGTGGTCAACTGGAGTTGAAGTTTTGTTCTTGGAGACGTTTCGCTGGTCATTCGAATGGCTCTTAATTCAGAAATGATCCCCTAGAGTTAATGATTTTATGCTCTATATTATATAGTTGTATTTTTTTTACTTTTCATACTTCAGATAAAACAATTGCAATATCCAGTCTCTGTCTTGCAATCAGGGGGAAACCTACCACGGGAGCAGACCCAGCTACCACAGGGGGGCCAAGGGGGCCCTAATCTTGTTACTTTCCCTATTACAAATACAGCCTCCCCCAGAAAACCACAGTAGATATAGCAGGGAAAGGGGCCCCATCATAGTTTTGCTGGGGGGCCGAGTGACTCCTAGTTAGGCCGCTGCTTGCAATATTGCAACAAATTAATGCAACCAGATGGTTCACTAAAATCAAAAGGGCAATTTTAACCAAAATAATGTAAAACTCTCTGCCTTTAAACAGTTTCCAGAATTAATTGCATACCAAATTACCATATAATTTGCCAACAATACATTTTGGTTTATTACACTTCCTGGCAGAAAGTACGTATAATTGTTTTTAATGCTATCTGTATAGTTAGGGACCTTCACATAATAGTTCTACATCAGGAGAACATCACAGAAAATTCACTGTCTAGCTCAGGTATAAGTGTAGAGTATCTTCAAACCAGGAGAGATGGACAGACTTTTTTTCTCAAAACAAACTATGTAAGAGAAGCCAATTCATAGTGCATTCTCTGTGCTGTACAGTTTTTCTAATATTTATTTATTTTGTAATATGGAATTAAATACTTGTTTTACTGTATTTTTTCCTTTTCCATTCATTAAATATTTGCAATATAATGAAATGATTTTTTATTTGAATTCAGACCATTTTTTATATTAACAAAATGATTGCCTTGTACGGATTTAAATAAGCAGCACGTCTTTCATTTTAAAGGAGAACTAAAGCTAAAATATAAATGAACCCGTGTAGGTTACATATTTCTAAACTTCTCACCTCTTAAATCTGCAGCACTGTGAAGAAATCATCTTTTTGGTTCATGTCTCTAGCTTTTGTGGGGTTTCTCCCCCTACTGAGTATCCTCCTTTTGATAAATGTAAAAAAAGCTGAAAACGTGAACAGGATAGCTGCAGAACAGAAACTACAGAATTACAGATTATTTCTTCACAATACTGCAAAATGGAGAGTCACAGCTATGTACTAGTTAGGAATTATGGAATACATCCCCCTGTATTAAATAGTTTTCACACAGATGATTCTGAGGAATAAGATTATAATATATATATATATATATATATATATATATATATATATATATATATATATATATATATATATATATATATATATATATATATTATAGGGTCAGGTCAGGAGGCACACTTGAAACTTGAAGTGAATTTAATTCAAATAATTTGACAGTCACACAACGTTTCAGGGTCTTACTTTGAGGGTTTAGAGGGTGTATTTGCTTTCTCACAGGCTTTTTTAATGCATGTGTCACACTGAATAGCACTATACACAAAATATACAATTAGACAAAAGACAAAAAATGTCAAATCAACATGCATTTTTAACTTGTTTATTTAGGAAATACAGTTAGTCAACACATATATAACATTTTAACTTAACTAGTGTGTGCAGCATTTAGAAAAAAATATTGCAGCCAAAGTCTAGTGAGCTCACGTGCTTTTGCAAATCTCCATTATTTGTAAACAAACTTTCTTTGAGGCAAAATGTATGCAATTGTAATCAAAGTTGAACACGACTGTATCCTAGAAAGGGCTTATAAAAGCATACATCCTTGCTTTTCTATATGATTTCTAAATAAATATTCAGCAGAGCAAAGACAGAAAAACTTCTCCTCTTAAAGGCTTGAACACTCCCTGGGCTGACACCCAAGCAGGGAGGTCAGCCCAGATAAATGACCCAAGTAAATTTAACAGTGGCTTTAACACACAAATATCCGATAAAGCCTCTCCGTACATATGGGGCTGATGCAAAAAAGGTGCAACATTATGCTATTAGTCTGTGTAACCAATCAGATATTATCAAACTACAGTGACCTACTATTAGTTAAAGGGCATGTCCACCCCCAAACTATAATTTAACCCACTACTGGCCCCACTATGTAGTGTGTAAAATCTACCTCACATCCCAGCTCCATATAGTTCTCCTGTAGTCCCCCCAAAGTCCCAAAAACGTCCAGCAGGAGGATAGCAGAGTCCATATAGGACTCTGCCTCCTGTCTCCCCTCCGGGAGAAGGTTGGCATGCGCACTGCAGCCATTCTCCCCCTCTCTCTCCGATTTTGTCTCCCTCCCCCTACCATAAAACCCTTTTTATATTATGTACTGCCTTCCCCCAGCCCCAACCGCAAACTATTATTCACAGAAAGTGCCCGATCTTTACTTACCATGCCTCTCTCCTTCGCCGGTCTGAACTCCCGGCTGCCGCGTCCGTGATTGGCTGCCTCTGCAAGCAGAGGGAGGGGCAGTGCGGCGAAGGATAGAGGCATGGTAAGTAAAGATTGGGGCACTTTCTGTGAATAGTAATAATGTGAAATATAATTCTGGGAATTTAAACCTGTGACCTTTTTGACTGTGTGTCTCTAAAACATGCAAATTACCAGTTGAGCCACTACTGCAGAAAAACAACAACATTTAGCCACATTTAGAAACATATCTTTTGCTTGGAACAAAATAAATTGTTAGCCAAAGGAAGGCTGTATGATATTCACACTGCAAATTACCAGTTGAGCCACTACTGCAGAAAACAACAACATTTAGCCACATTTAGAAACATATCTTTGTGGGAACAAAATAAATTGTTAGCCAAAGGAAGGCTGTATGATATTCACACTAACGTTAAATAAACTGCAGGGTAACAAGCAGCTTTTAAAGTCAGGGACTTCATATTAGTGTGGTGACGTCTATAAAGAAAACACAGACAGCAAAGAATGCATGGGCAAAGTTGTATGGCAACCAAAATAAAGCCTTCTTAGACAGAAATCTATTTTACACTGTACTAAACGCATATTATTTAGAGCATATAGGTGCTCTGGGGAGAAAAGCTTTCACATTAGCATTTTAAAAAAGTAATTTAGTTCTCCTTTAGGGTCAACAAGCACCTAATAACTACATACATGGGTCCTCTCGAGTACCTTTCAAATAAGCTAGGATGAGCTCTGTCTTCTCTGGATCTTAGTCATAGGCTTGTAAAATACACTTCTTTGTTCGTCCTGACTGTCTGTTATCTAAAGGCCCATACAGGTGATTGCGGGGCCCGTACCGTGACGCATGATGGTTTACAAATGCCCCTAAACAATGCTCAACGGAGCATCAATACACTTAGCAATAGTTGCCAGAAATGGGCGTTTGTACACATCCTGCGTCGTGGGTTGGGCCCGCGCGCACCGACCGCACAAGTGTACGGAGCTTTTGAATGCTTTAATGGTAGTTTAGACACCATCTCCATACCTAAATAAATAATGTGTTTGTTCAAGTCAAAATGTTTTCTCACACTTTCTTGGGGACATTAGTGATGATGGGCTTGGGACGTGTCTTAAAGATTACTTTCTTCTTGATCAGTGCAGTCACATTATATGTAGTCCCAGTTGGTGGAACGTGCGTCTCCTCTAGTGACATATCACTGCTCTATCAAAACAGCAAATGGCTTTTCCAGTCTCACCATCTTCCCATAAAGGATGTGATGTCCAATAATCAGCATAGGGATACCCTACAAACAAAGAAGCAATAGAACATTGCACTAAACATATTGTAAAAATTTACTTTTTAGAAATGAAAAGTACCTGGGACAGGGAGGTAGGATTGATTATTCCCACCTCCCAATATTCTTTCGTTAAGGAGACTACAGCACACACAGTATTCATTTGCCAGGTTATGGCTCTGGGCCTTCCTGTATTATAGATAGTGCTGAAGCACTCAGGAAGCTGGTAGAAGCAGTTTTCTTCATGTGCTGCTCCTCATAAAAATTATATTGGGAGGTAAAAACCAGTCCTACCTCCCTGCCCCATGTACTCTTAACTGTTTTTGAAAAATGTTTATACGCACCAGAGTTCTCTTTTAATTATCAGCAATCAAGCCATATTACATAGGAAGTTTAGATTTGTTGTATGTTACAATAATAAGCATTGACCGGTGCATGGCATGTGATGACATTTAGCTAATGTAAAGCACAGATATGTGACAGACTGCTGGGTAAAGCTGCTGAATATTGATTGAGTGATCCAGAGCGACCGTACAAGCAGTCAGTGTGGGATCCTAGGAAGGTAGTACGTTTGAACTTAAAAATTTTGCCGTAGTTCTTCAAAGTCCATACCCATATACATTGAAAAAAACACAGTTGTCCAGTATATTCAACTCTTCTGTGCACAACCCAACAGTCAAACAGTTACTTTACTGGAGTTGAACGAACACACAAGACCTTACTCCTCAGCCTCTATTGTGACGATTTAATTCTTTACCTAGCAGATCCACACTAATATGTACATGATGGGCAGACTTGCAAGTACCGTCACATTGTGGGCTAGTTCAAATAGTAAAAACATAGGGGTTTTGTTTAAAATTTTATAATAAAAGAGGAAAGACTAACACGTCAAGGTAACACAAGTATGAAAGGCCCCTAACTAATTACTTGGGGAAAATCCGATTTAAACTCTATTGAAGCAGAATTTTTCAATGCTGATTTTCAAATTCTTTAGGGCTAGGCCACCTGCGCTTTTTTTGCGTTTGCACTTGCGTTTTTTCCATATCATTGAAAGCACAGCAACGCACCGGAAAGCACGTTTTCGGGTGTGTTGCGATTGCGATTTGCGCATTTTAAATCGCAATCGCATGCGTTTTTCAATAATGAAAAACGCATGCGCAAACGCAACGAAATCGCATGCGATTGCGCTTGCGTTGCAGTGTGGCCGTGCCCTTACTGCGTTTTTTTTTAACTTTTTCTGTAATTTTGACTTTCAATTATCAAATTTTTCACTGCGATTTTTCGATTTTAGAATTTTCTGTCAGATACATGGATTTTAAAACCAGCAGTTCCAAATGAAACCAGGTCATTTAGAAACGGGACTCAACTTTAACTTTTACCCATGCAGGCTGTGACCCCTTCACATAAACATATCTTCACATGTACAGTGATAAATGCATTTAATTATACACTCTGTGACCCTCTACAAACCTATCAATAGAGCATCCCGCAACCTGACTGCCTTGAGTTTGACAGTTGAAAACTCCTTTAATTGATGTTTTGGAAAACTATCTGCAGTTGTAATATGCAAATAAGGAACAAACAGGGTATTCAATAAAAGTTATTATCGATTAAAATGGTGCTAACTTTGCCCCAACCAATCAGATGTAAGCTTACAAATGTTAAATAAGATCTGATTGGTTGGGGCAAAATTAGCACCATTTTAAATGATAAGAACTTTTATTGAATCTCCCTGAAAGACTTCTGGGAATTTACCATGTTTCCATGGAAGTTCTTAGGAACGCTATTCTTTAAAAATACTTTTACAGCATTCCACAAGCTAAATGCAAAACCAGAGCCCCAAACACAGACCGGTTTCCGGCTTTATTGAGCCATCATCAGTGTAGTGCAGGCCCCTGATTTTGCAATGTGAAGCGCTTATGGACAGACTTCACTAATACATTAAATAGGATAGGGAGAGAATTCAGTGACCATACCTTAACTCTCCTCCTACCTTTTTTTCAAAATTCTTAATTTCTTTGCAGCAGCCTGGGGAAGTTGTGCTGGTTATGGGGGCATGCCTCCTCTGTGCTGGGGGGCTGTCAATCAGTGTGCATGCTAGCAGGAACGCCCAGTGACCCAGTGATGCTACTGTAAAGAAAGCCTTTCTTCCCTGTCTCTACACGAGTGGTCACAGCTGATTGTGCAGGAAGAGAGGGTGGAAAGGTATGACCTTCTTGCCAAAAAATGTAAAGAATCTATGGCAGGGGGGACTTTTTTCTTCAATTTCGTGTACCTAACTTTTCAGATAAGGTGCTGGGAGTGACACAATCTGTGTAACTTTGTCTCTCTCCCAACCCCATTGAATCAGCTTATGTCACTACCAGCATCCCCTCTGAAATTACACTACTCTCTCTCTCCCACCCCCTCCAATCAGCTCTCTCACTCCCAACCCCTCTGAGATTCCGCTTCTGTTCAGCTTGTCTCCTCCCACATGAAGGAGCACAGGGGATTTAGTTGCAGCCATGGGAACATAACCTACGTTCCATTGGCTGTCGGAAGAGCAGCAGGGTCAAGCCTGTCCGACTGAGCCGACATGGTCTACTCATTCATGAAGTTAGTGTGTGCGTTGGATTGTACCTGCAGGCGGGCTTCAGAGACAAGTGGAGGTGCAGTCTGCTGAGCGGTCCGGATAGAAGATTGTGTATAACTCAGGGAGCACTTCACAGAAAACGTATATTGCAGGTACAATAGAATCTTAATAAAAGGCATCATTAAAGCCAAAGTAAATTTTAAGAGTGGAGATACCCCTTAAAGTATAAAAAGTTTGAAGACTTTCATTCTAGTAGAAAAGTAAAAATTGCTCTTACCTCTTTGGTATAATGCAGATCTCCCATTATTTTCCAGCAAGGCCCTCTGCTTGCGAGCTTCTATCTCCCTGCAGCTCCATTAAAAGCCATTCATCTGGCTGCCCCTTTGATCCCTGTTATAAGAAAGCAGGCTTTATATAAACGCATTAACGTAAACTCAGTATAATTCAATTTTGGGGTAAATATCATAGTTAGTGATAGGTTTCCAATTTTAAAAACCAAGCATACTGACATTTCTCTGGGCTGGTGTAGAAGCCTAACATAGGGGGAATGTGCTCACATAAGGGATAAAAGTAATTTCAGCTGCTGTTGAAATACAACCATTGTTTCCCTTATAAGCTAGTTAAATAATTCTGAGAATTGTAGTTAAATTATAGTTTAAAAACAGGAGTTTTTTTTTTTTTTATAATGGTTCTCATTCATCCATTTCATGGTATATCTGTAGTATTCAGTTAAATTGGACACAACGTTTAGTTCTAAAAATATTTTGCCCAAATGTACGCACCTTCCTAATTTTGTTTAAAATTTTTTGCACATTTTCTGTAAATTCAAGAAACTTCATTTTACTTCTCAAAATATCACTGTGTGGGTCTCCTATATGATATATTAACTGACATTTTTTATCGTAACAACCAACGATTTATACAAGAAAATCATGACGATTAATAAGGTTGCCCTAATTCCACCCAATTTTTCTTATCTATGACAACAAAAGCACAGGATTTTCCAAAGATGATTCCACTATATGCTTGTGAAGGTTCTCATTCATCCAGGTCATGGTATATCTTGTGTATTCAATTAGATCAAAGGACTTGAAGTTTAGTTCTTGAAGACGTTTCGCTAGTCATCCGACTGGCTTTCTCAATTCAGAATGACTTGTACAAGAATCTGTGGCAATTATGTACCCTGGAAAATCCCAATTAGCATATCACAGCCAGGTGTTAAGGGAGTGATCGGATAGGAATTGGTTCTTCTGTGTGGGGCATATGTCCCAACTGCATCAACGTATGGCCCAGCACAGAAGAGCCAATTCCTTGGGTCAGGACTCAGCCGTGTACCTGCATCTTAAGGATAAAGGACATACCTTTGAAGATTGTAATGTTAACATATTGGCAAAGGAACGTGACTGGTTCAAGAGGTGTTAAGGAGGCCATTTATGTAAAAATAAAGAAACCAAGCCTAAATAGAGGTGGGGGGGTTCGACACCAACTGTCTGCCATGTACAATGCTGTTTTGACACCTTACTTGGGCGTTCCTATAACACCTCTTAGCCACTATCCCATCACGCCCTTAACACCTGGCTGGATATGTTAATGGATTTTTCCAGGGTACATAATTGCCACAGATTCTTGTACAAGTCACTCTGAATTGAGAAAGCCAGTCGGATGACTAGCGAAACGTCTTCAAGAACTAAACTTCAAGTCCAGTTGATCTAATTGAACACAAAAGATATTCCACTATATATTTACCACTTTTTTACTAAAAGCCAGGGATGTGGAGTTAAGCAAAATATTCTTTGACTCCCCGGTTTTTGACAACCACAACCCCTTTTCTCTGCCAATACATAACATAACATTAGTTATTTTAGAGCTAAACTAAAATCAAAAGTATAAACTTAAAATTTGGCTTAAAGGGCATGTCCACTCCTTTTTACAACTTTTTATATAATGTAGGTATTGGTCCCCTGGCCCCAACCACCATAATAGAAATTTGAGAAAGTCCCCCGATCTTAACTTACCTCTCTCTCCTCTGCCGCACTGCCCAGCCCTCTGCATGCACGGAACTGCAAGCAGGGGAGCGGGACCAGCAGCTGCGTCCCTATTTGGCTGAGAGGCAGCCAATCAGGGACGCAGCTGTCGGCTGCTCAGAACGCTGGGGGAGAGAGGTAAGGTAAGTAACTATCGGGGGACTTTCTCTAAATTCTATTATGGCGGTTGGAGCTGGGGGACCTATACCTACATTATATACAAGGAGTTTAGAGCTAGGGGGAGGGAGAGAAAAACTGTAGGGAGAGGGAGTGGGGGAGGACTCCCCTGCGCATGCCTCAAACCTTGTCAAGGTTGAGGCAGAGACGAGCTTTGGAGGGGCATAGCAGGAGAACCATTTGGAGCAGAGATGTAAGGTAAGGATTTTTGTACACTACACAGTGGGGTCAGTATGGGGTTACATTTCAGTTTTGGGGGTGTACATGCCCTTTAAAATGCTGCACAAAGCTCTATAAATGTGAGAGTGTGTGTGCCTGTGACACATGCAGTCAAGACAAGTAATCAGCAGTGATAAGGACTGCTCGCTCACAGCTAAATGCAAGCAAGAAGCAGCTAATCAGCCAATTAGGTCTGTTCACAGTTGAATCCAATCAAGAGACAGGTATTCAGTGTTGATTCTGTCTGCTACACACGTCCACTAAAGTCTATGCACAAAAAGTCTTAAATTGCAGATAACTCAAGAAATGCTTTAACAGATTACTTAGCTAGAAGATTGCATACTTTCTCTTTTTCTCCTGCGGGACAACATGAATAAAGATACTGTTATTTTGGGTCTAAAAATCTAAAGCTAAGCCAATGTCATACCCAAAAATGAAATGTACTTATTTTATTATCCAAACAGGTTTAATGTAGAAATTGGTCCTAGAACTGACAACAGTTACACATGTTTACACTCAAATTAACTAGTTATAAAAGCTCAGCTGGACATTACACTGTCAAAAATTACACACTGGGCTTTTCAGTCTTATAGCAGAGTTTTTTTTAGACTTTACCAACAATAATTGATCTATCAATAAAGAGATTGTACCTTGTATTTTTTTTTTATTATTACAATTCAATTCCATTTTTGGTCAACTCCAGGTACTTAAACTTTTCTTGAGAGAAATGCATGTTTTTATAACCTGAATCCTTAGCCTTTGGCTATTTTGTACTATAGTGTAGAAGTGTGCTCCCACAGCCCCCCTTTTTGTGTATGTAATGTAGCAGAGCTTCTCTGCAGGAAGAAAGACCAAGCTTCCACGTGGTAGTAATACCCCCAACATGACCCCTTAATTGGAGGCTTTATGCATTGAATGAGAAGCATTAACAATCATAGTCAATCCCTAATGCTGGCCACACACTAACTTTCTACCGTCAGACATTCTCGCAACTTTTAAAAAATTGCCTGTCCAGGTAATTTTACAATTAACAGTAATTAATATCAATCGCAAATCTGCCTGAGAAACAGCAGGTGAAAACACTAGTGCATCTGTTACAATTAATTTGACATTCATGCCAGATTAAACTCTGAATCGTCAGTATCTTAAATCACATGAAGATTGTTGGATTGTGTGCAGATGATTGTTCAACAATCAGTCTGATTATTTATTAGACATGCTGGAAATCTCTTCTTGGAACAGGAATATATGTTTGGTATTGTTCTGTGTATGGACACCTTTACGATAGAAAAATCAGAAGTTGAAAAAACGTTGATTTAAAGGGCAGGTCCACCCTTTTTTAAAATTTGCTGTAGTGTTGGGCTCCCTCACCCACCCCCAACCGCTATAAGTACTTTGTAAAATAACTCTCCCGATCACTAATTACTTTGCCCTCTTTTCCCCCAATGTTCTGTCACGGCCCTCTGCTTGCATGAAACTGTAAGCAGGGGGACGGACTGGCAACCGCGTCCGTGATTAGCTGAGAGGTACAGAATGCCGGGGGAAACAGGCAAAGTAAGTAGTGATCGGGAGAGTTAGTTTACAAAGTACTATAGTGGTTAGTGGTGGGTGCGGGAGCCCTACACTACAGCAAAGGGGGTTGGAGCTAGGGGGAGGGAAGGGAGAGTAGAGGAGAGAGAGCAGCACTGCGCATGGCATAATTCTCCCGGAGAAGAGACAGTAGGCAGAGACCTATATGGACACAGGCTCCTGCTGTTCACTTTTTAGGACTTTGGAGGGACATTACAGGCGAACCATTTAGAGCAGGGATGTAAGGTAAGGATTTTACTACACTACATAGTGGGGCCAGTAGTGGGTTAAAATGTAGATTTGGGGGTGGACATGCCCTTTAATTTAGGATAGGTACACAACGACCAATATTTCAACATGCAAAATATATACAAAAGATGGGATAGTATACATACACACAGAGTGCAACTAGTGACCAAATAATTTAATATATACATAAAATAGAAGCCTAGTGCACATCCAACTAATTTGCTTACATTTTACTTTACCATTGAATAGCGACTTAAAAAGCATGCCCTTAAATTAAAGCAATTGGTTCAATAACGTGGCCAAATTATTTTAAGCCCAGCAACCACGTCACGGTTTGCTTTATTCGGCTGGGTCCTAACTTAACCTTTAGTAACTTTTTACCTTCGTAAGAAACGGTAAGAAATGTAATTTTCAAACTTTCTTTATATCAGTACCTGCCTTTTATGAGATGAAAGTCCCTGCTGCTCTTTTGCTTGCTTTCTTGGGACTGACTCTCCAGCTTTAAGTACTTGAACACATGACCCACTATGCTGGGCTTAAAATAATTTGGCCCAGTTTAAGGGCAGGCTTTTTAAGTCGCAATTCAATGGTAAAGTAAAATGTAAGCAAATTAGTTAGATGTGCACTAGGCTTCTATTTTTTGTAAATATTTCAACATGATCAACAACCCAGTGCGATATTTTGGTTGAATTTTCGGCATGACAGGCATTTACACTCGATGGATCGGACATATAGGCACTTTTAAGGCGATCACGTGGTCTTTAATAGGTTGTGTTGAAATATCAGCTGTACCGATTTAATTCCGATTCCTATAATTCATTTAAACCATCACATGAAGGGTGCTTCAATGGGACGTACCCACCCTGAAATCATCCCTGTGCTAGCCAACCATTCTTTCTTATCCTCAATAAAGCTTTACTTTGTTATAGCCAGCTCCAATCAGGTGCTAACTAAGCACTCTATTTGTAATAAACATTATAATAATATATACTAACCGGGACACCAGGATCTGAACCATTATTCCAGGCCCACTGTTGTAGGTAAAGACTTGTAGCCTGACCCTGCGTCCTTCCGATCCTGTTTACAATCAACGTCAGCCCATGTTTCAAGTAGTAAAAGAACTGAATCTAGCGGCACATGGGGAAGGAACTTCACCCTGCGTACTTCCGCTTCCGGATGGCTATGGAGTCCACGTGAAGGAAAAGAAGCAACGTGAAGATCTAGTGGCTGGGTTACAATCGGGTATTTGCAGTGCAGCCCAATGTAGGTATCACACCGTGTACCGGGGACAGACAGGACATCACGTACTTACTAGTCCCTTGTTTACAGCTGTAATCATAGCGCTGGGTTCCTTATATGATGCCCATGTGTGCGGGCACTGTCCTGCATCTTGTACGATGGAGAGTTTCAGCTGGTTACCTACTAATCGTTTTATAACCAATCCCTGTAGTGGATTTCTATGGGAGGAACTGTAAGGTTATAGCCTTATAATCTTACAGTTCCAGGAGGAGAAGGAAACCAGAAGCAACAAAGGGTAGGTTATAATAAATAATGCACCCGAACTGTAAATTATAGGGATATTAGAAGTCACCTTGGAGTTCCGTGCCCTGTATAAAAGGTACTCGGCCTGCGGCCTCGTGCTTTTATATGGTCACGGAACTCCTCGGTGACTTCTAATATCCATAATATAATCCTTATAATTTACAGTTAGGGGTGCATTATCCACTATATAGTTTATGGATTGGAATCTACTGGGGGGGGATCATCTATCACTTCACAAAGTTCATGGGGGCAAAGAAATATATTCCAGTTATAATGTTACAATGTAGCTGATACTGCAAGAGCGTGTGTGAATTTAGCGTATTCAGCGAGCAAGCACAGCCAGGCTAACATGGATAAGCCCACAGGGTTCTACTCTCGATGGATGTTTAGTTAAAACATTGCTACTTGTTCCCTTTTTTGGACTGTTGGAATTTTGATCTATATCCAACCCCCTATTTTGCACGAGTGACATGCTCTCTATATGTATTAAATGAAACCCTGGAAAATTGGGAGGCAGGTGCTGACACTTTGTGCCCCTTCAAACTTACAATTTTATAGTCTAGATTTAAACTTGTGGTGTGTTGTAATATAACAGTGTGCTATACAAGGGTAGAACATTTACTAAAATATACATTTGTTGTTTTTAAAAGGATGGGGGAATTTAAAGTTCACCGCGTCCGATTTTTTGACTATGTTCCTTCTGGTGTGCGTTGTATGGCTTACTCAGAAACAACAGACAGGATTGCACTTGCTCGGAATGATGGTTCAGTGGAGGTTTATAATCTTTCTGCCTGCTACTACCAGGAAACGGTATGTGTTACTTCAGTGCTAGGCCAAAGAAAAGACCTGGATCCATATTAATAAAGGTTGATTATTGGTAATGTCCAAAAATTTTAATGCAAAAATGTTTGCTGTGCCCAAAATCTAACACCGCTACTAGTGGTCGTATTTTATGATTGCTATCTAGCAATGGGCCTAGGGTACAAGCCACCACTGGCTCATTGCTTACAGAGAAAAAGAGATGATTGACTACACTTACCGGACCACAGAGAACAGAACACACTCTTCAAAAACTTTATTCCAAAAGACCGCTTGACTTGTTTCAGACCATGGAAGGTCTTAAGCATAAGCAAGAGAGACATATGCTTATGATAAAGGACCTTCCATGGTCCGAAACCCATCAAGCTGTCTTTTGGAATAAAATTTTTTTCGATCTTAAAAAGGGAGTGTTCCGTTTTCTGTGGTCCAGTCAGTGCATCCAATCCTGTGATATTTGTCATTACCAAAAATGAACCTTTATAAATATGGCTCCTTATGCTCAATTTGTTTTCAATGTATGTTTTTTTTCTTTTATTTAGGTAATTCCTGGGGATGAGAAAAGATCCATCGAGTCTATATGCTGGGCAGCTGGTGACCGTCTTTTTTCATCTGGTTTAAATGGAGAGATTATAGAATATGATCTGAAGAGGTTATGTGTCAAATACACAATGGATGCTTATGGTGGTCCCTTATGGAATATTGCAGCCAATGCCACCAGCACCCACCTTGCTGTAAGTATTGTAATTCGCAAAGTATTCTTTTTTTTTAAGATTAAAGTAGTGCTTGTGACCAAAATATATTTTCAGTATCAAAATTTAGTCATTAATGATTTTAATTAATTTTAATTGAATATACTTTTCATAATAAAGTGTACAAAAAATTCACCAAATGTTTGTACTAAGAAATAAAACTATATTGAGTTAATTCTGACTTTTGTGAATTAAACATTTTGCTATTATTTATATGACCTGCGCAGATGTGAGAAAAGCTCTACAATTCTACCAAATACTATATACAATGATTGGCATATTCTCATATCTATACAGACATGTGATCAGGGGGTCAGCACATGACTGTAGGACAATCTGCCATTTTGTCAGAGGAACGTTTAATGTATGGCCACTATTTCGGGTCTCGTTTTGCCCTGACCAAGTATTAAACCAGCATTGTTTCTCCTTCAGTAGTGCATTGCTGGTCGGACCCACGATCACACGTCTGTATGGACTTAAGACTACAATGGTAAATCAATAGCATAAGAAATGGATATCCGAAGCAACCAAATCTTAAAGAACAAATGCACCCAGTCCTGTAGGAGATATATATTTATTTCTTCATTAATCTTAATAGTATACATTCTGCGTATAACAAACTCACAAAGAAGATGGGGTAAAGGCACACTTCCAGAAATCGCATGTACGTAAGTCTTCAACTTCAACCATCTTTATTCAACACATTACATCACCAGGACAAAAAACTCTGCCTTACGTGTTTCAAGCATTCACACCGCTCTTAGTCATAGGCAAGTGAGAGAACCATGTGTATACTCCTGTGCCTTATGTAATCATGCCTCCAATCTCTATACACTATAATGTTAGCCCTTCAAACATTTTAACCCTAATACATTAAACCACTTGCCTATAACGAAGAAAGGTGAGAATGCTTGAAACGCGGAAGGCAGACTTTGTCATGGTAAAGTAATGTGTTGAATAAAGTTGGTTCAAATTGAAGACATCACGTGTACATGTGATTTCCAGAAGCACACCTTTACCCCATCTTCTTTGTGAGTTTGTAGTACACTGTTGGCGGACCGGGAGCGACAGGTCCGGGCCACCGTGAAATAGCTGTGAGCTGTACATTTTCCTAGGTTTTACACAGCGTGGAGGAGATTATTCATTAGAGAAGGATCTGAGGCAATTTTATGCGCTATGTGTGAGTTCTTACTATTGAAGGTTTCATTAAGCTTACTATTTCTGGGTCAAAGTGGGTTTATGTATGGGAGTCAGAGCCCTGTGTAATTTTGGGTTGTTTATTTAGATTCTGCATATAACCACATTAATCTAGACTGTTTTGTCTCCAATGAGCTCCTATATGGATTTTAGCCACTAACATCATATATTGGGTTAGGTACCGTATATAGGTGAGTAAAAGTCAAACATTTTTCCCTTTAAAATCATCCTGATCATAACCTTGAGTAGGGGGTTCGACACCAACTTGGGGGTTCGACACCAACTGTCTGCCATATACAATGCTGTTTTAACACCTTACTCTGGGCGTTCCTATAACACCTCTTAGCCACTATCCAATCACACCCTTAACACCTGGCTGTGATATGCTAATTGGGATTTTCCAGGGTACATAATTGCACAGATTCTTGTACAAGTCATTCTGAATTGAGAAAGCCAGTCGGATGACTAGCGAAACGTCTTCAAGAACTAAACTTCAAGTCCAGTTGATCTAATTGAATACAACAGATATACCATGACCTGGATGAATGAGAACCTTCACAAGCATATAGTGGAATCATCTTTGGAAAATCCTGTGCTTTTGTTGTCATAGATAAGAAAAATTGGGTGGAATTAGGGCAACCTTATTAATCGTCATGATTTTCTTGTATAAATCGTTGGTTGTTACGATAAAAAATGTCAGTTAAATATATCATATAGGAGACCCACACAGTGATATTTGAGAAGTAAAATGAAGTTTCTTGAATTTACAGAAAATGTGCAAAAAATTTTAAACAAAATTAGGAAGGTGCGTACATTTGGGCAAAATATTTTTAAGAACTAAACGTTGTGTCCAATTTAACTGAATACTACAGATATACCATGAAATGGATGAATGAGAACCATTATAAAAAAAAAAAAAAACTCCTGTTTTTAAACTATAATTTAACTACAATTCTCAGAATTATTTAACTAGCTTATAAGGGAAACAAGTGGTTGTATTTCAACAGCAGCTGAAATTACTTTTTACCCTTATGTGAGCACATTCACCCTATGTTAGGCTTCTACACAGCCCAGAGAAATGTCAGTATGCTTGGTTTTTAAAATTGGAAACCTATCACTAACATATTGATATTTACCCCAAAATTGAATTATACTGAGTTTACGTTAATGCGTTTATATAAAGCCTGCTTTCTTATAACAGGGATACAGAGGGGCAGCCAGATGAATGGCTTTTAATGGAGCTGCAGGGGGAGATAGAAGCTCGCAAGCAAGATGGCCTTGCTGGAAAAATAATGGGAGATCTGCATTATACCAAAGAGGTAAGAGCAATTTTTACTTTTCTACTAGAATGAAAGTCTTCAAACTTTTTATACTTTAAGGGGTATCTCCACTCTTAAAATTTACTTTGGCTTTAATGATGCCTTTTATTAAGATTCTATTGTACCTGCAATATACGTTTTCTGTGAAGTGCTCCCTGAGTTATACACAATCTTCTATCCGGACCGCTCAGCAGACTGCACCTCCACTTGTCTCTGAAGCCCGCCTGCAGGTACACATACCAACGCACACACTAACTTCATGCATGAGTAGACCATGTGCGGCTCAGTCGGACAGGCTTGACCCTGCTGCTCTTCCGACAGCCAATGGGAACGTAAGTGTTATGTTCCCATGGCTGCAACTAAATCCACTGTGCTCCTTCATGTGGGAGAGAGACAAGCTGAACAGAAGCGGAATCTCAGAGGGGTTGGGAGTGAGAGAAGCTGATTGGGGAGGGGGGTGGGAGAGAGAGAGTAGTGTAATTTCAGAGGGGATGCTGGTAGTGACATAAGCTGATTTACAATGGGGTGTTGGGAGAGAGACAAAGTTACACAGATTGTGTCACTCCCAGCACCTTATCTGAAAAGTTAGGTACACGAAATTGAAGAAAAAAAAGTCCCCCCTGCCATAGATTCTTTACATTATTTTGGCAAGAAGGTCATACCTTTCCACCCGTCTCTTCCTGCACAATCAGCTGTGACCACTCGTGTAGAGACAGGGAAGAAAGGCTTTCTTTACAGTAGCATCACTGGGGTCACTGGGCGTTCCTGCTAGCATGCACACTGAGTGACAGCCCGCCCAGCACAGGAGGAGGCATGCCCCCAATAACCAGCACAACTTCCCCAGGCTGCTGCAAAGAAATTAAGAATTTTGAAAAAAAAGGTAGGAGGAGAGTTAAGGTATGGTGCACTGAATTCTCTCCCTATCCTATTTAATGTATTAGTGAAGTCTGTCCATAAGCGCTTCACATTGCAAAATCAGGGGCCTGCACTACACTGATGATGGCTCAATAAAGCCCGAAACCGGTCTGTAGTTGGGGCTCTGGTTTTGCATTTAGCTTGTGGAATGCTGTAAAAGTATTTTTAAAGATATAGCGTTCCTAAGAACTTCCATGGAAACATGGTAAATTCCCAGAAGTCTTTCAGGGAGATTCAATAAAAGTTCTTATCATTTAAAATGGTGCTAATTTTGCCCCAACCAATCAGATCTTATTTAACATTTGTAAGCTTACATCTGATTGGTTGGGGCAAAGTTAGCACCATTTTAATCGATAATAACTTTTATTGAATAACCCTGTTTGTTCCTTATTTGCATATTACAACTGCAGATAGTTTTCCAAAACATCAATGAGTAAAGGAGTTTTCAACTGTCAAACTCAAGGCAGTCAGGTTGCGGGATGCTCTATTTGATAGGTTTGTAGAGGGTCACAGAGTGTATAATTAAATGCATTTATCACTGTACATGTGAAGATATGTTTATGTGAAGGGGTCACAGCCTGCATGGGTAAAAGTTAAAGTTGAGTCCCAGTTTCTAAATGACCTGGTTTCATTTGGAACTGCTGGTTTTAAAAATCCATGTATCTGACAGAAAATTCTAAAATCGAAAAATCGCAGTGAAAAATTTGATAATTGAAAAGTCAAAATTACAGAAAAAGTTAAAAAAAAACGCAGTAAGGGCACGGCCACACTGCAACGCAAGCGCAATCGCATGCGATTTCGTTGCGTTTGCGCATGCGTTTTTCATTATTGAAAAACGCATGCGATTGCGATTTAAAATGCGCAAATCGCAATCGCAACACACCCGAAAACGTGCATTTCCGGTGCGTTGCTGTGCTTTCAATGATATGGAAAAAACGCAAGTGCAAACGCAAAAAAAGCGCAGCAGTGTGGCCTAGCCCTAAAGAATTTGAAAATCAGCATTGAAAAATTCTGCTTCAATAGAGTTTAAATCGGATTTTCCCCAAAGTAATTAGTTAGGGCCTTTCATACTTGTGTTACCTTGACGTGGTTGAGTCTTTCCTCTTTTATTTATAAAATTTTAAACAAAACCCCTATGTTTTTACTATTTGAACTAGCCCACAATGTGACTGGTACTTGCAAGTCTGCCCATCATGTAACATATTAGTGTGGATCTGCTAGGTAAAGAATTAAATCGTCAACATAGAGGCTGAGGAGTAAGGTCTTGTGGTTTCGTTCAACTCCAGTAAAAGTAACTGTTTGACTGTTGGGTTGTGCACAGAAGAGTTGAATATACTGGACAACTGTGTTTTTTTCAATGTATATGGGTATGGACATTTGAAGAACTACAGGGCAAAATTTTTAAGTTCAAACGTACATACCTTCCTAGGATCCCACACTGACTGCTTGTACGGTCGCTCTGGATCACTCAATCAATATTCAGCAGCTTTACCCAGCAGTCTGTCACATATCTGTGCTTTACATTAGCTAAATGTCATCACATGCCATGCACCGGTCAATGCTTATTATATGTAACATACAACAAATCTAAACATTCCTATGTAAATATGGCTTGATTGCTGATAATTAAAAGAGAACTCTGGTGCGTATAAACATTTTTCAAAAACAGTTAAGAGTACATGGGGCAGGGAGGTAGGACTGGTTTTTACCTCCCAATATAATTTTTATGAGGAGCAGCAGCATGAAGAAAACTGCTTCTACCAAGCTTCCTGAGTGCTTCAGCACTATCTATAATACAGGAAGGCCCAGAGCCATAACCTGGCAAATGATAACTGTGTGTGCTGTAGCTCCTTAACGAAAGAATATTGGGAGGTGGGAATAATCAATCCTACCTCCCTGTCCCAGGTACTTTTCATTTCTAAAAAGTAAATTTTTACAATATAGTTTAGTGCAAATGTTCTATTGCTTCTTTGTTTGTAGGGTATCCCTATGCTGATTATTGGACATCACATCCTTTATGGGAAGATGGTGAGACTGGAAAAGCCATTTGCTGTTTTGATGAGGAGCAGTGATATGTCACTAGAGGAGACGCACGTTCCACCAACTGGGACTACATATAATGTGACTGCACTGATCAAGAAGAAAGTAATCTTTAAGACACGTCCCAAGCCCATCATCACTAATGTCCCCAAGAAAGTGTGAGAAAACATTTTGACATTGAACAAACACATTATTTATTTAGGTATGGAGATGGTGTCTAAACTACCATTAAAGCATTCAAAAGCTCCGTACACTTGTGCGGTCGCGGGGCCCAACCCACGACGCAGGATGTGTACAAACGCCCATTTCTGGCAACTATTGCTAAGTGTATTGATGCTCCGTTGAGCATTGTTTATGGGCATTTGTAAACCATCATGCGTCACGGTACGGGCCCCGCAATCACCTGTATGGGCCTTTAGAGATAACAGACAGTCAGGACGGACAAAGAAGTGTAATTTTACAAGCCTATGACTTAAGATCCAGAGAAGACAGAGCTCATCCTAGGCTTATTTGAAAGGTACTCGAGAGGACCCATGTATGTAGTTATTGAGTGCTTGTTGACCCTAAAGGAGAACTAAATTACATTTTTTAAAATGCTAATGTGAAAGCTTTTCTCCCCAGAGCACCTATATGCTCTAAATAAATATGCGTTTAGTACATGTAATTAATAGATTCTGTAGCTAAGAAGGCTTTTATTTGGTTGCCAGTACAACTTTGCCCATGCATTCTTTGCTGTCTGTGTTTTCTTTATAGACGTCACCACACTAATATGGAAGTCCCTGACTTTAAAAGCTGCTTGTTACCCTGCAGTTTATTTAACAGTTAGTGTGAATATCATACAGCCTTCCTTTGGCTAACAATTTATTTTGTTCCAAGCAAAAGATATGTTTCTAAATGTGGCTAAATGTTGTTGTTTTTCTGCAGTAGTGGCTCAACTGGTAATTTGCAGTGTGAATATCATACAGCCTTCCTTTGGCTAACAATTTATTTTGTTCCAAGCAAAAGATATGTTTCTAAATGTGGCTAAATGTTGTTGTTTTTCTGCAGTAGTGGCTCAACTGGTAATTTGCATGTTTTAGAGACACACAGTCAAAAAGGTCACAGGTTTAAATTCCCAGAATTATATTTTCACATTATTACTATTCACAGAAAGTGCCCCAATCTTTACTTACCATGCCTCTATCCTTCGCCGCACTGCCCCGTCCCTCTGCTTGCAGAGGCAGCCAATCACGGACGCGGCAGCCGGGAGTTCAGACCGGCGAAGGAGAGAGGCATGGTAAGTAAAGATCGGGGCACTTTCTGTGAATAATAGTTATGCGGTTGGGGCTGGGGGAAGGAGCAGTACATAATATAAAAAGGGTTTTATGGTAGGGGGAGGGAGACAAAATCGGGAGAGAGAGGGGGAGAATGGCTGCAGTGCGCATGCCAACCTTCTCCCGGAGGGGAGACAGGAGGCAGAGTCCTATATGGACTCTGCTATCCTCCTGCTGGACAGTTTTTGGGACTTTGGGGGGACTACAGGAGAACTATATGGAGCTGGGATGTGAGGTAAGGATTTTTACACACTACATAGTGGGGCCAGTAGTGGGTTAAATTATAGTTTGGGGGTGGACATGCCCTTTAACTAATAGTAGGTCACTGTAGTTTGATAATATCTGATTGGTTACTACAGACTAATAGCATAATGTTGCACCTTTTATTGCATCAGCCCCATATGTACGGAGAGGCTTTATCGGATATTTGTGTGTTAAAGCCACTGTTAAATTTACTTGGGTCATTTATCTGGGCTGACCTCCCTGCTTGGTGGTCAGCCCAGGGAGTGTTCAAGCCTTTAGAGAGGAGAAGTTTTTCTGTCTTTGCTCTGCTGAATATTTATGTAGAAATCATATAGAAAAGCAAGGGATGTATGCTTTTATAAGCCCTTTCTAGGATACAGTCGTGTTCAACTTTGATTACAATTGCATACATTTTGCCTCAAAGAAAGTTTGTTTACAAATAAATGGAGATTTGCAAAAGCCACGTGAGCTCACTAGACTTTGGCTGCAATATTTTTTTCTAAATGCTGCACAACTAGTTAAGTTAAAATGTTATATATGTGTTGACTAACTGTATTTCCTAAATAAAACAAGTTAAAAATGCATGTTGATTTTGACATTTTTTGTCTTTTGTCTAATTGTATATTTTGTGTATAGATGCTATTCAGTGTGACACATGCATTAACAAAAGCCTGTGAGAAAGCAAATACACCCTCTAAACCCTCAAAGTAAGACCCTGAAACGTTGTGTGACTGTCAAATTATTTGAATTAAAATTCACTTCAAGTTTCAAGTGTGCCTCCTGACCTGACCCTATTGGGATTTTCCAGGGTACATAATTGCCACAGATTCTTGTACAAGTCATTCTGAATTGAGAAAGCCAGTCGGATGACTAGCGAAACGTCTTCAAGAACTACATTTCAAGTCCAGTTGATCTAATTGAATACAACAGATATAACATTGAGTAGGCTTATACTCGGGTCTGGGCTGATATGGAAGCATGAACGTGCAGCTGGACAAAATACATAGCCCTGGGAAAATATATGCTGTAACACATAGAATCCACTTGATTTCAGGGGGTTAGGCAATTGTTTTCCTACTCATTCAGATCAGCCCAGACTGCAAGAGAAAGGGGGGGAAAATTATAGAAGTAACAGGATTCAACAAAGAGCCTGCACAGGAAGGTATGCAGGGTACATCTGTATATGGGGCTGTCTATGGGAGAAAGTCAACCCTCGGCTTATATTTGAGTCAAGCAGTTTTCCTGGTTTATCAGTTAAAATTAAGTACCTCAGCTTATACTCGAGTATACATGGTAATTGCCCTGTCTATTGAAAGGCGTGTCCACTAAAAACAAAAATGTATACTTACCGTACTCTAAAGCAAATAGGACTGAGTCAAGTGTGGGGAATAGGGACCTTATAAGTTCCATGACAAATTTAAGAGTAGTCTCTCTAAATACATTCACTGCCTTTATTTATATTTCACAAGTATCTACCTATTGGGAGTGAACAATTTGATGCGGAAGTGACCAAAATATTCTTAGGTGGGTTGTTTGTGGGCAAACATGATATTTGTTAATAACTCTTTATTTTAAGAGAACAACATTGCTTTATTCACTATTACAAGAATGAAATTTGTTCTGGAAAAGTTAAAGGGGAAGTTCAGTGCAAATACATATACTTTTAAGAAAAAAATAGCTGTATTTTTCCATCCTAATGACCTTAACCTGCTCATTCAGCATTTTGCCTGTGTATAAATAAATACTTCCAAAATACTGACTTCCAGTAATAGAGACCTTTATGTTTTTTCCTTGACCCAGCACCAATGTCATCAGCAGGGAATAGCAAGGGGTATAAATTCAACTGATTTTTCAAAATGGAAGAGAATATGTAGATTAACTAGCTATGCATAATACAAACTAAGAATTTTAAAAAGTGATATTTTCAACTGAAATTTCCCTAGAAAATAATGCTTCATATTAAATATATTATTGGGAGTATTGCACTGTCTGGCCTGTGGCTGAACTGGCCAGACAACACCCTTGATGGGAGTTATATTTTCTTTATATAGATCCAACCTGAAACGTTACACTCTACAACAAGTGTCTCTGTAATATATTATTAATTCACCTACTGATTAGTAAGTGGCAAGGGCTTTAGCTCCGTGTTTTTTGCATCTCCAAAGGACTCTGAGCATTCTGAACATTTCTGATATTTACAGGAAGTTTTACCCAGAGCCGCTATTGCTCTGGGTAAACCTCTTGAACGGGATTCAATATCCGTTTGCAACTGTGGCTTAATGTAGCACAAACGCGATATTGAATCGTTAGCGATAGCTGCGAGGGTGTCTTTTCCGATTTCCGCTCAGCCAGTGAAAGGATGGAGTTAGTCACGCTAACTGATAGAGAACCTGTGACTTTAACTCCAAAAAAGAGCGCAGCGGCTCTCTGTTAATGAGGCTGTTAGTCTTTAATTTCTTGGTATGCAGAATTTTCTTTCTATTACAGGTCAGCTGCGAAGATGGCTCTGTCAAATTGTTCGCCATTACATCCGATTCAATTGTTTTTGAAAAGAATTTAGACCGTCAGAAAGGTGATGCATTGTTGGTAGCTTTAAATTGACATTTTTAAATGTTTTGGCTCTAAACAGTTTGTTCCCTTTATAGGTCGCATACTATGTCTATCTTGGCACCCTCTTGGTTCGTATATTGCCACTGGATCTGTCAATAAGATTAAAGTATTTAGTGCTTCATCAGGTAAGTAGGGGCTATAGAACTTATTTTCAGACAATTTGGCTTTTAAATTCTTTGGCCTTGGTAAAATTTGCACATCAAGTTAAAAATAGTATTCCAGTTTTTAGAATTTGCATAGTATCTTCTATCAGAGTAACCCCTGTCTTATGCTAGGTCATCTAAAGCACGTTCTTATGCTTGATCGAAGACCATTAGCTGGGCAGAAACATGAATGTGTGGTGTGGAGTGTGGCAGTGCTGTCCTGTGGAGAGATCATTAGTGTTGATTCTTCTGGAAAACTCCAGTTCTGGGATTTGGAGCGTGGTACACTGATTCGCACATACACAGTCGCCAACTGTGACATACTTTCACTTGCTGTGGGAAAGGTAAATACTAACATATGATGGTGAATATATTTGTTTACCCACCAAACAGTTTTTTACAGTTTATTTTTCTCTCACAGACTGAAGACAGCTTGGTTGTGGGTACGGCGGAAGGAACGATTTTCCAGTTTCAGCACTTAGCAGTGCAAGATGGTGAGGTGGAACGGCAGTGGGTGCGCACCAAGCCTTTTCGTTACCATACACATGATGTTAGAGCAGTGGCGCACAGCAGGACAGCCCTGATATCTGGAGGTGTGCTTTGAGTTAAAATTAAAAATTTTGCTCTGCTCGTGTTGTTCAACATTTAATGATGCCTTTATATCAGGTGTGGATGGTCAACTTGTAATACGGCCTCTTATGGAGAAAGCAGAGATCAAATCTTATGATGCAGCACTGCGCAAAATTACATTCCCTCAAGTGAGTCCTATTTTAAAACGGTGATTCATTTTGCATCCATCACATTACACATTACACCTAACATAGTGCATGTTAAACTAAAAATCGGGGTATACCCCCTTAAATTGAAAAAATTGTTCTTTGATATATATGTGAATATGTATAAAATATTTCTACAATATGCATACACTTTTTTTAAAAAAACACTTTTAATTCTCCTTCAAATGACTTACAAGCATACCCTGTATATTTCCCTACCCTCAGTGACTTGTAAGTGTTTCGTTTTATAGAAACCTCCTCCTCCCCTTTTAGGATGGTAATATTCCTTTACACTATAGCAAAGGCAAATGCTGCACTACTTTTTACACAGAAGATTAAGTAAACTATTGATAGTTTAAAAAAAAAAATGCATTTCTGATATTTGCAGTTAATGTTAAATTGAACTGTTTATGGTAATTTTATTAGCCAGTAATGCATCTGTTTGCAGCACCATCTTGTATCCTGTGCACAAAAAGCTGGACTTCTCCTTTTCCAGTTCCCAGAACATCTGGAGCTCTGGCAGCTTGGGACAACCGATGAATCAGGTACCGTATATACTCGAGTATAAACCGTCCCGAGTATAAACCGAGGTACCTAGTTTTAGGAAAAAAAGAAGGAAAACAACATTGACTCGAGTATAAACCGAGGGGGTAGTATTTGCCACTAAAGATGTTTGGAAACTACAAACTCCAGCATGCTTTATTGCAAATACTTACAAATAAGATTGTACTGTATGCACAAATATAGGAGGATTTACCCCTATTTGCAAGTATTTGCCACTTAAGATGTTTGAAAACTACAACTCCAGCAATAAAGCATACTGGGAGTTGTAGTTTTCAAACATCTTAAGTGGCAAATACTTGCAAATAGGGGTAAATCCTCCTTTATTTGTGCAAACAGTATGCACAAATAAAGAAGGTTTTACTCTATTTTTAAGTATTTGCCACTTGGGTTCCCTGTGTAAAAAAAGTTTCTCCTACCTTGTCCGTGCGGGCCCACGAAGCCGCATCCTCGATCCACAGCCTCTGCGCATCCGGATGATGTCACTACCCAGCGCCTCTCACTTTGCGGCGCCGGGTAGTGACATCTGGATGCGCAGAGCCTGTGGAGCGAGGATGCGGATCGCGCGGCCGGCGGACAAGGTAGGAGATAGGCTGACTCGAGTATAAACCGAGGTAAGATTTTCAGGCTTTTTTTAAAGCCTGAAAACCTCGGTTTATACTCGAGTATATACGGTAAGTGAATTAGGTTTGTATTTATATGTAAGGCTGGGTACACATGGAGGGACTATTCGTCCCAACCAAGTGCTCGCTACGAACGCTTGGCCGGGACAAATGTCTGCCGGTCGCGGCCAAATTTGCGACCAATTGTGCGGTCCCATAGGGAACCATGCGACCGATCGGGATTTTCCGGTACGGCCGATCAAGGTCGATCGCGGCCGGCCGCCCCACACCAGGAGATATTTTCGTCCGACTGACCGAAAGTGCCATGAATCGGTCGGTCAGCCGAAAATATCTTCTGGTGTGTATCCAGTCTAAAGATGGAAGTGGGCAACTACATTACATACAGATGTTTAGACATGTTATTGGTTAATTTGCATATGTCCTTTACAGGAATGGATGGAGATACCCTCACTGTGAAACAGCCACCATCGCTACTACTGCAATTGAAAAGAAAGGTGAGGAGCATAAAAAAAAAAAGCTAGCTTAGATGGTGGATAGGGAAAAGGAACTGCTTTCACTTAAAGAACAAGTTCTACCCTCCAATAAAAATGTAATTTTGGGTTGCTAATTTTATTGAACAAGTCAATTGAAAGGTTTTTGGCTACCTTTTATTCATGGGAATGAAGCTAATTACATACATGCGATCGTGGAGGACCACATGGATGTTTCAGGTGACTATCGTTTAATTTATGGGCGCTTGATCGGGCCTCGTTGATGACTGTTTTACCCAACCCAGAACCTATACATTAAACGATAGTCGAAAGAATCGGCCGTTTGGTACAACATTGTGAATCAGATTGCACATGTGTGTATGGATCTTTAGACTGTGATGTTTATGGCTAGAAAGGTTTATAATCGGGAAGATAGGCATATTATTTTTTATTTTTTTTATATATATATAACGCCAACATCTTCTGTGGCACTTTATTATTACATTGATACATATCAGAAAGACATTTATGTTACATACAAGGGTATTGCATATAATATTTAGTCATACATGTTACATTTAAGGCTAGTGCATGCAACACTCGGAGAGTGAAAAAGTGAGTTTATTTACAGCAATATCATGATACAATAGGAAAATGGGGGTGAGACACAAGTTGAAGTTAATCGGTAGACTGTAAGTTGATTGTCAGTGGAGCTTAATTAGTATTAAATTAATTGGAGGGTTAATAACCTAGGCCAGGTTATATGCTTTCCTGAAGAGGTGATAGATGGAGTGAGAAAAGGAAGTTGTAGAGCTATGGAGCTGTGAAAGCAAAGCAGGGGATGAGGTGAATAGGGTGGATTAGAGGAGAAAATCATTTGCAGAGCGGAGGTTATGCTTTGGATGGTGTCTGTGGATCAGCTCTGAGATGTATGGAGGGGACTGTATTGGATAATGCTAATTGCACATCTTTAAAAGTCTTTTTTTCTTAAGGGCTCTGAGAGTATCCGTTGTAGTAGTGTGTCTCGCTGTGGATCCTGGATTTCTTATGCCACCTCCTCACGGCTCTACCTGCATAGATTGTGTTATGAAGATGACAATTTGACCTTAAATCGGGTAAGATTTTTGAAACAACCTGGTCCAGGGCCGTTTATATCTATAGTGCCCTAGGTGCCCACATGCTTACGGCACAACCACATGGGGAAAGTTGAGTCATTAGGGCTCTGAAAAGAGTTACCTATGTCTGTTTTTTATTTGAGATGTTGGCTTTTTGCTGTTAATACATTAAAAAATGTAAAAATAGGGTAGAATCACCTAAAAAGGTTGATTGAGTCTTTTAAGTGTTTAAAGGGTATGTCCACCCTTCAAAAATAATTTTCCCCAACATTCCCCCTGTCCCCCCAACCCAACCGCTATATATATAATATCAGAATGCCCCAAACTTTACTTACCTTCCCTCTTTCCTCCGTCGTGCTGCTGCCAGGCCCTCTGCTTGCGAGATAATGCAAGCAGAGGGGCAGGATCGGCAGTCACGTCTGTGATTGGCTGAGCGGCAGCCAATCACGGAAGCGGCTGCCGGGAGTTCAGTGCGGCGGAGGCAAGAGTGAAGGTAAGTAATGTTCTAAGCATTTTCTGATAATTCTAATAGAGCGGTTGGGGCTGGGGGGACAGGGGCAATGTTTGGTAAAAAGGTTTTTATGGTAGGGGGAGGGAATCCTAATCGGAAGGGAGGGGGAGAAGGGCTGCAGTACGCATGCCAAACTTCTCCCGGAGGCCAAATAGGAGGCAGAGTCCTATATGGACTCTGCTATCCTCCTGGTGGGCAGTTTTTGGGACTTTGGGGGGAACTACAGGAGAACCATATGGAGCTGGGATGTGAGGTAAGGATTAAACTACACTACACAATGGGGGCAGTAGGGGGGGGGGATTATAGTACCTGGGGTGGACATGCCCTTTAAACATGTACTTTCCTAAATGTAAAAAAAATATAGATAGCATTTTTTTTAAAAAATAGCATGCTACAACCTATGTTCTTCTGGGTATGAAATATCTAGTAGTCCCAAACATTTTTTAAAACCTTAACAGTAATTTTTGTTATATGGGTCTCTTCTACAAACAAACTCCTTTTTTTTTATATTAATATTTTTTTTTAATTCTGTAGTTCAGCTGCTTCTCTCTTTATTTCCTCATATACCACCATCTAGAAAACGTATATATATTTTTGTATTTACTTGTTACAAAGGTTAGATTACCTATTGTAACCTAAATGACACAAAAAGATAGACACATACAGGGTTATTCAAAAAAAGTTCTTATTGTTTAAAACGGTGCTAATTTTGCCCCAACCAATCAGATGTTAGCTTTCAAATGTTAAATAACATCTGATTGGTTGGGGCAAAATTATCACCATTTTAATCGATAAGAACTTTTGTTGAATAACCCTGATAGTGAACAAGTTTATAGCCATGGATCTTTGCTATTACTGTTATTAAGCTGCTCTTACTTTGGGGTGCAAACTTAAACTATATGCTGTAGGTGAAACATTTTTAGCTTACTGCAATATTTATTTTATTTTTAAAAATTTGGTTGTTTAAAAGAATGTGTTAATGTTTTGTAAAGTTGGAGGGCTTTTTTAATAAATCTACTGGGGAAAGTAGACTCACCTTCATCTTATTTCAGATTACTGACTAAATTGTATCTTTCCAATCCACCAGGTTCCTAAACTCCCTCATCTCCCCTCTACTGCTCTAAAACTCTTGTTTTCCCCTGATTCCAAGAGGCTTTATGTGGGATCAGAAGGGGGATGTGTTCACGTTCTGGAGCTTTCAGAAAACCGTTGCCAGCTCATCCACACCTTGCAGCCTTCATCAGAGGCTGTAAACCGTAAGTTATCAAGCGAGTTTTTTTTTTGAAGCACAAGGTAAAGAGTAGAAATTGGTGTGTGCTTGGCTTAAGTGGGCACTCAAATCCGTTTTTCTCAACTGTGTGCAGTGAAATGGCTGAAGCTGTGCCTCTGCATTGTAAAGTGGATATTTTTTTATACCAGACTTTTTTTTTTGTACAAAATGTACTTCAATGAATGTTACTACAATATACACTGTTTACTACAAAAATACACTTGTAAAGGTTCTCATTCATCCAGGTCATTATATATTTATTGTATTCAGTTAGATCAACTGGCAGGGGCGTATCTAGGGTCTAAGAAGATCAGGGGCACTTCTGGGTACTCCATGTGCCGTGCGCAGAGAGTTGGACAGAGAGACACAAATTAATGACACAAAGGCACAGTAAACTGGCAATTTCATTATATACGGTAGCATTTGGTCATTTTAAACTTACTGTTGTGTTCAGTTGTAGTCAGACACTTGCCCACACCTTTGGCCAGGGAGAGCTTCTTGTACCTTCTACATGGATCTCTGCCCCTATCTATCTCTGTCTGTCCTCTCTCTCTCTGTATATCTATTCTCTCCCTCTCTCTCTCTCCTGTATATCTATCTCTATCTTCCCTCTCTCTTCTGTATATCTGTCTATCTGCCTCTTGTTTATCTATTTAACTATGTCTATCTGCTTCTTGTCTATCTCTCTGTCTCTATCTATCTATCTATCTAACTGCTATCTATCTATCTACCTAACTGCTATCTATCTATCTACCTAACTGCTATCTATCTATCTACCTAACTGCTTCTACTGCTATCTATCTACCTAACTGCTATCTATCTACCTAACTGCTATCTATCTACCTAACTGCTACTATCTACCTAACGCTATCTATTACCTACTGCCTAATCTATCTATCTAATGCTATCTATCTATCTAACTGCTATCTATCTAACTGCTATCTATCTAACTGCTATCTATCTAACTGCTATCTACTAACTGCTATCTATCTAACTGCATCTATCTGTACTACTATCTAACTGCTATCTATCTATCATCTAATCTATCTATCTATCTATCTAACTGCTATCTATCTAACTGTTATCTATCTATCTATCTAACTGTTATCTATCTATCTATCTAACTGTTATCTATCTATCTATCTAACTGTTATCTATCTCTATCTAACTGTTATCTATCTATCTATCTAACTGTTATCTATCTATCAACTGCTATGATAGCAGTTAGATAGATAGATAGCTTAGTATAGTTAGATAGATAGATAGCGTTAGATAGATAGGCAGCAGTGCTATCTATCTATCTATCTGCTATCTATCTATCTGTCTAACTGCTATGATAGCAGTTAGATAGATAGATATATAAATAGATAGATAGATAGATAGCAGTTAGATAGATAGATAGCAGTAGATAGATAGCAGTTAGATAGATAGATAGCAGTTAGATAGATAGATTGATAGATAGCAGTTAGATAGATAGATAGATAGATAGCAGTTAGATAGATAGATAGATAGCAGATAGATAGATAGATAGCAGTTAGATAGATAGATAGATAGATAGAGTAGAGAGTAGATAGCAGTTAGATAGATAGATAGCGTAGATAGATAGATAGCATTAGATAGATAGATAGCAGTTAGATGATAGATAAGCATTAGATAGATAGCATTAATAGATAATAGATAGCAGTTAGATAGATAGATAGATAGATAGCAGTTAGATAGAGAAGATAGAGACAGATAGATAGATAGATAGCAGTTAGATAGATAGTAAGATAGCAGTTAGATAGATTCGATAGATAGATAGCAGTTAGATAGATAGCGTTAGATAGATAGCAGTTAGATAGATAGCAGTTAGATAGATAGCAGTTAAGTATAGATAGATAGCAGTTAGATAGATAGCAGTTAGATAGATAGATAGCAGATTAGATAGATAGTACGTTAGATAGATAGCATTAGATAGATAGATAGCAGTTAGATAGATAGATAGCAGTTAGATAGATAGATAGCAGTTAGATAGATAGATAGCAGTTAGATAGATAGCAGTAGATAGATAGATAGAAATAGCAGTAGATAGATAGATAGTAGATAGCAGTTAGATAGATAGATAGATAGCAGTTAGATAGTAGCATAAGTAGTAGATAGATAGCAGTTAGATAGATCGATAATATAGCATAGATAGATGATAGATAGATAGATAGTATGATAGATAGCAGTTAGATAGATAGATAGATAGATAGCAGTAGATAGATAGTAGATAGATAGATAGATAGCAGTTGATAGATAGCAGTTAGATAGATAGATAGCAGTTGATAGATAGATAGATAGATAGATAGCAGTTAGATAGATAGCATTAGATAGATAGATGCAGTTAGATAGATAGCAGTTAGATAGATAGATAGCAGTTAGATAGATAGCTAGATAGCAGTAGATAGATAGATTAGATAGCAGTTAGATAGATAGATAGCAGTTAGATAGATAGATAGATAGATAGCAGTTAGATAGATAGAGATAGATAGCATTAGATGAAGATAGCTAGATAGATCAGATAGATAGATAGATAGATAGATAGAGTAGTAGTAGATAGCATTAGTAGTAGATGATAGCGTATAGATAGATAGATAGCAGTTAGTAGATAGATAGCGTAGTTGATAGATAGCAGTTAGATAGATAGATAGCAGTTAATAGATAGATAGCAGTTAAGAGATAGATAGCAGTTAGATAGATAGATAGATAGCATAGATAGATAGATACTTAGTACTTGCTATCTATCTATCTATCTATCTAACTGCTATCTATCATCTATCTATCTATCTACTGCTACTATCTATCTAACTGCTATCTATCTAACTGCTATCTACTGCTATCTATCTAACTGCTATCTATCTACTATCTAACTGCTATCTATCTAGCTATCTAACTCTGCTACTCTATCTATCTATCTAACGGCTATCTAATCGCTAACTGACTATCTACTCTAACTGCTATCTATTCTATCTAACTGCTATCTATCTATCTAACTGCTTATCTATCTATCTACTGCCTATCTATCTATCTAACTGCTATCTATCTATCTAACTGCTATCTACTATCTAACGCTATCTATCTAACTGCTATCTATCTAACTGCTATCTATCTATCTAATGCTATCTATCATCTATCTATCTATCTATCTACTCTATCTATCTATCTAACTGCTATCTATCTAACTGCTATCTATCTATCTAACTGCTATCTATCTAACTGCGATCATATCTATCGCTATCTTCTATCTATCTAACTGCTATCTATCTATCGTATCTATCGTAACTGCTATCTATCTATCTAACTGCTATCTATCTATCTAACTGCTATCTTATCTAACTGCTATCTATCTATCTAACTGCTATCTATCTATCTACTATCTATACTACTAATGCTATCTATCTAACTGCTATCTATCTATCTATCTATCTAATGCTATCATCATCTATCTAACTGATCTATCTATCTATTAACTGCTATCATCTATCTATCTATCTATGCTATCATCTATTATCTATCTAACTGCTATCATCTATCTAACTGCTATCTATCTATCTATAACTGCTATCATCTATCTATCTAACTATCATCATAATGCTATCTACTCTATGCTATCTAACTGCTATCTATCATCTATACTCGATCTATCTATCTTATCTATCTAATGCTATCTATCTATCTATCTATCTGTTAGATAGATAGATAGATAGATAGATGCAGTTAGATAGATAGATAGATAGCAGTTATGATAGATAGATAGATAGCAGTTAGATAGATAGCAGTAGAGCTAGATAGATAGCAGTTAGATTAGATAGATAGAAGCAGTTAGATTAGATAGATAGCAGTTAGATAGATAGATAGCAGATAGATAGATAGATAGCAGTTAGATAGATAGATAGATAGCAGTTAGATAGATAGATAGATAGATAGCAGTTAGATAGATAGCAGTTCGATAGATAGATAGCAGTTAGATAGATAGCAGTTAGATAGATAGCAGTTAGATAGATAGATAGCGTTAGATTAGATAGAATAGCAGTTAGATAGATAGCAGTTAGATAGATAGATAGCAGTAAGTAGATAGAAGTAGATAGCTAGATAGATAGATAGCAGTTAGATAGATAGATAGCAGTTAGATAGCATAGATAGATAGCAGTTAGATAGATAGCAGTTAGATAGATAGATAGCAGTTAGATAGATATGCAGTTAGATAGATAGATAGCAGTTAGATAGATAGATAGCAGTTAGATAGATAGCAGTTAGATAGAGTAGCAGTTAGATAGATAGCAGTTAGATAGATAGCAGTTAGATAGATAGATAGCAGTTAGATAGATAGATAGGAGTTAGATAGATAGCAGTTTAGATAGATAGATAGCAGTTAGATAGATAGCAGTTAGATAGATAGATAGCAGTTAGATAGATAGATAGCAGTTAGATAGATAGATAGCGATTAGATAGAGAGATAGATAGCAGTAGATAGATAGATAGATAGCAGTTAGATAGATAGCAGTTAGATAGATAGATAGAGTAGAGTAGATAGAGTAGATAGATAGATAGCAGTTAGATAGAAGAATAGCAGTTAGATAGATAGATAGCAGTTTAGATAGATAGATAGCAGTTAGTAGATAATAGATAGCAGTTAGGATAGATAGCAGTTAGATAGATAGCAGTTAGATAGATAGATAGAGCAGTTAGATAGATAGATAGATAGCAGATAGATAGATAGCAGTTAGATAGATAGCAGTTGATAGATAGATAGCAGTTAGTAAGATGATAGATAGCAGTTAGATGATGATAGATAGCAGTTAGATAGATAGATAGATAGATAAAGCAGTTAGTTAGAAAGATGTAGATAGATAGATAGATTAGTTAGATAGATAGATAGCAGTTAGATAGATAGATAGATAGCAGTTAGATAGATAGATATGATAGCGTTTAGATAGATAGATAGGATAGCAGTTAGATAGATAGATAGATAGCAGTTAGATAGATAGCAGTTAGATAGATAGATAGCAGTTGGATAGATAGATAGCAGTTGGATAGATAGATAGGTAGCAGTTGGATAGATAGATAGGTAGCAGTAGATAGATAGATAGATAGCAGTTGGATAGATAGATAGATAGCAGTTGGATAGTAGATAGTAGCAGTTAGATAGATAGATAGAGTTAGATAGATGAGATGTCAGTTAGATAGATAGATAAGCAGTTAGATAGATAGATAGCAGAGTTAGATAGATAGATAGCTTAGATAGATAGATAGCAGTTAGATAGATAGATAGATAGCAGTTGGTTAGATAGATAGATAGCAATTGGATAGATAGATAGATAGCAGTTAGATAGATAGATAGATAGCAGTTAGATAGATAGATAGATAGCAGTTAGATAGATAGATAGATAGCAGTTAGTATAGTAGATATGATAGATAGTAGATAGCAGTTAGATAGATAGATAGATAGATAAGATAGCAGTTAGATAGATAGATGAGATAGATAGATAGCAGTTAGATAGATCGATAGATAGATAGATAGGTTAATAGTCGATAGATAAGAAAGTTGTTAGTAGATAGTAGATAGATAGCAGTAGTTAGATAGATAGATAGCAGTTAGATAGATAGATAGATAGCAGTTAGATGATAGATGATAGATAGCAGTTAGATAGATAGATAGATAGCAGTTAGATAGATAGATAGCAGAGATAGATATAGCAGTTAGATGATGAAGAAGAGTAGATAGATAGATAGCAGTTAGATAGATAGATAGATAGCAGTAGATAGTGAAGATAGATAGCAGTTAGATAGAATATAGAGTGATAGAAGATAAAGCAGTTAGATAGATAGATAGATAGCAGTAGATAGATAAGATAGCAGTTAGATAGATAGATAGATAGCAGTTAGATAGATAGATAGATAGCAGTTAGATAGATAGATAGATAGCAGTTAGATAGATAGATAGCAGTTAGATAGATAGATAGATAGATAGCAGTTAGATAGATAGATAGATAGCAGTTAGATAGATAGATAGCAGTGTGATAGATATAGAGTAGATAGATAGATAGCAGTTAGATAGATGATAGATGCAGTTAGATAGATAGATAGATAGCAGTTAGATCGATAGATAGATAGCAGTTAGATAGTAGATAGATAGCAGTTAGATAGATAGTAGATAGCATAGATTAGATAGATAGCAGTATAGATAGATAGCATAGATAGATAGCAGTGCTATCTATCTATCTATCCATCTATCTATCTATCTAACTGCTATCTATCTATCTACCTAACTGCTATCTATCTACCTAACTGCTATCTATCTACCTAACTGCTATCTATCTACCTAACTGCTATCTATCTACCTAACTGCTATCTATCTACCTAACGCTATCTATCTACCTAACTGCTATCTATCTACCTAACTGCTATCTATCTACCTAACTGCTATCTATCTACCTAACTGCTATCTATCTACCTAACTGCTATCTATCTATCTAACTGCTATCTATCTATCTAACGTCTATCTATCTATCTAACGTCTATCTATCTATCTAACTGCTATCTATCTAACTGCTATCTATCTAACTGCTATCTATCTAACTGCTATCTATCTAACTGCTATCTATCTATCTATCTAACTGCTATCTATCTACTCTATCTATCTAACTGCATTATCTATCTATCTAACTGTTATCTATCTATCTATCTATCTAACTGCTATCTATCTAACTGCTATCTATCTATCTATCTAACTGCTATCTATCTATCTATCTAACTGTTATCTATCTATCTATCTATCTAACTGTTATCTATCTATCTATCTAACTGTTATCTATCTATCTATCTAACTGTTATCTATCTATCTATCTAACTGTTATCTATCTATCTATCTAACTGTTATCTATCTATCTATCTAACTGTTTCTCTTCTTCTACCTCTATCATCTATCTAACTGTTCTCTATCTCTATCTAACTGTTATCATCTATCTATCTATAGTAGCATAGATAGAGTAGATAGATAGCAGTTAGATAGATAGATAGATAGATAGACAGTGTAGATAGATAGATAGATAGATAGCAGTTAGTATAGATAGATAGCAGTTAGATTAGATAGATAGATAGATAGCAAGTTAGATAGATAGATTAGATAGATAGACAGTTAGATAGATAGATAGATAGCAGTTAGATAGATATAGATTAGATAGCAGTTGATAGATAGATAGATAGCAGTTAGATAGATAGATAGCAGTTAGATAGATATAGATAGCAGTATAGATAGATAGCAGTTAGATAGATAGATAGCAGTTAGAGGTAGATAGATAGATAGAGTTAGATAGAGTAGCAGTTAGATAGATAGATAGCAGTTAGATAGATAGATAGATAGCAGTTAGATAGATAGATAGAAGTAGAGTTAGGATAGATAGTACAGTTAGATAGATAGAGATAGCAGTTAGATAGATAGATAGATAGCAGTTAGATAGATAGATAGATAGCTTAGATAGATAGATAGTATAGATAGATAGCAGTTTTATAGATAGTTAGATAGATAGATAGCAGTTAGATAGCTAGATAGATAGATAGCAGTTATAGATAGATAGATAGATAGATAGATAGCAGTTAGTATAGATAGATAGATAGCAGTTAGTAGATAGATAGATAAGCAGTTAGTTAGATAGATAGATAGCAAGTAGTAGATAGTAGCAGTTAGATAGATAGATAGCAGTTAGATAGATAGATATATAGCTATAGATTAGATAGCAGATAGATAGATAGCATAGATTAGATCTAGATAGAGTACTAGATGATGATAGATAGATAGATGATAGAATAGATGATAGATAATAACATGATAGAGTAGATGATAGATAGAGTAGAGATAGATAGCAGTTAGATAGATGATAGATAGCTGTTAGTTAGATAGATAGATAGATAGCAGTTAGATAGTAGATAGATAGCATAGATAGATAGTAGATAGCGTTAGATAGATAGATAGATAGCAGTTAGATAGATAGATAGATAGCAGTAGTTAGATAGATAGATAGATAGCTAATCAGATAGATAGATAGATAGCAGTTAGATAGATAGATAGCAGTAGTAGTAGATAGCTTAGTAGATAGATAGCAGTAGGTAGATAGATAGCAGTTAGTAGAAATAGCATTAGTAGATAGATAGCAGTTAGGTAGATAGATAGATAGCAGTTAGATAGATAGATAGATAGCACTGCTATCTATCTATCTAACTGCTATCTATCTATCTATCTAACTGCTATCTATCTATCTATCTAACTGCTATCTATCTATCTATCTAACTGCTATCTATCCATCTATCTAACTGCTATCTATCTATCTATCTAACTGCTATCTATCTATCTATCTATCTATCTATCTAACTGCTATCTATCTATCTATCTATCTATCTAACTACTATCTATCTATCTATCTATCTAACTGCTATCTATCTATCTATCTAACTGCTATCTATCTATCTATCTATCTAACTGCTATCTATCTATCTATCTATCTAACTGTTATCTATCTATCTATCTAACTGTTCTCTATCTATCTATCTAACTGTTATCTATCTATCTATCTATAGATAGCAGTTAGATAGATAGATAGATAGCAGTTAGATAGATAGATAGATAGATAGCAGTTAGATAGATAGATAGATAGATAGCAGTTAGTTATAGTTGTAGATTGATAGATAGCAGTTAGATAGATAGATAGATAGAATAGCAGTATAGTAGATAGATAGATAGATAGATAGCAGTTAGTATAGATAGATAGATAGATAGCTAGATTAGATAGAATAGATAGATAGCAGAGTTAGATATAGATAGATAGATAGATAGTTAGATAGATAGAATAGCAGTCTAGAGATAGATAGATAGCAGTTAGATAGATAGCAGTGATAGATAGATTAGCAGATTAGATAGCAGTTAGATGTAGATAGATTAGATAGCAGTAGATTAGTAGCGTTAGATAGATAGATAGCAGTAGATAGATAGGATAGATGAGATGACAGATAGTGTTAGTAGTTAGATTAGATAGATAGATAGCAGTTAGATTAGAGTAGATAGATAGCAGTTAGTAGTATAGATAGTTTTGTTATAGTAGTTAGTAGTTTAGATAGATGATAGCAGTAGATTAGGATTAGAAGATAGATTTAGGATAGTAGATAGCAGTTAGATAGATAGTAGATTATGATAGATTAGATAGCAGTTAGAGTAGATAGAGTAGATAGGCAGTAGTTAGATAGATAGATAGATAGCGAAGATAGTAGTTAGAGTTAGATAGATAGATAAGGATAGATAGATGCAGTAGTAGATAGTATTATGATAGAAGTACGATAGATAAGATAGATAGCAGTTAGTTAGATAGATAGTGATAGCGTTAGTTAGATAGATAGAAGCAGTTTAGATAGGAATAGATAGCAGTTAGATAGATAGATAGATAGATAGTAGCAGTTTAGATAGAGATAGATAGATAGCAGAGTATAGATAGATAGGATAGGTAGATAGATAGCAGTTAGATAGAATAGATGATAGATTTAGTAGTAGATAGATGTAGATAGCAGTAGATAGATAGATAGATAGTAGTAGTAGTTAGTTAGATAAGATAGATAGAGTAGAGTGAGAGTTTGATAGATAGATAGATAATATAGCGTTTTAGATGATAGATAGCAGTTAGATTAGATAGATAGCAGTTAGATAGATAGATTATATAGCTATAGATAGAGTAGATAGGCAGTAGATTCCTATACTAGACTATATAGATTAGCCTTAGCAAAGACCAGGACCTCGCTAGATAGCGAGTTAGATCCTGTTCCCTCAGATTTAGAAGATTAATAGATACACGTTCGAAGTATCATATTAGATTACTTACGTAACTCAGGCCTTTCCCTTTATACTATCGACGAGATATTTTTCGATTTCACTAGCCGGATATCATTCTAATAAGATAGATAGAGTCGCAGTTAGAGTTAGATAGATAGATAGATAGCAGTTAGATAGAGGATAGATAGATAGATAGATAGCAGTTTAGATGATAGATAGATAGATAATAGAAGCAGTTAGATAGATAGTAGAGAGATAGATAGCAGTTTTAGATAGATAGAGATAGTTTTTAGGATAGATAGATAGATAGCAGTTAGATAATAGGATAGATAGCAGATAGATTAGATGGATAGATGCGTTAGATAGAGAGATAGATCGGCAAGTTAGATAGATAGATAGATAGCAAGTTAGGGGGGATATAGATAGATTATTATGATATAGATTTGTGTTTTTAGATAGAGTAGATAGAATTAGCTTTAGATTTAGTATGAGATTTAGATTGAGTCGTTTAGGTTAGTTTGGTAGATTAGATAGTTTTTTGATTTAGTTAGTGTTTTAGATTTTAGATTTAGATTTTTTTAGGAGAGTTTTTAGTAGGATAGAGTAGATTTAGTTTGGTTTTAGTAGATTAGTTTTATTTTTTTTTCCTGTTTTAGATTAGATTAGATAGTTTTGATTAGATTTTTTGTTAGATTAGATAGTTAGTTTTTTTAGATTAGATAGTGAGATAGATTTAGTAGTTAGTAGTTAGGATTTTTTAGTAGTAGTAGTAGGTAGTTAGTATTTTTAGTTAGTTTAGATAGATGTTAGTTTTAGATTAGTAATTAGATTTTAGTTAGATAGTTAGTAGAGATAGATAGTTAGTAGGATTAGTTAGGATTAGATTAGATAGATTTTAGTAGGATTTAGTTTTAGATTTAGATATAGTAGTAGATTATTTTTTTTTAGTTAGATTAGATAGTTTTGATTTTTAGTTAGTTAGTTTTAGATTTATTGATTATATTTAGTTTTTTAGTTTTTAGGTAGTAGTTTTTATTTTTTAGAATTAGTTTAGGATTAGTTTTAGATAGATTTATTTGAGTAGATAGTAGATATTTAGATTTTTTAGTTTAGATAGTTGTTTAAGGATTACGTAGTAGATTAGATAGGTTTAGATTAGATTAGATTCTTTTTTTAGATTTTTAGTTACGATAGATTTTAGATTAGATTTTAGTTATAGTATATTAGTTTTTAGGTTTTTTTAGATTAGATAAGTAGATTTTTTTTTTAGGATTAGTTAGGTTTTAGATGGATGATTAGAGATTTTTAGATTAGTAGATTTTGGTAGATTAGATTTATTAGGATTAGATTAGTAGGGATAGTAGAGTTATAGATTCGATTAGTAGGTAGATTTTTTTTTGTAAAGATTTTAGCATTTTAGTAGATAGTTTTAGTTTTTTAGTTTTTTTTTTTAGATTTAGTTTTTTTTTTTAGTATTAGTAGATTTGTTTAGATAATAGTTTAGATTAGATAGATGTTTTTAGATTTAGTAGAGATTTTTGAGGATTTTAGATTTAGATTGTTTATTGATAGATAGCAGTTATAGTTTTTAGATTAGATAGAATTTTTTTTTAGGATTTTTTTAGGATTTTTAGAAGATAGTTAGATTAGAGATCGCTTTTTTTAGGATATTTAGTTAGAAGTGTTAGTTTAGTAGTAGATAGTTGTTTTTAGATTTTTAGATTTAGATGATAGATTAAGATTTTAGTTTCTTATTTTTAGATTTTAGATAGAGAGCTAGTTAGATTAGTTTTTAGTAGTAGATTTTAGATTAGTTTACGATTTTAGATAGATTAGATTTTTAGATAGTAGTAGCTATAGATAGATTAGATTTATTTTAGATAGATTTAGATTAGGTTAGTAGTAGAAGTTAGCTTAGTAGATAGTAGATAGTTTTAGGGATAGGATTTTTAGATTAGATAGGATTTAGATGATAGATTTTACGACTTAGGATTTAGATTATTTTGAGCTAGTTAGATTTAGGGATTAGAGATAGTTTTTTAGATTAGATTAATTTTAGATTTTAGATAGATAGTTTAGATGTTTTTTTTTAGATTTTAGAAGTTAGAGTAGATAGATTAGTAGATTAGATAGATTTTTTTAGTAGTTTTTTGTTAGAATTAGTTAGGTTAGATGATTTAGAGTTAGGATTAGATAAGAAGTTTAGATAGGTATAGTTTTTTTTAGATTTAGTAGTAGATTAGATGAGAGTTTTAGATGTAGGATTTTTAGATTTTAGTTTTTTAGTTATGTTTTTTTAGATTTTAGATTTTAGATAGTTGTTAAGTTAGAGTTAGTAGATAGGTAAGTTTTTTTAGATAGGATAGATAGCAGTTAGATAGTTTGATTAGATAGATTAGTAGAAGAGAATGTTATATTTTTTTTTTAGATTTTTTTTGTTTTAGATTTAGATAGGATTTTTAGATTAGATAGATTAGTAGAGATTTAGTTTTAGTAGTTTAGATTAGATTGTTTAGGATTTTAGATGAGATAGATTTGTAGATTTTAGGGTTAGATATAGTTAGTAGATTTAGATTAGGATGATAGATTTTTTAGGCTTAGTTTTAGAGAGTTTAGTTTAGATAGATTTTAGTCGATATTTAATAGATGATTAGGATTTTTTTAGATAGTTAGAGTTAGAGTTATAATTAGTTTTTGTAGTAGATTAGTAGATTTTTAGTATTAGATTAGTAGGTAGTAGATAATAGTTTTTTAGTAGGAGATAGGTTTTTTTAGTAAGATAGAGAGATCGTTAGTTAGTTAGATAGGGTTGATAAGTGTTGATAGTAGATTTTTTTAGGTCGTAGATTAGATTAGATTAGATTAGATAGTAGATTTAGTTTTTTTCTTTTAGTAGTAGGGAGTTAGAAGAATAGATTAGATTAGAGATGATGGATTGTTTTTTTTTTAGATTAGATAGATAGAGATTTAGATTAGTTGTAGGGATTAGATTTTTTAGATTAGATGAGATATTTAGATCGATAGATTATTTAGATTTAGATATTATTAGATTTTAGTGAGTTTAGATAGAGTTTTTAGTAGAGTATTAGTAGGTTAGATAGGCTAGATTTTTTTAGATAGATTAGTTTATAGATTTTCGATTAGTTGTTTAGTTTAGTATAGTTTTTTAGCTTGTAAGTAGAGTAGATTTTTTTAGGTTAGTAGATAGTTTTAGATAGATTTTTAGATAGAGTTTTTAGTTTTTAGATTTTTTTGAGTTTAAGGTAGTAGTTTTCGATTTCTATTTAGATGATTAGTTTAGGTAGTTTTTTAGATAGAAGGATATAGATAGAGCTAGATAGATAGTAGAGATAGTTTAGAGTGGGTGGATTTAGATAGGATTAGAGGATGATAGGATAGGATAGATAGTAGGTTTTTAGAGATAGATATTTTTTTAGTTAGGATAGTTTGATTTAGATTTTTTTAGATTTTTAGATTTTTTTTTTTAGATAGTTTTGTTTTTAGATTAGTAGTAGATAGTTTTTTTAGATTTAGTAAGATTAGTTTAGATTTAGATTAGTTAGATTAGATTTTAGATTTTAGATAGTAGAAGTTTTTTTAGATGTTTTTTTTTAGTAGTTTAGATAGATTTTTGTTTTTTAGATTAGTTAGATTTTTTTTTAGATAGGAGGTTTTTTAGATTTTAGATTTTTTTAGAAAGAGATGATTAGGATTAGATAGTTTAGATTAGAGTTAGTTTTAGTGTAGATTTTTAGTTAGGTTTAGTACGTTTTTTAGTTCGATAGGGATTTAGTTTTTTTTTATTTTAGGGATTGGATTTTTAGGTTTTAGATAGGATGGAGATAGAAGATGAGATAGGTTTTTAGGTTGTAGGAGCTTTATTTTAGTTTTTTTTTTAGCTTTTTTGAGTATGATCGAGTTTAGATTTTTTTTTAAGAATTTATTAGATAGATTTTTGTTTAGATTTTAGTAGTTTTAGATTAGTTAGATTTTTTTTAGATTTTAGAGGGATAGATTTGTAGATATAGTAGATGAGTTAGCTATAGTTTTAGATTAGTTAAGATTTAGTTCGTTAGAGTAGATAGTTTTAGATTAGATTAGGCTTTTTTAGATTAGATAGTTTAGTTTTTTTTTTTTAGATTAGATAGATAGATAGATAGCAGTAGAGGATAGATTTTAGTTAGATTAGAGAGCGATTAGATCTTTTTAGTTTTTTTTATTAGATTGTAGATAGATTTTTTTAGTTAGTAGATATGGAGTTAGTTAGATTAGTAGGATTTTAGTAGCTAGATAGCTAGATTTTAGATTTTTAGTTTTTGGTTTATGATTTTAGTAGATTAGTTTAGATTTTTAGATTTAGTTAGTATTTTTTAGATTAGATTTAGATTAGTTAGATAGTTTTAGTTATTGTAGTTTTAGTTAGTTTTTTAGATTTATTTATTTTAGTAGATTTTCGTTTAGTTTTTTAGATTGAGATTTTTGTAGCTTAGTTTTTAGATTTTTTTTTTTTGTTTTTAGTTTTGAGATTTTTAGATAGAATTAGTAGTTAGATAGTTAGATTTTTTTTGTCTTTATAGTCGTAGAATTTAGATAGGTAGATTTTAGTTCTAGATAGATTTAGATTTTAGATTTTTAGATTTAGTAGATTTAGATTAGATTTTTTTTTAGATTAGATTTTTTTTAGTATATAGATAGATTAGATATAGATTAGATTTTTTTAGATTGTAGATGAGTAGATAGTTAGTTTTGTTAGTTTTTAGATTTAGATAGTTTTTAGTTTTGAGATTTTAGATTTTGTTAGATTAGATTTGTCGATTAGATTTTCGGGGTTAGGATTAGTTAGTTAGTAGTAGATTTTCGATTTTAGATTAAGAGATAGAGTATTAGATAGAAGGGAGAGATTAGTTAGGATTAGACTAGATTAGTAGATTTTTAGATAATTTTTTTTTAGTAGTTAGGATAGATAGAGATTTAGTAGATAGTTTAGATTTTAGTAGAAGTTTTTTAGTTTTTAGTTAGTTAGAATAGTTTTGTTTTTTTTTAGGTGTAAGATAGTAGAGGTTTTTAGTTTTTTTTTTGTTCGTTAGTTAGATTAGATAGTAGTGAGTTTTTTAGTTTTTTAGATTTTAGGATTTTTTAGATTAGATAGATTTTTAGATTTTAGTAGTTAGATTTTATTTAGATTTTTAGATAGCTTAGATTTTTAGATAGTTAGTTGTTTAGGTTAGATAGTTTCGGTTAGTTAGATTCGAAAAGAGGGTAGTAATAGAGTAGATTTAGAGAGATAGGCTTTAGGATAGTTTAGAGATGTTAGCGGGATGGAGAGGATTAAGATAGAGAGGATAGAGGCGATAGATAGTAGTTGTTAGAAGATTGAGAGGAGAGATTTAGATGAGAGACAGGTTTAGATGAATGTTTTAGAAGTTTTAGGTGAGATAGATTTTAGAAGTTTTTAGTTTTCGCTTTAGTAGATAATAGATTAGATTTTAGAATAGATTTAGAAGTTTTTAGATTTTTAGTTAAGGATAGTTTTTTTAGTTAGATTTGGTTCGATTTTTTTTTAGATAGTAGCAGTTGATAGTTTTAGTTTAGGTTAGATAGTTTAGATTAGCTTTAGTTAGAGTAGATTTTAGATGGATTTAGATAAGTTTTAGTGATAGAGATTAGTTTTAGATAGTTTTTTAGATTTTTGTTTTGTGTAGAGGTTTTTAGATAGATAGTTTTAGATAGTAGATAGATAGAGTAGAAGATAGAAGAATAGATCGAAGATAGAGGGTAGGTTTTGTATATTAGTAGATTAAGTTATTTTAGAATTAGATTTTTAGTTAAGATTTTTTAGATTAGTTAGATGGTTTTAGTAATTAGCTTTTAGGTAGGTTGTAGTTCGATTTTCGGATTGTTTGTTTTTTAGATTTTTTAGATTGATAGTAGGTGTTTAGATTAGATTTTTAGAAGTTAGATAGAGAATAGTAGTTAGATTAGATTAGCTTAGATTTTTAGTAGAGAGGAGATTAGAAGTAAGATTAGGAGGATAGTAGATAGATTAGATAGATAGGAGATTAGTAGTTTTAGAATAGATTAGTCGATAGATTCGTAGTTAGGGATTTTTTTTTAGATATAGTTTTAGTTTTTTGTGTTAGATAGTAGATAGATTAGATTTTTTAGTAGTAAGGATGTAGTTTAGATATTTTTAGATAGAGAGCAGTTTAGATTTTAGATATATGAGTTAGATTTTAGATAGTGATTTAGGTATCTTTTAGATTTTTTAGGTTAGTTGATTTAGATTTTAGATAGATTTTTTAGTAGTAGAGATTTTTTAGGCTTTAGTAGTTTAGAGTTAGATTTTTTGAAGAAGATAGTTAGATAGATAGATAGATGATAAGAGAGTGAAGATAGAGATTAGTTAGATAGATTTAGATAGATGAGCAGTAGTTTAGTTAGATAGATAGATAGATAGCAGTTTAGATAGAAGATAGCCAGTGCTATATATAATCTATCTAACTGCTATCTATCTAAGCTACCTACTGCGATATATCTGACCTAACTGCTATCTATCTACCTAACTGCTATCTATCTACCTAACTGCTATCTATCTACGAAACTGCTATCTATCTACTAACTGTATCTAACTACCTAACTGCTATCTATCTACCTAACTGCTACGATTTACCTAACTGCTATTCTATCTACCTAATGCATCTATCTACCACTGGCCTATCTATCTATCTAACGTCTATCTAATATATCTAACGTCGATCTATATCTAACGTCTAATCTATCTAGTTAACGTCTATCTATCAACTGCTATCTATCTAACTGCGATCTATCTAATGCGATCTATCTATCTATCTTAAATGATATCTAATCTATCTATCTAACTGCTATCTAAGATCTATATAACTGTTCTATCTATCTATCTATCGATCTAAAGCGGCTATCTATCTATCTATCTATCTACACTGCTATCTATCTAAATGCTATCTATCATCTATCTAACTGCCTACTATCTCTTCTATCTAACTGCTATCTATCTATCTATCTATTAACTGTTATCTATCTATCTCCTCGTAATGGTATCATCTAATCTATCTAACGTTATCTATTATCTATATATCTAATGTTATCTTATCTTTATCGAAACTGTTATCTAATCTATAGTAGCTAACGGGTATCTATCTATCTATCTAATGTTATCCTATCTATCTAGTCGAACTGTTATCTACTATCTATCTAACTGTTATCATCTATCTATCTACACGGTTATCTATCACTAATATATCAACTGTTATCTATCTATCTATCTAACTGTTATCTATCTATCTATCTAACTTGATCTATCTATCTATCTAACGGTATTCTATCTATCTATCTTAACTGTTATCTATATATCTATCTAACTGTTTTATCTATCTATCTAATGCTATGATAGCAGTTAGTTAGAAGCTAGATAGACAGTTAGATAGATAGGTTAGCAGTGCTATATATTATCTATCGGCTATCTATTGTCTAACTGCTATGATAGCAGTTAAGTAGATAGATATATAAAGAGATAGTAGATGATAGCAGTTAGATAGATAGATCAGATAGCAGTTAGATAGAAGTAGAGGCAGTTAGATATGATGATAGCAGTTAGTTACGATAAGATAGATAGGCAGTTAGTTAGATAGATAATAGAACAAAGTTAGTTACGATAGAGATAGATAGCGTAGTTATTGATAGATAGAGAATAGCGTTAGTTAGATAGGCTAGATGATAGTTAGATAGATAGATATGATAGCAGTTAGGTAGAGTAGATGATAGATAGATAGCAGTTAGATAGACAGTATAGACATTATGAGTTAGTTAGATAGAGAGATAGATAGCAGTTAGATAGTATAGATCGAAGCACGTTTAGGTAGATAGAAGCAGGTGTAGATAGTGCAGGTATTAGATGAGTAGATAGCAGGTATAGATAGATAGATAGAATTTAGCAGATAATGATAGATAGCAGTTAGATAGAAATAATAAGCGTTACGCTAGTTAGATAGATAGATAGCAGTCAGATAGCATTAGTTAGATATAGCAGTTGTAGATATAGATCAGGTATAGGTAGGTAGATAGAGTTAGATAAGAGTAGATAGATAGGTAGATCAGTAGTATATATAGCAGTGTGTCTCTTAGATTATCGATTGTTAACGCTTGAACGTAATAGCTAAATAGATAGATAGATAGCAGTTATAGATAGATAGATCCAGTATTAGAATAGATGTGAGGTTTAGTAGATACCAGTTTGATAGATAGAAGCAGTTAGATAGATAGATAGATAGATAGCAGTTAGTTAGAGTTTAGATAGGAAAATAGATATAGATAGCAGCAGTTAGATAGATAGATAGATAAGCGTTAGTAGGTAGATAGATAGATAGAGCAGTTATTAGATAGATAGATAAGATAGTCATGTTAGCATAACGTAGTTAGTAGATAGATAGATAGCAGTTAGATGATAGATCAAGGCAGAGATAGATAGATAGATAGAGTCTGATAGATAGTAGATTAGAGTTAGATAGATAGATAACGATAGCAGTTAGATAGATAGATAAGCAGTTAGATAGTAAGATAGACAGTTAGATAGATGATGATAGCATTAGATAGATAGATAGTAGCAGTAGTAGATAGATAGATATAGCATTAGATAGATAGATAGCAGTGTTAGATAGAATAGATAGATCGAGTAGATTAGAAGTGCGTAGCGTTAGATTAGATAGAGCGTAGAGATAGCAGTATAGAAGCAGTAGAGAGAGCATTAGATAGATAGAGTTAGAGTAGATAGATAAGTAGCAGTTAGATAGATAGATAGCAGTGTAAGATAGATATTAGATAGCTAAGTTACGATACTAGATAGCAGTTAGATAGATTAGATAGCAGTAGGATAGATAGATAGCAGTTAATAGATAGATAGATAGCAGTTTAGATTATATAGATAGATAGCAGTTAGAAGCTAGATAGATAGCCGTTGATAGAATAGCAGTCATAGATAGATAGCCAGTTAGATAGATAGATAGCAGTTAGATAGATAGATAGCAGTTAGAATAGATAGCTAGTTAGATTAGATAGCAGTTATGATAGTAGCAGTTAGATAAGATAGCAGTTAGATAGCTAAGCAGTTAATAGATAGATAGGCAGTTAGATAGATAAGCAGTTAGATAGATTAGATAATAGGCAGTTAGTTAGATAGATAGATAGTAGCAGTTAGATAGATAGGACGAGAGAATAGCAGATAGATAGATAGATAGATAGCAGTCTAGATAGATAGATAGCAGTAGAGAGAAGATGATAGCAGTTAGGCTAGATAGTAGATAGATAGATTAGATAGATGCAGTTAGTTAGATAGATAGATAGCATAGATAGATAGATAGATAGCAGTTAGTAGATAGATAGATAGCAGGTTAGATAGATAGATAGATTAGATAGCAGTTAGATTAGATAGATAGAGAGCAGTTAGATAGATAGATAGCAGTTAGATAGATGAGATAGCAGTTAGATAGATAGCAGTTAGATAGATAGATAGCGGAGATAAGATAGATAGCAGTTAGATAGAAGATGAGCATAGATAGATAAGCAGTTAGATAGAATAGATAGCAGTTAGATAGATAGCAGTTAGCTAGATAGATAGATAGATAGCAGTAGATAGATAGATAAGATAGCAGTTAGATAGATAGATAGCAGTTTTAGATAGATAGATAGAAGCAATTAGATAGATAGATAGATTAGCAGTTAGATAGATAGATTAGTAGCAGTTAGTTAAGATAGATAGATAGATAGATAGATAGATGATAGATAGCAGTAGATAAGAGAGATAGCAGAGATAGATAGGATAGCGTTAGATAGATAGATAGATAGCAGTTTAGATAGATAGACTAGATAGCAGCTAGATAGATAGGATAGATAGCAGTAGATAGATAGATCGCAGTTAGATAGAAGATAGTAGCAGTTAGGTAGATAGTAGATAGCAAGTTTAGATAGATAGATAGATAGCAGTTAGATAGATAAGAATAGTAAGCAGTTAGATAGATAGATAGTAGATAGCAGTTAGATAATAGATGATAGCAGTTAGATAGATCGTAGAGAGCAGTTAGATAGATAGATGTAGATAGCAGTTAGAAGATAGATAAGATAGCAGTTAGATAGCTAGATAGATAGCAGTAGATAGCATTAGATAGATAGATACCTGTCTAATGCTAGTAGAACATGCTAGAGTTAGATAGATAGATAGCAGTTAGATAGATAGAGAGATAGATGCAGTTATGTTAGATAGATAGATAGCAGTTAGATTAGATAGATAGACAGTAGATAGATAGATAGATAGATAGACAGATAGATAGACTTAGATAGATAGATAGCAGTTGGAGATAGATAGATAAGATAGCAGTTAGAAGATAGATAGATAGCAGTTAGATAGATAGTAGCAGTTAGATAAGATAGAGTAGCAGTGAGATAGTAGATAGATAGATAGCAGTAGATAGATAGATAGATAGCAGTTAGAGATAGATAGATAGCAGTTAGATAGATAGATAGATATGATAGCAGTTAGATAGAAGATAGATAGATAGATAGCAGTTAGATAGGATAGATAGATAGCAGTTAGATTAGTAGATAGCAGTTAGATAGATAGCATAGATGAGATAGCAGTTAGATAGATAGATAGATAGCAGTAGATAGATAGCAGTTATAGATAGATAGAGTAGATAGCAGTTAGATAGATAGTAGATAGGATAGCAGTTAGATAGATAGATAGATAAGCAGTTAGTAGAGATAGATAGCAGTGGATGATAGATAGATAGATAGGATAAGCAGTTAGATAGAAGATAGATAGCATTAGATAGATAGATAGCAGTAGATAGATAGATAGCAGTTAGATAGATAGATAGCAGTTAGATGAGATAGTAGAAGTCAGTTAGATAGATAGAAGATAGCAGTTAGATAGATAGATAGATAGCAGTTAGATAGATAGATAGCAGTAGATATGATAATCTATTCATCTATCATCTATCTAACATACCTATCTAGACAACTGCTAGCATCTATCTAGCTAACTGCATCTATCTATTAGCTAACTGCTATCTATCTATCTATCTAATCTATCTAGCTAACTGCTATCTATCTATCTAACTGCTATCCATATTATATAATCTGGCTGGATCTGCACTGCTACATACCTGTCCCTGGATTCCCTCCGATAGCTCTCTCTCGCTCCGGCGCGCTCGTGACATCGGCGCGCCGGCATTGCGCATGACGTCATTGTGTGCGACTGCGCCGGCTGCGCGACGTTCCCAGAGGTTCGCGCAGCCGGGAAATCCGGAAGTTCGGGGCACTTGCAAGGAGCACAGGCGGCGAAAACATTCGGGGCACTTTGCCAAACATCCGGGGCACGTGCCCCGAATGTTTTAACGTAGATACGCCACTGTCAACTGGATATTTTCACTAGTCAAAATCAATAGTCTGCCATGTACAAAGCTGTTCTGAGCACTTACCCTGGGCAGTTTAATACACCTCTTAATCAACACCTTGCATTATGAATTTTCTGACTCCTTGATGTTATATGCTGTGTGCGCAGAAACATATTTTCTGTGCGCATACAAAAGGAAATTTTGTGCGCTCCACACTCCAGCACTTATACTCAGATTTTTGTGCGTGCTGGCCTGCAGAGTTGTGTGTTGTAGTAAGGCCTGAAATTAAATTACATTTACACTGTAAAAACAGTGTTTAAAAAAAAAAAAGCTTAATGGGTAGCTGTGGCTTTAAATTTTTAATTTCCCATAGTCTACCTTTACTCGAAAGTTGCTGTACTCCTCCTCCTCCTCCTGTAAAGTGCTTGTTTTCGCTCTGCCCCCACGAGATTATATATATCTGCAGCAGCTTCCGGTGTTAGGAAATTCTAAATCGGCAATGTGCATGCGCACCATGGCGGCATTGCTGTGAGCGTGCACGCACTTGATGTCGATGCAACAACATTGCACGCATTGACGTCATGTCGTCTGCGTGATTCAAACTTTCGTGACCTAGTAAGCTGCTGCAGATATCCACAATCTGCTGGGGCAGAGCGAAAAACCAGCCCTTCAGAGGAGGAGGAGGAGGAAGCCAGCATCTTTCAATGAGTAATGGTAGGCTATGGGAGGGGAATAGGGAAAAAAATGACACCTTCATATTTAAAGCCACAGATATCCACTAAGCTTAAGTTGTTTTTACAGTGTACATACCCTTTAATGGATAAAATAATTGTGAAGTGTAATATGTTTAGGTTATAAAAGAAAATAAGTATGTAAAAATACTTTATGGGGTAAACATATCTGGTATGGTATAGTAAAGAGCTCGGTAAGTGACTTCAACTAAGCAACTAAGCATTAAAGGATTAGTACACTCAAAAAACAAATTAAGTGTAAATGGAAGCTTGTAGTTTTAACTAACCATCTCCCTTTTTCTTTTAGGTCCCTTTCGAGGGACCTAAAAGAAAATGGGAGATGGATCATGTTTCCTGTCACCTAAGCTCCGCCCCCCAAGAATTCCCTGGATCACCTTCTAGAGTGTGTCCCAGAATCCATGGTCGATTATCTCCATTCGCGCGCATGTGACGTCAGCGTGCGCGCATGACATCATCACACAGAAGCGTGCTGACGTCACATATGCGAACGGAGCTAACTGACCGTGGATTCTTGGACACACTAGAAGGTGATCCAGGAAGCTTAGGTGACACATGATCCAAGATGTCTTGAACTTTACTGGAGCACAGGTAGGCTCAGAAGGGATCTAAAAGAAAAAGGGAGATGGTTAGTTAAAGCTACAAGCTTCCATTTACACTTAATTTGTTTTTTGAGTGTACTTATCCTTTAAATGAAATATAGGGAGCATTAGCTATATACCATTTTTTAGTAAATGCTTAGCTAAAGTTGTTAGCTAAAGGAAACAACTGAGTATTTTTCATGTTTCACTTTTATTGCTTTTTGGGGAAACTGTGTTTCAGTATTTTGAAATTTTACAGATCTACATTTATGTTTGCAGGATCTTTGAGTGCTGTACATCTCATGGCTGTTAGTCTAAATGGAAATCTCCTGGCAGTGGCTTCCCCTAGCTCTCAGATTGATATCTACAACACGAAGATGCTAAAGGTGGGAATTGGTACTTGGGTAGCTATATCATGAAACCGTTGTTTTGATGACATAGATTTGGCATTATAAACCACACTAAAAACCGGGTTTCCAAGTTGGGTAAAACTTTAACATCCACGAGTACAGTGGAGATGGCACTATGAAATAGTAAAGATCTTGTGCCACTCCCCAGCAAACCATTACAGCACTGTGATTAATTTATTAATCTTGTTCTACTTTTTTACAGTGTGAGTGTTCTGTTCCTCGGTACAGCTGTGCCCCTACTGCAATTAATATCCATCCTTCTACCAATAACTTAGTGATTGCTTATGCAGACCAGCAGGTTTGTATCCTCAGTATTTTTTGCCTTTTTTTTTCGCTAGGGAATTTTTTTTTCTCCCCCTCACATTTTATCCTTCCACCTTATAGCTCATGGAGTTCAACATCACTCACCGAGAATACACAGATTGGGGACGTAGGGTCTTGCAAAATGGACTGCATCGTGATTGGGTTGAACGAGACACGCCTATTATGGGCATTTCTTTTAATCCTTCAAGGCCTGAATATATATTAATGCACGACAACTACATGTTCTGCGTATTGGACAAGTCTTTGGTAGGTTATGATTATATTTGCATGATAAAGAAAAACTAAAACCAGGAAAAAAATGAAATAGTTTGTAACATAATATGTACTTTTAAAATGTTATTGTACGTGCAACTGTTCAAGCATTGAAAGACATACTTTGCAAATACAAGGTGAAAGGAGATATTTTTAGAAAACTTAGTTTTTTAAAGGTCAGAATAAAGTGGTATTTAAACAGTAATAATGCACATATTTCTCTATCAGCCTCAGGGGGGCCCAGGCACACTGGGGTTAATTTCCTACCCCAAGGAGCGGACATTTTAAATTCTTACGAAATACTTTACGTTTCCTGTCTCATGAGCAGCTCGAGAATGTTTCTGATGAGTGGTCTGTTCCAGAAAAAACATTAAAACTTAGTCAGCAGTTCCACGACTCATTTTTGTTTCTTAAATCGGATGTGGATCATTGGGCTTGCCTGTCCAAAGTCGACCCTCCAGTGGCTAGGCCATTAAGAGTGAGAATTATCACACTTTTGGAGGCAGCGAACTTTAGGGACCCTTTATACTGCCGAATTGAGGTTTTGCTAAAAATAAACTCTTTAACTTTGGCTGGAGCCACATTGAGGCCGGTTTTCACCTTGGCATGGGTGGCAAAAGCCTCAGAGGTCTGGCTTCAAGAACTTACTTTTGAATGCCAACAAAACCTATCAAAGATCCATTTGCTCGCTAACATCAGACAGCTTACAAAACATATATTGGCGATGACACGCTAGAAGTGGCCAGATTAATAGCGTGCACCTCTGAAACAGTTACTGCTGTGAGAAGGGTTCTTTGCCTTAAGGCTTGAGCAGCGGATGCGGCCTCTAAGAAGGCCCTCATTAATTTACCATTTTCAGGACACCTCCTGTTTGGTCCAGAACTGGACAAGATTATTGCCCAGGCAACAGGGGGTAAGAGTACCATGCTACCTCAGAACAGGACCAAAAAGTCACCTATTTTTCATAGGTCTCCATCCTTTCATCCATATCGAACATCCAGACCACGTCACGACCGCACATCCCCACCTGCCCTCAAGACCTAGGGGCTCATGGACCTCTGGAGGAGGAACATTCAGGAGATCTGGAGCATGATCTATACAATCTTGAAAATCCCCCGACTCCAGGTGGGGGACACCTGCGCTTTTTCATACACAATGGAGACACCTGACTACAGATGCCCGGACATCAGGTGGGAGGACACCTGCGCTTTTTCATACACAATGGAGACACCTGACTACAGATGCCAGACCAGTTTTGGGTGTGTTAGAACACAGTTACAGGATTGAGTTTACCGCCAGACCGCCAACTGGTTTCCTTTTCTCCTGGCTCCCCAAAAAAAGAAAAGCACTAGACTAGGCGGAAGTGATTGCCCCCGTTCCACAACCTCAGAGATTCTGTGGGTTTTACTCAAATATGTTCTAATTATCGAAAAAGGAGGGACTCTTCAGACCAGTACTGGACTTAAAGGCACTAAACTGCCACGTTCAGAAGGTACATTTTGACTTTAGAAGGAGGAGATTTCCGAGCATCACTGGATATCAAAGATGCATATCTTCATATCCCCATCTGGCCAGGCCATCACAAATATCTCAGATTTTCGGTGGGTCAAGCCCATTTAATGCCCTCCCATTCGGTCTGGTATCAGCCCCTCGGGTATTTACCAAAATTATGGCATGCTATGCTGTGTTTGTACGCATTCAGAACCTCATCTTCTTGCCATACCTGGACAACATCCTGATCAAGGCCCCTTCCCATACGCATGCGCAAACCCAGGAAGCCAAGTGCATCAACATCCTAACCCGATTTGGATGGATCCTAAACTTATCACAATCCCCTCTCCTACCATCTTAGAGGATGTCCTTCCTGGGCATGTCATTCGACATGGAGGATCACAAGATTTTCCTTCCACAAGACAAAGCAGTCAACCTCCAGACAATGGCAGGACATGCCATGTCCAGGAATCAGATCACCATCAGACAAGCCATGAGACTCATAGGCTAAATGTTGTCTGCAGCAGAAGCGATCCCATATGGGATATTCCAACTAAGGCCATTAGAGACGCGTCTTGAGACACTGGGACAAGACCCCTCTCTCTCTCTGGACTTTCCCTTGCTCCTTTCGAAACACATCAGGCAATGACTGCCAGATCACCTTTTCCGGGCAAGGGAACTGTTCCGGACGGTAGTCACAAAAGATGCCAGCCTCTCAGTCTAGGGAGCCCTATCAGAGGTGAGCCAGACACAGGATCAGTGGTCCCCCGAGGAGACTATGCTACCCATCAACATTCTGGAGCTACTAGCCATTCACAATGCCCTGCTTTTTTGGACCACCTTCCTAACAGGGAAGTATGTCCAAATACAATCGGACAATGCCACAGCAGTAGCATACCTAAACCACCCAGGGGGCATGCCATGGAAGAGACACAACAGATCTTGTCCTGGGCAGAGGCTTACATTTGAGCCCTCTCGGCGATCTATATCCTGGGTGTCCTTGCACTCCTCGTGGACAGCCTGCTTTATTTTGAAATGGAATTCAGTGAGATTTACTTACCTGGCTCTGCCTTGATCCCTGTTTATAGCTGCTAATTTCATCTGCCTGTTGATTTTCTACCTGACGGCACATTCAGACAGATAAGTAGCCTGACTTACATTCTGGGTTGTAATTACCCCTTTTGCACTGTTTATCTGCATTTTTGACTGTATTACGCCCATACAGATTCCATAAACATTGACTATTTTTACTCATACTTTATTTAGAATGTTTAGGCTGATACATCCATGAGTGAGTGTAATCAACTTCTTTTTAATTGATTTTAACTGTGTGGGGTATCTGTTATTTATATTATCCCTGTTCTAATTAAAGGATTTTTATCTTACAATTTGGGTGTGCAGGTGTTCCTTAGGGACTTTTTTTCTTTCTTATTGTCTATATCCTGGGTGTCCTGAACGACCAAGTGCATGTTCTTTTTTTTTTTGTTCATTAGTTTTTATTGAATAAAAGGTGAAAATGAAAAACATTTATAGTGTACAGATACTTTTTTTTTTTTTTTTTTTTTTTCTTCCCTTTTTTGACAACATTCATTTGTGTTAACAACAGGCAGTATAAATTGACAGTACATAAATATAGGCTTTGCTGTGGATAACATTTAGATACTGTGGTTTAAGTACCCGTTCACTAAAGAATATTCTCTTTCCCTTTATTTTTTTTTTAACATTCTAACAATACAATCTTAATCCGTTTTATGTTCAATACCTTTCTATTTAACTATTCATATTTAACTTACAGTAGGTTAAATTGGGGGGTAAATTATAGATGAATAAAATAATAATAAAAAAAAAAAAAATCTCCAGAGCACTAGTATATCTAACTTATATTTTATACTGATACATCTACATATATATATTTATACACATGCATACATCCCCACAAATATATATATATCTCTTTCCTTCTTTTCTTTTTTCTCTCTTCCCTCCCCCCTCTCCCTTTTTTTTTTTTTTTCCCCTTTTCCTTTCCCTCCCTGTTGCAGTCTTAGGATGGTGCTGACCTTGAATGCATTTTAGAACAGATATAATAGGATTCGTACCTCCGTGAATAAGTATAATGTGCCCTGTTTTTGGTTGTTGGTTCGGAGGCCTGTCGCCCAGGGAGCCCGCCATCTGTATTGGTTCTTGTCTCATCGGGGGGGCATCCTCAGTATCCATATTTCCCATATTTGGGGCCATTTGTTGAGATTATTTGATAATGTGTGTGCAAAGTACTCACAGTCGTGTATCCACCATATCTTAGCTATCAGTTTGGGTTTTGTTAGTTCCCCTCCTTTCCATGATGTAGCTATCAGGCTTCTGGCTGCTGAGCATATGTGTGCCATTAGGTGGTTACCTTTTTTATTGAGGTCTAGCCTTGGGAGATTGAAAAGGGCTGTAAATGGTGATAGGTTGATGGGTTTCAGGAATGTGTCCTGTAGGACCTCCTTGCAGATTTCCCAGAATTCTTCTACTGTTCTACATGACCACCAGCAGTGTAGTTGGTCCGCTGGCAGTCCACATCCCCTAAAACATATATTTGGTATTGATGGATTAATTTTGTGTAAGAAGGCCGGGGTGGTGTACCAGTCATACATAATTTTGTATGTTTTTTCTTTCAAGACCGTGTTTGATGAGTATGATGATGATTGTTTGTAGATTGATGTCCATTGTGAGTCAGATAGCGTTTGTTGGAGTCTCGTCTCCCATTTAATTATCGTTGGGGATTTGGTGGTTTGTGTATCATGCCAGATTAGTTTATATAAAGTTGATATTGTGTTCTTTGAAGAATGTATGTTGGCACTAAGGATTTCGAATTGTGTGGGGTTTTGGGGAGTACCTTTGTTTATTGTGGTTCTAGCGTAGTTACTTAGGCGGGTGTATGTATACCATTTGTTTTCAGAGAGCTTAAATTTAGATTTTGCTTCTTCCCATGTCATAAGGGTTCCCTGTTGATGGTATATGTCGCTTATCTTGGTAATTCCTTTTTCGGCCCAGTAGTTCATTTCTTTTGTATTTTGTCCTAACGAGAAGTATGGGGTTTTGAAGAAAGGGAGGCTAGGAGAAGGATTGCGGGTGAGGTCATGTTTTCGGTTGCTTATATCCCAGATTTGTAGTGAAGCTTGGATAGTTGAGTATTTTGGTTCTTTGTATTTTGGTCGGTCCGCGGGCTTAACCCATAAGATTGATGAGGAGTGAAGGGGGTCCAGCAATTGGTTTTCTAGATCAACCCATCCCACCTCCCCCGCACCCCAGATCCAAGTGCATGTTCTGGACCTGGGCAAATGGGCACTTCACCCGGAAGTCTTTGATCAGTTGGTACATCGCTGGGGCCTCCCAGACATAGATATTATTGCATCCAGACTCAACCTCAAGGTGCCAACCTTCTGCTCCAAGAACAGGGAACCTCTCACATTCGGGGTGGATGCCCTGGTTCTTCCCTGGAGATTTAGTCTAGTTTAGGCCTTTTCTCCAATTGCCATGACCCCAGGTTACTGAAGAAGGTCAAGATGAAGGGAGTCCCTACCATTTTCCTTGCCCCTTTTAGGCCTTCCAGAGCCTGGTTCTCGGATCTCCTGGGCATTGCACCAGTCAGGATTCATCTTCCAAAACGACCAGATCTCCTGTCGCAAGGTCCTCCTGTTCCTTCAAGACTACCAGCGTCTCCACCTGACAGTGTGTAAACTGAATACAAAATGCTAAGTTTGAAAGGCAGTTCCCTCTGCAGTAATTCTGACCATGCTTGCAGCCAGAACACCCTCCTCAGCAAGGATCTATTTCAGAGTCTGGCAACGCTATACATCCTGGTGCAAGGAATGTGGTCTCCCACGGGGCAGGTCTTTGTGCTTTCTAGAATTCTCCATTTCTTGCAATTCGGGGTGGACAAGGGTCTCTTTAAGTGTCCCAAAGGGGCCGGTATCGGCACTTTCTTTTTTTCATCACCGGCTGGCTCAGAGAGGGGACATACACACCTTTCTGAAAAGGGTGGCTCACATACACACCTTTCTGAAAAGGGTGGCTCACATTTGCCCTCCCAGGAGTGTGCTGTCCTTGGACCTGACTTTAGTGCTTAGGGCCCTCAGGTTGCCCCATTTGAGCCTTTAGAGTCGATTTCCTTGACTCTCTTACGGCTCTATCGGTGGACCATGTCTGTTATATCTTAAACAGGACATCTTTTATCCTCATCTTTCCTCTCCCAGGAAAAGACAGCTTCACTGTTTGGATGTGGTCAGGTCTCTTCGTATTTGTCGCCTCAAACTAATGACATTCAATCTTCTCAGGCTTTTTTATCCACTTGGCAGGCCCGCAACCGTGGTTCTAGAGCCTCGCCTCAGACTCTTGCGAGATGGATAAGATAAGCCATCCTGTTTTACCCAGAGTGCCTGGGTCCCCCTTTGGCTTTAGAGCATTTTACGCAAGTACAAAAGTTCTCTTTACTAATTTTTTTTTCTTTTTCATTATAGTCTAAACAGGCTTAATTGTTTTAGTAACCTATACATTATTAATCATAAATGACATCTTCGTTTGCCTTGTTTTTTAACTTTTGTATGTTTTTTGCACAGCCACTTCCAGATGATAAGACTCCGATCCTCAACCAAAATACATTAAAGTGTCTTTCTCTGAGTGCACGAAAGAGCCAAGCTCATGCCTTTAAGATAACAAAAAAGTTTCAGGTGAGAATTCATATTTTTTACGATAATTTTCTACTGCACAGCTTTTTAAACTTTCTTGGCTTTGCAACAGTCTACTCAATCACTAAATCTACTTTATTCTCTCGTGCTGATTTTAATTTTCTTTGTTTCAGCCTCTCCTATTCATGGATTTGCTCAGCAATGGAGAGCTAGTTCTGTTGGAGAGGCCATTGAATGATATTCTGAGAAAACTGCCACCTCCTATGAAGCAAAAGAAGTTTGGAACTTAAACAAAGTCTCGTTAGACTATGCAAAAATTGGAACCAGCCATTTTGCCTCAGTGTTGAGTCACCAGTCCTCAATTTCACCTGAGGAACTTGGGCTATTGGACAAGCATGGACATGTTCTTGTCATTTTCAAAGAATTGGACAAAGGTTAACTCTTCTCAAAAGAACATTTCAACTGAGGTTCCAAGCTCAGTCAGCACTCATTCCCTAATGGATCCAGCTCCTTAACGTGTTCCTGTATTTCTGCAAGGACTTTTTTTTTTTTTTTTTTAATATAACTTTGGAGCAAAATCAAAGTTCTCATTGTGCCCCTTTTAAGGAGTCCTACTGATGAAAATAGGGCAATAGTTTCATAATTAAAGTTCAGAAAATCCTCATTGTTTAAATGCTGAAGAAACCAGAAGAGAAACAGGAAAAACTTAACAATTCTTGCATCGGGGCAACATAACAGTGCTGCAGTGTGTACATCTTGTTTAAATACATGAAAAAAAGCCAGATAAGTTGCATATACCATTCATTGCGAACTCCTTCACAATCATCTTTTACAAACTACATCTGGTTAATCAGCAGATTTATATAATTGTTCTGGGCACTGATAAACTTGTTTTTGTTTAGCTTTTTTTAGGGTTGAAAATAGAAACCCCGTTTTGGGTACATAACTTGAACTGTTAGTTACCCTGTAGGTAATTGTATATGCTTTTTAAGGAAGGGATATTATTGGCTGACTTTATTCTCATAAGTGGCCAAGATTCTACAGTGGTTCAGTCTTCTCCACGTTATGGTTTAGATTATTGGCTTTATTTATTGAATGAAAAATTAACATTTAAGGGCGTAGGTTAACTAGCTTTGGACACAAAAAAAATGGTAATGTATTGCTATGGGGAATTCATTGTCCAAATGTAATTGCCCATGTAATGTTTCATGTCACGGTACTTGAAACTTATTATGTCAATAATTGTTATTTTGAAATTACATGACAGAAGCTCAGATGAATCCAGTTACTTAAAGAGAAATTTGGAAAGGGTCCACCTTTCTGTTAAGAAAATGATACTTGGGAAAAAGTCTTAAAGGGCCTTTACACCCCAAAACTATAATTCCCCCCCCCCCCAGTAATGGCCCCATCATGTAGTGTAATAAAATCCTTACCTCACATCCCAGCTGCATATGGTTCTCCTGTAGCCCCCCCCCCCCCCCCCCCCCCCCCCAAAGTCCCAAAAACTGCCCACCAGGAGGATAGCAGAGTCCATATAGGACTCTGCCCCCTATCTGGCCTCCGGGAGAAGTTTGGCATGCGTACTGCAGCCCTTCTCTTTCCCCCTTCCTCCCGATTAGGATTCCCTCCCCCTAGCATACAACCCTTTATATATAACATCCCTCTGTCCCCCAGCCCCAACCGCTATATTTTTTATTTTAGAAAGTGCCCCAAACATTACCTTCCCTCTTTCCTCCGCCGCACTGAACTCCCAGCAGCCGCGTCTGTGATTGGCTGCCGCTCAGCCAATCACAGGCGCGACTGCCAGTCCCACCCCTCTGCTTGCATTTTCTCGCAAGCAGAGGGCCTGGCAGTGCGGTGAAGGGAAGTAAAGTTTGGGGCACTTTCTAATAATAAAGAGGATGGGGGGACAGTTGGGGCTGGGGGGACAGGGGGAATGTTATATAAAAAAAAATGTTTTCAAGGATGGACATACCCTTTAAAGTAAAGCTAGCAGTCCTTATATATGATTGAAATCATTTTTTATTAACTCCAGATCTATATTAATAAAAATGTATATATATATTTTTTTTTTTTTGCTAAATGCAATGGTGTCCTTAAACAAAAATAGGTATGTTAAGCACAATGAAAAAAGGGCAATATAAGGAAAGATGTTGAGGAACATTCTAGCCATTCTCCGGTTAATACAGATTTATTGTACTGGAAATGTCCACCTACTTACAGCATTTCCTGTGAGTTTCTCTTGAATGAACCAGCTTTTTTGAGCCCTTTTTTAAATTCTATTTGGTTTATGTATTACCACAATTAATATTCTATCCATGGTGAGAGTAAATCTCCTCTATTTCATCAAAATGTTTCTATACAGATGCTTCCTATGCATTGCTCTGGGTTCCATTGCCATTTTCTAATGTATGCAATGACCATTTTTTGCCAGCCTTTGTCAAAATCACACTTAATACAAAACTACAGAAGCGCATGGAAATTGGACACAAATCAATAGGCTGTGTGATTTATTTATTTTTAAGGTGCATTTTTAACCATTGTCCACTGAGAAACATAAGTGCATGGCAAAGTGGAAAATGCAAAGGGCTTTTTTGTGGGTTGCAGTGGAGAGTCAGTCTTTGACTTTGTAAATACAATAATATATATGTGTACTATTCCTGTTCCTTCACATGATAGTGGTCACTAATGGGTTAACCCCTTTCCATGCAATGGGACGGGAAATACACAATCAAAAAAGGATGCCCTAGTCCTTTTTCCTGTCCCTCGAGTGGGCAGAAGGAAAGTTCCCCTAACCCTGCTTTTTTCTTTGGGGGGTGAGCATCTTTTTTAGTGAGTTATTGGGGGAGGGTATCTTATCTTAATAATTGTCTTTTAGTGGTTCCTCTCGCCACAATCAGGATAGATGTCATCATAAAGAGAGTGTACTACTTGCCACAATCTTGAACCGGAGAGCCTTGTACATTCCTTCCATCCAGAATGTCAAAGCAGATTTCCTAAGCAGGACTGTAATATTACCAGGAGAATGGGAGTTGAACTAGGAAGTGTTTCAATATCCAACAACCAAATGGGGTCTCCTGCAGACAGATCTTATGGCCTCAGAGGTAAACCACAAGACAAGCAGCTTTTCCTCGAGGTTCCCATACCGCTTGGGCACAGTGACGGATGCTTTCTTGATTCAGTGGAGGTTCAGTCTGGCCTACATTTTTCCTTTCTTTCCTCTCATCGCAAAGGTCTTGAAAAAGATAAAGAGCAATTGACAGTTATTCCCATTATACCTTGGAGGCTGAGGAGGCCTTGCCTCCCAATAATTCTGGAGATGAGCATAGTACAGTCTATTTAGCTTCCTTGCAGACAGGATCTTCTGTTTCATCGTCCAATATTCCATCCAAACACGGACAGTCTTCCTTTGATTGGGTATTAAGAGGGAGTACTCCCAAAGGCTTCATGGCCTCTGAAGCAATTATTTCTACTTTGTTGCAGGCAAGAAAAAGATCAACATCTACAACCGATGATAAGCATTGGTAAACATTTTTAGGCTGGTGCTCTTCTTAGTCTCCTCCAATAGAAAATATATCAGAGGTTCAAATTGAGTTTCTGCAGCTGGGATTAGAGAAGAGTCTTGCTTCTTCAACCCTAGGAACTCTGGTTTAGGCCATCTCTGCTCTCACATCTCTGCTCTGTTTTCAAAGCTTTAAAGGGGAAGTTCAGTGCAAATACATATGCTTTTCAGAAAAAAGAACAGTATTTTTTCATCCCAATGACCTTTATCTGCCAATTCAGCATTTTGGCTGTGTATAAATAAATGCAATACTGACTTCCTGTTTCAGGACCCCTAGTAGAGAACATTATGGTCTTGCCCTTGACCCAGCACCTGGGTTAATTCAGTTGCTTAGTAGAGATCTCGAGCATCTTTGACCCATCCAACAGCCAATGAGTAGAAATTACTGTTAGGAACGCCAGGATGTGGTGCATCCTGGGAAGAAGGACCATTAGAACCTGAAATGTCAGCTCACTAATGTCAACAGCAGAGTGCAGCAAAGGCTATGAAATCAACTGATTTTTTAGAATGGGTGAGAATATGTAGAATAACTAAGAAGGCATTACGCAAACTAACAATTTAACAAATATTGATATTTTCCACTGAACTGTCCCTTTAAAGCATATTAGGCCTCCAATAAATCCAAAACCCCCTTCTTGGAATCTGTCTGTGGTTCTAAAATCTCTTACTTTTCTTCCCTTTAAGCTTATGGAATCAGTGCCACTAGACAAGTTTACTTGGAAGCTGGCTTTTTAATTTGCCTTGCAAAAGCCAAATTCCTGTTCTTTCTATTCTTACTCTTTTTGGACTGTATCTCCTCCCACAGTTTTTGAGCTAGAGACATGAAATTCGGTACAGACATGCGGGGCATATAGAAGAAGTGTGCTTCTAGCTAAGGAATCCGCGGAACTGTTACAGCGTTATCTGCGAATTTCGGGACATTTTTTCCCATAGACTATAATGGTAACATTCCTCAAATGTGGATATTTTAAAACAGATACCCCCACCCCCCCACACAGGTAAAAATCCTCAAATGTGGATATTTCAAAACAGATCCCCCCACACAGACAAAGGTACACCCACCTACTGACCTACCTTTCCATTACCATGGAAGCTATACTTAAAGGGTAACCATAGTGAAAAAACGAATTTTGATCAATCATCAATAAAAGTTAGTTATATGGTCATACATGCAAAAACATATACCCCCCACCTCACACGGGTACACACACCTACTGACCTACCCTTTATTACTTTGGAAGGGTAAATAAAGTAAAAAATAGTAGATTGGGTTACTTCTGCGCTATGGTGTGGTAGGAAATGTCTACTTGAGTAGGGTGGCTGCACTGCAAGTTTTCCACTGAATTGTTTATAAAATCTTTAATCTTGCTTGCGCTTCGGGGTATGGGTAAAAAATAAATAGGTTAAGATCGAGATCTCTGTAAAAAATCAGTTTAAAATGACACTTCTATATATTAAAATTCTTAAAACAATGCTTGTCCCATCCAGCCACTAGGGGCACTGCAGGGTTTACTCTGTGCTGTTCTGATGCTTGCTTGGTCTGTGTAGCTCCCAAAAACCTCTACACTCAGGAATAAGGTTGCTAACAAACTTTGTTATAGCAATTAAAAACAATAAAAAGCACTAAAAAACCTTGCAGAAACAGTCAATTAGCTGTTGTTGAAGTTGCAACTCTCTGCTATGGTGTGGCCCCTTTAACTCGTGGTGGTCTTTTGGTAAGGTATAATCCACTTACTAATGGCTTGTGAGGTAGTTCCTACAAGTTTCACTGTTTTAATCCTTACAGCTTCATCAGGGATAACATTTTGAAATGAAATGAAAACTGTAACGTAGTGGGTGAGGTAGAGTACTGGTATAAGTATGGGTTTCCATCCACCATCTAGGGATCATTCCAACAGCTCTAACTAAAGGGTAACTAAAGTCAAAAAATGTTTTTTACTAATCATCAAAAAAAAATATTTTTTTTTAACCCCCAACCTGACACAGGTACACACACCTACTGATCTACTTATCCATTACTGTGGCAGCCATACTTAAAGGGTAACTAAAGTCAAAAAAACTATTTTGACCAATCATCAACAAAGTTTGTTTTTTTTAGCTCCCAACCCGACACAGGTACACACACCTACAGATCTACTAACCTATTACTTTGGCAGCCATACTTAAAGGGCATGTCCACCCCCAAAACTATAATCCCCCCCAGTAATGGCCCCATCATGTAGTGTAATAAAATCCTACATCACATCCCAGCCCATATGGTTCTCCGTGTAGTCCCCCCCCCCCCCCCCCCCCCCAAAGTCCCAAAAACTGCCCACCAGGAGGATAGCAGAGTCCATATAGGACTCTGCCTCCTATTTGGCCTCCGGGAGAAGTTTGGCATGCATACTGCAGCCCTCCTCCCTCTCCCTCCCGATTAGGATTCCCTCCCCCTACCATAAAACCCTTTAGGTATATCATTCCCCTGTCCCCCCAGCCCCAACCGCTATATTTGTTATTAAGAAAGTGCCCCAAACTTTACTTACCTTCCTCTTTCCTCCGCCGCACTGAACTCCCGGCAGCCCGTCCCTCTGCTTGCATTTTCTCACAAGCAGAGGGCCTGGCAGCGCGGCGGAGGAAAAGTGGAAGGTAAGTAAAGTTTGGGGCACTTTCTAAAATAACAAATATAGCGGTTGGGGCTGGGGGGACAGGGGGAATGATATATCAAAAAAAAAATTTAAGGGTGGACATACCCTTTAAAGGGTAGCTAAAGTAAAAAAAAAACTAATTTTGATCAATAATCAAAAAAGTTAGCTTTTTTAACCCCCACGTGGCACAGGTACATACACTTACTGACCTACCCCTCCATTACTTTTGCAGCCCTAACTGTAACATAGTGGGTGAGGTAGAGTGCTGGTATAAGTATGGGTTTCCATCCACCATCCAGGGAGCATTCCAACAGCTCTAACTAAAGGGTAACTAAAGTCAAAAAAATTTTTGACTAATCATCAAAAATAAATTATTTTTTTTTAAATCCCCAACCCGACACAGGTACACACACTGATCTACTTATATATTACTGTGGCAGCCATACTTAAAGGGTTACTATAGTCAAAAAAAAATTTTGATCAATAATCAAAAAAGGTTGTTTTTTTTTTTTAACTTCCAACCTGATCCAGGTACACACGCCTACTGACCTACCCTTCCATTTTCATGGCAGCCATATTTAAAGGGTAACTATAGTAAAAAAAAAACAATTTTGACTTATCATTAACAAAGTTTGTTTTTTTTAACCCCTAACCCGACACAGCTGCACACACCTACTGATCTACTTATCCATTACTGTGGCAGCCATACTTAAAGGGTAACTAAAGTCCAAAATTTTTTTTGATCAATAATCAAAAAAAGTTGTTTTTTTAACCCCCACGGGGCACAGGTACGAACACCTACTGACCTACCCCTCCATTACTGTTGCACCCATACTTAAAGGGTAACTAAGATAAAAAAACAAAACAAATTTTGACAAAAAAATGTTTTTAACTTCCAACCTGATCCATGTACACACACCTACCTACCTACCCTTCCATTTTCATGGCAGCCATATTTAAAGGGTAACTAAAGTAAAAAAAAATTTTTGACCAATCATTAAAAAAGTTTGTTTTTTTAACCCCCAACCTGAGACAGGTACACATACCTACTGACCTACCCTTTCATTTCTGTGGTAAGTATAGTAAAAAAACACACATTTTGACCAATCAGCAAAAAAGTTAGTCTGTTATCCCCCAATCTGACACGAGTACACACACCAACTGACCTACCTTTTATTAATGTGGCAGCCATATTTAAAGGGTAAGTAAAAAAACAACAATGTCCTCATCATTGGCATTATTGAGTTTTAAAATCTGCAGTACAAACACACACATTCCCTTCCAAAATGCAGCCTTTCAAGCCAAATTCAAAGTTTATACTTAAACTTTCCCTTTCTAGTTTTTATTTGTAATCACATCAGCTAGACAAGTCTTTGAAATCACAAAATTCAGATGTTCTCAGTCTTATTTCTCCTTTTTAAAAGACTGTTGTAATCAGATTGCATGAATGTAATATGATCATATTACCTCATTTTTCCCCAAATCCCCAGACACAGGAAGAAAGTATGTACCATTCCTTGGATTTAGCCAGAATTAACAGGGCTAAAACCTTTTGAAAATGTGATTCTCTTCTGGGTCTACATTCTGGGGAAAAGGCTGGTATGAAACCTTCAAAGTCTTCTGTGGGGAGGTGGATCACCTTACACACAATCCACCGCAGCAGCGAAAATTCCTGACTGCTTCCTGGTTTAGATTAAAGGGCATGTCCACCCCCAAACCTATAATTCCCCCCACTATTGGCCCCAATGTGTAGTGCAATAAAATCCTTACCTTACATCCCAGCTCTAAGTGGTTCTCCCCCCAAAGTCCAATGGCCAATCACAGACGTGTCTGCCGGTGCCGCCCCCTGCTTGCATTTCCGTGCAAGCAGAGGGCCGGGGAGTGCGGCGAAAGGAGCCAGGCATGGTAAGTAACTATCTGGGGACTTTCTAAGAAAATTATTATAGCGGTTGGGTCTGGGGGCACTATTATATACTAAAAATGTTAATTAAGGGTGGACATACCCTTTAACCATAGCACGCATTGTTGCACATGCGCGCTATGGTTAATCTGAACCAGGAAGCGGTCGTGACCTATCAGTGCCGCTGCGGAAGATCGCGTTTAAGATCTACAATCAATACATTAAAGGAATAGTTCACTTTTCAAGTCCCGAATGAGTGTTCGCTAATAGCGAGTGCTCAGCCAAGACAAATGACTGGTGGTCGCTGCTGACAGTTCGCTTGGCTGATTGCCTGTGACACCTGTCGCTGCAGAAACCAGCACATATTTTGCGGCCCAACAGGAAACAGGAAATATCAGTCGATTGGGACAAAAAATATGCCCAAATCAGCCTTAGAAAATGGCTAGTCTGTTCTTTAATGCAATCAGTTTAAGATCACAAAACTAAAATGGGCCGTGCTGCTTTTAAAATTATTATTATTATTGTGAATTTATATAGCACCAGCATCTTCTGTGGTGCTTTACAATAACGTATACATTCATATCGTGCTCTGCCCCGAAGAGCTTACAATCTAAGCACATTTATTTGACACAACCTATCAGTATGTCTTTATGATTGTGGGGGAAACCAGAGTGCCTGAAAAGAAAGCTGGTACAAACAAGGGAAAGTGCACTCTGTCCCAAAAGGTGGGTGCAGACACCTCAACTAAGGTAAAGATGAAACCGAGGGTTGCACTCCAAGTGAAAAACTTTGTTTATTGAAAACTACACATATCACAACGTTTCAGGGGTTAGATGCCCCCTTCTTTGTGTGGTTTTCAATAAACAAAGTTTTTCACTTGGAGTGCCACCCTCGGTTTCATCTTTGCCCGGAGGAAACCCACACAAGAATGGGTAGAACATACAAACTCCTTTCAGATGTGTCCAAGGGTGGAATCTAATGCGCTACAAGACATCAGTGCTAACCAATGAGCCACCATAATTAGACATTAGATAGATTAGACATTTGTCTATAGACAAATCTGTAATCTATCTAATGTCTCGCAATTAAAGGGAATGTCCAACCCACTGCAAAAAAAGAGGATGTTATACAGCACCCCCTAAACCTAGAGATCGTTTATCTTACACTTTTTAAATCAGCTTCCAGCAAGAGCTATCATACTTACAAGCCCTGCGATCCACCGCCATGGCTCTGCACTTCCGGGTAAGGCAGTCAGTGATTGGCCGTGACAGTGACATCATGGCCAATCACTGACTGCCATTCCTGACAGAAAATGAACACAGCAGCTCTCTGATATTATATATCAGAGAGAGAGAACCACAGCTTCATTGTAATCAGCTTGAAAAAGGATCTATAATGTTATGAAATCTTTTAAAAGGTTACCCAGTAAACATTTTGACTGGCTAACACGGTACACCACCCTTTCCTTATAATAACCACACCAATATCCTTCTGTGTAGCTAGGTGTGACTGTAGAGAATCACAAAATATACTTTCTTAAAAACCCATTAGCTGTTTTTAAACTGTGCTCTAATGCTTGACCACACAAGATGTGTACATAAAAACATATAGTTTAGAAAGCTGACAAACATCTTACATTAATAATGCAAGATTTACCTAGTTTCACACCAAAGGTCAGTGTTCTCTATACAACAAAATGTATATCTCATGATAAATCCCTCCTATCCCTAATAAGAACAACATGCTAGAAATCGTATAAATCCCTGACACATTGCTGTATGCCATCTACAGCAATGTGTCAGGGAATTATGTTTGTCAGCTTTCTAAACTATTGTCGTTTTGTGGGGTGATTTTCCTCTATATAGTTTTTCATCTAAAGGGGGTAAACTTTCCCTATATAATAGTTAAACAGGAATTTTTTTCAAATTGATTTGAATGGATACTGTAAGAGTTTTACGCTATGAAATAAGCAATATTTTTGTTGTTTAACGGGAATGTCCACCCTCTGGAAAAAAATTTGTATATTATGCAGAACCCCCCTAAACCTAGAGTTTGTATTAGTTAAACTGTTTAAATCTGCTCCCAGCATGAGAAATCATACTTACGGCGTGGCCAGCTATCCTGGAGAGAGGTCGCATGGAGTAAGAGCTCCCTCTCTGCTACCAGGAAAACAGCTACTTACTGCAACATAAACAGGACCCAAACAACTCAAAAGAAGCAGCAGACTTGGTCTAAAATGGGAAAGAACAAATCCGCAGCTCATAAACAAACAGAGAAAAAACTCACCTTGTTCTTCCCAGGCAGCACAGATTCGCGGGCCGAAATCCAAGATGGCGGCGCCCATGGAAACCGCGAGAGCCGCAACCTACAGGGAGAAAGAAAGGAAGAAAATAAGGAACAGAAACAAACAGTATATATTAATAATACAGACATAGACTCTGACACAGAACAAAAAACAGACTTACAACATCTAATACAGACCCAGGCGGGACCTAGGACGACGCGAAAAAAATTTTCTCCCCTCTAGCCAGGGCTCCAGCTCACAAGGGCCCCTGGGGACCCAACCAAGCGGGGAACCTATGAAAAGACACAGGAAAGGGGATGTGGAAGGAGAGGAAGAAAACAATACGCTAGAAACCACACAAAGCCAAAACCCCTTGCATAACTTCCCAACCAAAGATACCCCAGTGTCATAAAAAGTATTGAAAGACATGCTAATTTCTCAACATAAAGCCTTCAAAATGGACGTTACAGAAATGGTCCAAACTATTAAAAAAGATATAATAGACATTGCAGAAAGAACCAACCATATAGAACACAAAATGGCAGAATTCACAACCTCATTTAACGAATTAGCAGACGCTCATAACAACCTTGATGATAAAGTAACCACCCTCCAAAACAAAATCACCGACCTAGAAGACAGATCAAGGAGAAATAACATCAAAATCAGAGGAATACCTGAGACTGTCTTAAACTCCGAACTTGATCATTATCTAGAAAAATTACTAGAAACAATCCTGCCAAACTCAACAAAAACAGAGAGAACAATCGACAGAGCTCATAGACTATATAAACCAAAAAGTGCCCCTCAAACAGCACCCAGAGATGTAATAATAAGATTCTTATTCTTTCAAACTAAAGAACAAGTGATGTCACTTTCAAGAAACCAAAACAACCTACCAAGCAAATATACCCATCTACAATTTTTCGCAGACCTATCACCCCAAACCATGCAATTAAGAAAAACCTTTCAGGAAGCTACAGAGATACTCAGATTTAACGCTATAAAATACAAATGGGGTTTCCCAGTCCGCCTGATCGTAATTAAAGAAGAAAGATCATATGTCTTCAATACACCCAGAGAAGCTATCCTCAAAGCCCAGGAATGGAAGCTAAACATCCCTCAAACCATCAAAAACCAACTGAAAGAACCACACAAAAAAGAAAGAATCCAAAAAGAGTGGAACTACAACTGAGAACTATTTGAACCAACATCCAAACAAATCAAAACACACATATTAGCCAAGGACTAATAACTTTGAAACTCTAAAGTCGAGACGAGAGCATTTCATTTGCACCCCAGACTGACTACTCTAAGAACTCCTACCGGCTGCAGGAAGTCCTGGACCGGAGCCCCTGCAAGAAAACGGTTTGAATACCTTTGAGAAGGGCTATGTCTTAAATGTGTTAAATATGTTAAATGTTTTATATGTTATGAATGTTTTATATGCCATAAATGTTTTATAAGCTTAAAAAGTTCAGGGATAAGAGATACCTACTTTATCCCCTTAATAATACCCACGGAAAACATCCCTGATCATACCAGGGCTTCCCGGGGGGGGATAGTAGCCATAAACATAAATATAGAATACAACCTCACGGGGTTAACCTTTAAACAGCCCAATACAACCAAAACAGACTGATCAGTCCAATCATAAACCCTTGGACTGGGTCCATACCCCAGGAGGCTCTAGATACACTAATTAATCTCCGTATACCTCAGAGACTAGTTTAATTCAGCAAGAATACAAAATAATCTATCTCCCAAGATCAAAGAAGCCACACCCGACCTAGCTTGGGACAACAAACCTATAATAAGCTAAAAACAAAATAATCTAGACCAGTCAATTAAGAAACAAGGAACTGTTTTAAATAAAACAACAGCATTTCCAGGTGGCAAACAGCCCTCCAAAAAGTCTAGATATCTATGATAACTAGGAATATGTTACTGACCCATTGTGGTCCCCTTATGACCCCCTTATTGAAATGTCTACCACTTAACTTAAGTTCTATATGTTTCTCATGTTTTTTATGTTATATATGTTGTATATTTTTTGTCTCAGCTATGTGTGCCGTACCCCAGTTGCCTTACCCCCACAACATCCACAAAAATAATACAAACACTCATATGATGCCAAATGTACTCCCCAAAACAAAGATCTATATAAAAACACTACACCCATATACGTCTGTAATTAAGGACCCAAAACAACCAACCAGCAAGAAAACCCCCAGATCACATGGGAATTAAACTACAATCCTACAATGTCAGAGGTCTAAACTCCCCCCAGAAAAGATTCCTATTATGGAAAGAGCTTACAAGCAACAAGATAGACATAGCATGTATACAAGAAACGCACCTGAACAAAAAATCAACCCATCTCCTCAAGCATAAAGCATACAACAATATTTTCCATTCCTCATCAGAAAAGAAAAAAAGAGGAGTCACCATTGCAATAAACAACGCACTAGCTTTCAAACTATATGAAGCAAAGATAGACCCACAGGGCAGATATATAATCCTACACTGTTCCATAAATAACCAAAACTTAGTTATAGCCAACATATACGCACCCAACCAAAGACAAATCAAGTTTATAAAGAAAATCATAAGCAAAGTTAAAGAATACCACCAAAAAAATATTATAATATGCGGAGACTTTAACCAACTACTAGACCCAGAAATAGACTCCACTAATCCCAACACAAAGAAAAACCACCAATTTTACAATCTCCTGAAATCCGAAGATCTATTTGATGCATGGAGAACAACCCACCCAACAGAGAGGGACTATACTTTCTTCTCCCAATCCTACAATATGTACTCTAGACTGGATTACATCCTAGTAGACAAATGGACTCTCCAAAAACTTCCCAACACCAAAATCTCCCCGATTACATGGTCAGACCATGCACCAATAACAATCCTCCTAAAGGAAAGATTCAATGTCAACCAAACAAGACCATGGAGACTCAACTCAACCATACTATCATACGAAAAATCCAGAAACATAATACAAAAAGCTATATCAGAATATTTCGAAATAAACGAATCTCCAGAAATAGACCCGTTCATACTATGGAACGCACATAAAGCTGTAATTAGAGGCATCTGCATCCAACAAGCATCCCAACTAAATAAAATCAGAAAACAAAATAAACTGGAACTACTACAAAAAATAGCCACACTAGAGAAGGAAAACAAACAAAAACCATCACAACACCTAAAAATACAATTGAAAGAAACAAAAGAAAAACTTCATTCGCTAAATCTCTATGACTATGAAAAAATGCTCAGAAGATTGAAAGCCTCATCTTACAACCAAGGAGGTAAAGCAAATAGAAACCTAGCAAATAGAATCAAAAACAAATTAGCCAATACCAAAATCTCATACATCATAGAAAAAAACAACAAGATACTCAACCCCCAAGAAATATCCAACCAATTCAGCATCTACTATTCCAAATTATACAACCTTGCAGAAAACGGAGAAACTAAAAAACCCAACAAAGAAATCTTAGAAGCATTCTTCAACTCAATAAACCTACCCTCAACGACAGCAGAACAAAAAGAATACTTAGACAAACCATTCTCCCAAGAAGAAATAATTAAAGCGATCAACACAGCAAAACTAAACAAATCTCCAGGAGAAGATGGGTTTACCAATGAATACTACAAAACCTACTTTACTACCCTTACCCCACACTTGCAAAACATGTTCAACAAAGCAACTGAAAACCAAACATTCCCTAAAGAGATGCTTAAAGCCATAATCATACCAATCCCAAAACAAGGGAAAGACCCGACACTATTAGGAAACTACAGACCCATCTCCCTATTAAATAATGACCTTAAACTATATTCCAAAATACTGGCCGAGAGACTCAAAAACATACTTCCACATCTCATCCACTTAGACCAAGTAGGATTTATTAAAAACAGACAATCCACAGACAACACAAGAAGAATTATCGACCTTATAGACTGGGCCAACCACAACAAGATCTCATCGCTATTTATATCATTAGATGCAGAAAAGGCCTTTGACCACCTTAATTGGCAATACCTAAACCTGGTACTGGAAAAATTTGGAATACAAAACTCCTTTAAAAAAGCAATCATGGCGCTCTACACCAACCCATCTGCAAACGTGTACATTTCCAGTATGATTTCCAACCCATTTAACATCTCAAATGGAACAAAACAAGGATGTCCCCTCTCCCCACTAATCTTTGAGAAGACCCAAATATTACAGGCATCAAAATCAACTCATCATCCCACAAAATAGCACTATTCGCAGACGACGTTATTCTAATTGTCACAAAACCAATCATCTCACTAATACATATATACAAACATCTACATCAGTTTGGACGATTATCATACTACAAAATCAACGAGAAAAAATCTCAAGTTATGGAAACCAATCTCTCAGGAACCCTGAAAATGTTCCTGGCAAGCAAATATCAATTCAGATGGGACACCAACGAAATAACCTACCTGGGAATAAAAATTTCAACCAACCTGGAAAACCTACTCCAATCCAACTTCATACCACTAGTAGAAAAACTAGAAAGTCAGACAAGAAAATGGAGGATCATGACACTATCATTAATGGATAGAATAATGGCATCCAAAATGCTAATCCTCCCCCGATATCTTTACATTTTGGGATCAATTCCAATAAACATCCCAGAAACCTTCCTCTCAAGAGCACAAAAAAATATAACACAATTCATATGGAATAAAAATAAAGCAAGAATAAACAACCCAACCATGGCTAAAAACCGCAAAACAGGAGGTCTAGCAATACCAATATTAAAAGACTATTACCAAGCAACAACTCTAGACCAAATAAGATATTGGTGGAAAAGCAAGACAAACACAAACTTATGGTGCGAAATAGAGGAAAAAATGTGCCAACCCATGAACCTGAAACAAATTTTGGGAGCAACACTTCTAGAAGACAAGCAAATAATCATTCCCTACACCCTCCCCCACGCATCCATTAAAATCTGGAAAAATATACACAAAAATCAAAACTTCTTAGCACCATTATACGACTTCATACCCATAAACAGCCTTGAAATACTTATCCCGGATTTACATATTCAATGGGATCAACACCAACTAAAAACAATCAATCAACTATACCAACAAGGTAAACCGACCCCATTCCCTACACTACAAAGCAAATACCAACTTAACCAGAACGACTTCTTCAAACATATCCAAATTATATCCCTGCTTACAACCTCTAAAAAGAAATGGAAAACCTCAATAGACTCAACTGAACTACAATTTACAGCCCCCATTACCCCCCCCAAAGGAATAACAACCTTCTACAACTTGATCAACAACAAAAATATATTTACCAAACTCAGACCACATATAAAATGGGAGGAAGAACTGGGAAAAACCTTCAATGATAAACAATGGTCAGATGCAGCCAACATCCCCTTCAAACTCTCAAGATGCTCACAACATTGGGAAATAACAAGAAAGATACTGTTGAGATATTATAGAACCCCAACAATTCTAGCAAAATGGAACTCTAAATACTCACCAATGTGTTGGAGGTGCGGACAGGCCAGAGGAACACTTCTTCACATATTCTGGACCTGCAGGAAAATCAGAAAAATATGGAATAAAACTCAATTAGTATTATCATCAATATTACAAAAACAAATCACCCTCACTCCCGAACTGGCCCTCTTATTGATAGACCTACAGCAGTTTCCCAGCAATCAACAAACCATTATTTTCCATACTACTATAATTATTACTCAATTTATTGCCAGAAACTGGTTATCCACTAAAATCCCTAATATCACACTTATACTGAGAAACCTCAATACCAATATGCAGTATGAGAAACAATATGCCATAACCCAACTTAATTTTCACAAATTCTACAAGAAGTGGGAATACTGGTATACCGACAATAGATCTCTATATCAATAAAGATTAAGATGCTTTGGCTCAAATATGCTAAAATCTGATAACCAAGCAAGAATGAAATACTCAAAACGGCAGCTGGGGAGACACACGCTGAAATTTACTTTTGGTTACTTTATCTACTGCTACCCACTCCCTACAGTATATTATATATTGATATGTTATAATGTGATATTTTATTTGATTTGATTTTATTTGACTCTATTTGATTTGAATTGAACTGTATTATAAAAACTCTTCAATAAAAACCGAATGATTAAAAAAAAAAAAAGAAATCATACTTACAAGTTTGCAATCCACCTTCGCTTCCTGTCTCTCCACTCCCTCTCCACTGTGACTGCTGTGTTCTTTTTATGCTCCCGAGCTGCCGCAGTGGAGGCTCATCCAGGAATTGCAGTCCGTGATTGGTCACTGACAGTGACGTCACGGCCGAGACTGACTGCCTTACCCAGAAGTGGAGCATGAAGTGCAGAGCCGAGGAGGTGGATTGCGGAGCTTGTAAGTATGAGATCTCTTGCTGGAAGCAGATTTAAACAGCATAACCTAAACATACTCAACAGAGGTTTTTTTTTTTTACTATTAACTACTATTTTTTTTCCAGAGGGGTGCACATTACCTGTAATAAGAAGGTCTACAGCACTGTAGTATTGCTTAACCATCATATTTTAGTGGCCAGGGTTTTAAATATATACCAGTTGAGCTGCTGCCATTTTGCCACACTTTGTGATCAGCAATAGATTTTTTATTTAAAATGTGAATCAAGGGAGGTAGGCCCCACTGTGTGCACTGTGATCCATCCATCCATTGCGATTTTCTAATGAATGAGATTACCATTTTTGGTCTTTTTGATTGCCTTTATATAAGTCTATGGAATGTCATGTATGGAAGGGCAGTGGGGCCTCAGCCTAAAGAACCAGCTGGCTTCAATGTGCATCAGAGATCAGTAAGGAACAAAAAATAGCTGATGAGGGGGCCTGGTGGAAGGAAGCAGTTTTGTAGATTAAAGTATTTGCTGGGCTTACCTGCATGAAGAGACAAGAAGATGAATGGGGGGGGGGTACTTATTATTGTTTTGTCAGGTATGAAGGGGAAGCCAGGAGTTTTTATACACAAAAACAGGAAAGTCAAGAGATTGTCATGCTGTGCTATTAGCATCTAAAGCTATGAAATGACAACACAGAAGGGATTGGCTTCCGTTGGGATGCATGTCTAACAGCTGCAGAACAGTTATCTCTGAGCTAATAAACAGGATTTTTTTGTGTAATCACTCAGGAAGGAAGAGCACATATCCTCACATGGTTTCCAAGATCAGAAGTTACTCAACAGAGTTTGGAATGTTTCTACAGGATTTGCTTTTTTATAGTTTTGTTTGTGGGGTTTTTCTGTGGTTAAAAAAACTACAAACTATACCAAACTATAGCATGCCTCACTAAGCAATAGATATAAGATCATCTTGCTCAGATCAGGTAATGCTCTCAGCTCTGCTGGGTAGAAAACTGCACAGAAAAATCTGTGTGGGTCCCCCCTCCCCCTATAAAACACACCACGGCTTGCCACATGCAATAGAAAATAAAATGTACATACAGATGTAGAGATTACCAATTATATATTGCACATAAACATGTAAATCCTAAATAGCAAATTAGTACAAAAATGTACCAAGTAGCGCAAAATTTAACGGTAGAGGTTTTGAATCGATAGCACAGTGCTATTTCCAAAAACATTTGGAAATGGCGCTGTGCTCTAAAATCCATCTAAAACCCACATAACCTGAAATTTCGTCGGGTTAACGTGGGTTTTAGATGGATTAGGGCCATATTGAATCTCCCCCATTGTGTTTTTATAACTACACGTCCTTATTTGGCCCAGGTGATTACTTTATGGTGATGCGGCAGCCAAATTATTAAACCCTTCTGCTTTACTATTAAAAACACATTACTATTCCCATAATGCTCTTTAAAACCTTTAAGTCTGCACAGTTTCACTTATTAGAGATCGTTGTTTGTATCAGGGATATTTTGCATAATGTGCAAATCTATACTCACGTTTCCATTTTATAGATAAACTGTTTGTGCAAAGAAGATAAACCCCCTCCCAAGAATTATTAGGTAGAACTCACACTCAGTGGCAACTAGAGCAGGTATTCTGCTACCAATGCTGTGACATCGCGTACATCAACCAAATTCTCCTATCCTATCTCTTGTTAATGCTAAATGATCCTTTACAAACTTTACAATGCACTGTAAACTTTGCATTTATAGGACTGAAGTCCTCAACCTTGACCAGTTTCTCAACCAGTGACAATTATTCCCACAGTCATAACACTGTACATCTTGCCCTATGATTAATTTATTGTCTCATCTAACTAGAAGAATATTTCCACGCATACCCAGTCACTAAATTGTAGTGAGAGTCTAGTATTTAGGTTCATAACTACAGCTATGCTAAGACATCAGGGTTCAACGCAGAGGCACTGTGCAAAAGTTAAAGAGAGTTGAATTCTGATCTACTGCACCAATGCGTTATTTGCATTTATTCACATCTGAGAGAGGTCGCTTCTTCAAATCATATTCTATATATTTTTGGTGTCCATGTGGAAATGACTTTATTAATGCGATTCAACAACATTTACATAGGGAACGTAACTGAAACATTGATATTTATCAATAAAGAAATTGCATTGCTAAAGAATTTGCAGAAGCAAATGCGACATTGCAGTGGTTTTTTATGTCCCGTTTGTTTGTTGCTGGCTTACGTTTACGCTTACATTTGGGGCTATGCCACACTGGCGAAATTCTGATGTGCTTCAGATGGCGCGTGAGAATCGAATGCCAGTGTATTCAAATTTGATAGGCCCCACTGTTTGTGCTGCACTCCTGATCACCGTTTTTGCGCATGTGCTCTAATAACAGAAATATGGAAAACTGCACCACAAATACACGGTAACATTATTATTATTATTATTATTATGGATTTATATAGCGCCAAGGTCTTCCGTAGCACTTTACAATTACATAGTCATACATTCACATCAGGCCCTGCCCCGAAGAGCTTACAATCTAAGCACATTTATTTGACACATACAACCTATCAGTATGTCTTTATTATTGTGGGGGAAACCGGAGTGCCCAAAGGAAACCCACGCAAGCATGGGGAAAACAACATGCAGGAAACACGGTGCATTGTAAGCATGCTTTTATTTTATGTATTATTCTGTGCGTTGCTGGCCTCAGCAAGGAAATTTTCCAATACAAACTAGATGGCACAATGTATTTTATGACATTTTTGCTTTAATTACAAATACAGTCATAATGTACATTGCACACCTGCATCCAAACAGAGATAGATATAAAATGAAGATTGTTCCTATGTACCAATTTCCTTGGCAAGATATCCTGTAACAGGACATTTCCAATGTATAGACATTAGAAATGGACTGTTTTTATAAGGCAGCAATCAAGCTCAGAAGAATGTAAGGGAACATTTAGCTGATTAGTGAACAGTATTTAGTTTTCAATTACCTCTTTGGATAGACGGGCTTATGACACCAGATTACTACAATTTTGGGGAAATTATGATATACAAATTTTCATAGAGAAATGCTGTTATGTCACAAAAAGCAGATGTCATAGTTATGACACAGTGTATTGCCTAAGATTGAATATTGTGATTGAATGAATAGTGCTCACAAAGTTTTTAACACAGTCAAAGGTCAACCGTTAACAAAAATGATAGAAATTGCAATATGCATTGTTATAACTTACAAAAAATAAACTTATGGCATTCACCAATAGACAAGCCCCTGCTTGCTGGGAGGCTTGTAAGGCCTCAATGGGATCAGTTTCCCCCTGGACATAGAGTGCGGGGTGTCTGAGCGGAGGCCCGAGAATACACCAGAAAACCAGAGATGTAACAGGCGGACAGGGCACAACCAGCCCAGAGCTGGACAAAAGCATGGTACAGAACCAGAACCTGAACTGGTGTCAGGAACGGAGCGAAGGGTCAGTAACAGAAGGTCCGTCAGTGAGGCGAGGTACAGAAGGGTAAGGAAAGGAACTGTACACAGAATAACTTAACACGCCATGGGCAAGGACCAAATCACAGCGCCTGAACATTGTGCACGCAAACCCTGAAGAGGCATGGTAGGAAGAAGGACACTGCGGGAGTGGGTAACAGATAAGCGTCAGCTGACACTCTCTACCTCAGACAGAGCAGGATAATTCAGGGCTAAATAGGTACAGTCTGTCTGAATTGGTGCAGACAAGAGGTCTGCTATACAAAATATTTATAATTCAAAGCTTTGACGAAAAACTCAATGAAAATAATAAAAACTGCAAAACTCTAGTTTCAAGTTTAAAGGGCATGTCCACCCCAAAATTTAACTTTTGATATCTGGTAGGACATGCTCCCCCAGCCCCAACCGCATTAATATAATTGTTAGAAAGTCGCTCGATTCTTACTTACCTGCCCTCTCTCCCCTGCTGCAGTGTTCAGGCCCTCTGCTTGCATGGAATTGAAAGCAGGGGGCGGGACCGGCAGCCGCGTCCGTGATTGGCTGAGAGGCAGGGAGGGCTGCACTGAGCATGCCTCAACCTTGATGAGGTTGAGGAAGTCTCAGGCACAGCATGAGTCACACACTGCTCCTACACGGCAGTTTCCTGGACTTTGGAGGGGCACAGCAGGGGAACTATTTTGAGCAGGAATGTATGGTAAGGATTGTTTTAAACTACTTGATGTGGCGAGTAAGGGGTTAAATTTTAGTTTTGGGGGTGGACATGCCCTTTAACCAATATTAAAAGGCATCTGTACTGAACAAAATAGTTTGTTTTTTTTAAAACATTGCCCATTACTGGAAACTATAATTCTTCATAACTCACTTGTTTTGTTGATCTGCTCCATTTCTTTAGATATCTAATCTGAAACATCTTACATTTCAGTTGTCAATCAAATGCTTTTATCATAAACTCTTCTACTGTGTGCAGTTTTACTGTAGCTGGAATGGTGCCAGTTGGTATGTGTGAATTGCATGATGGCAAATTCCCTCTCCCAGTTCTTCTTCATAGGGATTATTGAGCATGCTTGTCCTTACAAATAGTCTGGTCTGATAGAGGGGGTATTGGTAAAGAGAGTGAGAAGGATACCAAACCTATGCAAAACAAGTACTGAGGTTAAGGCATGTAACAACACACACCCCTGAGTAAATGTATTTAATTATAGATTAATATGAGGCAAAATCCTTTTTTTCAGTACAAACACCCTTTAAAGGGCATGTCCACCCCTAAAATAAACTTTATTATGTGTAGCCCATTCCATCCTACCCCCAAACACCGACTTACTTTTGCAAGAAAAGAAACAGAAAGTTACTTCGATTCCCTGGTGCTATGTTCCCGGCTCTCTGCTAGCAGGAAACAGCGGGGTGGGACCGGCAGCCATGTCTGTGATTAGCTAGCTGGCAGCCAATCACAGATACGGCTGCCAGCTATTGAAAGTGCCCAGGGAATAAAAGTCTGTAAGTATCTTTCTGTGGCTTTTCTTGCAAAAGTAAATTGGCGGTTTGGGGTGGAATGAGGTGAGCTACACACAGTAAAAAGGTTTTAAAGATAGGGGATGCAGCAGACAGAAGGGATCCGGAGAGAGGTGAGGGGGGGGGGGTTTGAAAGGCTCCCCTGCACATGCTATAGTCCTTATTGGGGTAAATAAAGAAGCAGGGACCGGATGACTCACAGCAGCTCCTACTCTTCAACATATGAATAACGGGGAGACGCACACATTCAAGATATACTTTCCCCACCCCTTTTTGCACCTAAGGGGGAAAACCCTGAAACGTTGTGCACCGCATGTCACAATAAAAAATGTATATCATGAATGAGTGCATCTCCCTGTTATTATATGTTGGATATTGACTTCACTGCTAGTGGTTCGCAGTTTGGGGGATACAGCATCATCATAGATTTATAGGTATTAAGATGTGCGAGGAGAACATCCTGATATACAAACCTCTGTCTCCTGATACACAAACCTCATGATACACAAACCTCTGTGTCCTTATACACAAACCTCCTGATACACAAACCTGTCTCCCGATACACAAACCTATGTTTCCTGATACACAACCCTATGCTTCCCTTTCCATTCCAGTCTACCCCCGCCCCAGCAGTGTACAGAAGTTAAGGGTAGGAAGGTATAAGGTATAGGTACAATCAGGGCTGACATCAGACTTTTCTGGGCCCCCCATAACACGAACCAACTCAGACACGTGCATATCTCCCAACATTTTAAAATGCAAAAGAGGGACACATGGGGAGAAGAGATGCGGTGAATGCAGTTTTTTTTTTTCACGCTCACTTTAAGACCACGCCCACTTTGTAAGGTTACACACATTTTAAATGTGTGTATTATTCCCATTTTACATTGTTGCCTGCAATATTATATATCAATTAGACATTAAGCCCGTTACATTAGACATGCTCCACCTCCCAGATGCACACACAGACCGGTAAATATAAAATTACCAGTGCACATACTAAAGATGCCCTCATGCTCAGAGGGCACAGACTGGTAAATATAACATACCTTTAAGCCAAGCCCTCACAGACTGGATGCCATATTAGACCCCATATTATATTCTGCATCAGTGTTGCTTAAAACGTATTTCATTCGTATTGACTATTGATATATTCACCCCATTCTCCATGCTTAAATCCTTACACCTACCCATTAGTGCACTGTCTGGAAAAAGGCTGCCACTATTGCCACACAGCATGGCAGCTCTACACTCTGTCCTGCCTATATCCATATTTCTCTCTGTGTCACATTGCAGCTCCACACCATTTCTATCCTGTCTATATCCTGATAATATAGATGGTGTGGAGCTGCCATGCTGCAATGTGACACAGAGATAGAAATTTGGATATAAGCTGGACAGGGATGGTTTTAAGTTGCCATACTGCTATGTGACACAATCTCTATCCTGCTTATATCCATTCATCTCCATCTCAGTGTGGAGCTGCTATACTGCTATGTGATACAGTGATAGGGATATGTATATGGGCAGGATAGAGATGGTGTGGAGCTGCCATGCTGCCCCCATGGGGTAGGTAATAGCCCAATAGCCCTGTTAGGCTATTACCTACCCTATGTGCAGTGCATGCCTTGGTAGCAGAATGCAATCAAGGCATACTGGGAGTTGTAGTTTCTTAAACATCTGAATTTACAAGGTTTCCCATCACTGATATGCAGGCCCCAGCAGACCCCCAAGAGCAGTCCCTGTACACAGAAGTGAGACAGAGGGTAGAAATGTCCCCCCATGGACTCTCACAAGCAGAAATGGGTTCAGTATAACTAAGTCACTTCCTCCTGCTCTGCTATGGAGGGTCACAGCACAGAAGAGCTACAAGATCGGGCAAGGGGCAGGAGGGGGCGGAGCCACAGACAGTCACTTACTGAGCCATGGGCCATGCAGCAGTCCCACACCCTGTTTCTCTTCTCCATCTAGGAATGGAGTATTGCAGGGAACATTTTTTTTCCTTCCTCTCACTCCCTGGGCCCCTGGCAAGTCCGGGACCCATACAAGAGTACCCCCTGATGGCAGCCCTCGGTACAAATGACTGACTGACCCCAATAAAACCTGCTATGTGCTTTGTGACCACAGCTGTTTATAGATAACCACCTGGAGCCATGTAGCATGAAGATTTCATAGGAACCATACTTATAGTTTAGTCTGGAGGGATAAATAGAATATAGGTTTGTCCTTATGGGACTGTCCTGGCTATAACACACAGACAGGGGTATTCTGTGTGTTTTTACACTGGCCAATGGACTGCAGGCTCTATGTAAGAATACAGGGATCATCCAGTACAGGGCCGCCATCAGGGGGGTACAGGGGATACTTCTGTACCAGGCCCGAGGCTTCTGGGGGCCCGGAGATGGAGACCACACTCAGCAGGACAGCCAGGACTGGACTGCCGTCCGAACTTCCCGTTCCGTGCACCACGCTGCGGCTACGCACGCCCGCGCCGTGAAGTCGATCTACAAGGCCGTCCGGCGCGGTGCGCAATGGGAATCTCATCTGGGGGATCATGGGAGGGACTCACGTGTGACGTCACTGGCTGCGGCCGTTGCGCATTGGCCGTTGAAAATGGTCGGAAGTGGAAGACCTCTTTTCTCCTCCTATTTGCTCAGGACGCGGGGGAGGATGGAGCCATAGAGGTAGTAGAAAGGAGGAGCAGAGCTCAGTGACTTCACCTCAGTCAGACTGACTGAGACAAGACAGGACACTAGCACAGCACCAGAGTGATCAGAGCACCTGCAAGCTGCAGTGCACAGCACACATCATGTAGGTAATAACAGTGAACTTACTTAATAATTCTAATAATTATATATTGGCGCTGTAAAGGACGGCTGGCTGGGGCCCAGTAATTTACCTAGTATGGGGCCCTGAAAATTCTGATGGCGGCCCTGATCCAGTAGCCTTATACATGTATGTCGTGCTTGTTCTCTCAGCAGTCTTTAAAACTGAGAAGCCATTTCCATTCACTAGGGGGCGCTGCTCTACATTAGTCCGTGTGTAGGTAGAGGGTTAGGGCAGTGACATGGTCGGGGGAGGGGAGCAAGTTGAGAACTGGTGCTGGCAGGAAGTGCTGGGCTGTCCCTGTGCTCGCAGCTCCTCATGAACCATGGCTGTCTGGACTCGAGCTTCGAAGTCTGGGCTCCTGGACCTTCTACTGCAGGATCACTGGGTCCGTGTTCAAGCTGAACTGACCAGCGAGAGTCTCAGCCTGACTTCGGAGTCTGATCCCTGCGGAGCTCTGAATGGAATCAGCAACGGTACAGAATTGGCCCCAGCCAGTCCTCGGAGGGGCCCCGCTCCCCCTGTCTCACCAGGTCTGGGTGGGTCGGACTGCGGTTCCGAATCGGGTCTGTGCAGCCCAGGAGCTCGGTTCCCCCCGGACAGCCCTGACGGAGGTGTGACAGGCTGCGGACCGGTAAGAAGGGTGCGGGTGGTGAAGCAGGAATCTGGCGGACTGGGAATCAGCATCAAGGGAGGGCAGGAGAACCGCATGCCCATCCTCATCTCCAAGATCTTCCCTGGACTGGCAGCCGATCAAAGCCGGGCACTGAGGGTGGGGGATGCCATACTGGCTGTCAATGGCACGGACTTAAGAAATGCTACACACGACCAGGCAGTACAAGTGCTTAAAAAGGCTGGAAAGGAGGTGACCCTGGAGGGTAAGGATGTAGCCATAGGATAGCATGGGTTATATTCTCTCTTTTCCTATACAGTATTCCAGGTAATGTTCATGTATTGAGGTGAGATATTCTGGTGTTTCTTATTGTGCCAGCAGCCATCCTCTTCATCATTCTATTATAATAATGTAACTGATATAAATCAGATTGTAGCTCAGAAACTGCACATGGGGTATAATTTGCCTTTCTTTCAGGTCTTTCCTAACCATAGATATACAGTAAAAAAACCTTTTACTACATCAGTTCAGCTGTTACTTTCACTTTTACCCCTTTCTAAACTTAGTACTGGCAGATACAGTTAGGCTAATTGACATCTACTAACCTTCTACCCTGACAAACCATACTGAGCATGTCTGTCCCACTGGGAGAAGGAAGGATGGTTTATTTCACATTTGTGTACGCTGCCCTACGATCAGGAATTCGGAGTACATGCGATCAGCACTTTACTCGCAATTGAACACGTTCCGATTGCGCAACATTGTGGAATCACAGCATGTGCGCATGACAATGTGCACTAGCGCACCGGAAATGTGCACGCAATCGTGCATCAAAACGTATTAGTGTGGCCCAGCCCATATAGCCCAGGAACCAGTATTGAGTGTGTGTTTCTAGTGCAGTAGAAGCTCCTGCACCACACTAGTGACATTAGTATAAACCATTACATTTATTTGATAACTTTAAATTTGACCAGCAGGATGGTAGCATATAAAGAAAAAGGAGATCCAGGCAGGCTACTAAAATCCAAAATATTAAGATAAAATAATTAGTTTATTTATCACATGTTTAAATATACCTAATAAAGCGATTATTTTATCTTAATATTCTGGATTTTGGTAGCCTGTCTGGATTTCTCTTTTCTTTCTGTGATTTGGGTAGCCGGTGAAGAGACTGGTAAATTACTGGGCATCTGAGCACCATTTTTGGAACTGAGAGTACTTGTGGCTCCTGGAGTGCAGCTACTAGTACAATCTTTCACGGTAGCATATATTCAGAAATAGGGTTAATCTGATGCGTTTCAGACAGAAGGTGTGTCCTTAATCATAGCTCAGAGGGGCTCTAACCATGTGACGAGCTTTCTAGCTCTCCCGGGGTGAAGTACACTGAGCATGTCTTTAACTACTGGTGGACAGAAAGGATGTGTGTTAGGAAGTGATGTCAATGAAATCTTTGACTACAGTAAATCCTGCAGTAATTTAATAAAGGGGAACTTTGGTCTTCCTACAAGGGCCTTTATTAAAAATAGCAGACTTGTACCTTGATTAATGGATCATATATCTAGATGTAGTTTATCCAAAGTTAAAGCAGTATTAACAGTAGTTTTTCACCACCACTGCCCTGCCATATAGTCTCAGGTTCGAGCATGCCGACTGCCGGGACAGAGCATCATTAGCCGCATCATAAGCCCCACCCCCAAACTGTCAAATCATTCTTAAAGGGCATGTCCACCCCGAAATTTAACTTTTGATATGTGGTAGGGCATGCTCCCCCAGCCCCAACCGCCATTAATATAATTTAGATAGTCCCCGATTCTTACTTACCTGCCCTCTCTCCTCTGCTGCAGTGTTCAGGCCCTCTGCTTGCATGGAATTGAAAGCAAGGGGGGGGACCGGCAGCCGCGTCCGTGATTGGCTGAGAGGCAGGGAGGGCTGCACTGAGCATGCCTCAACCTGATGAGGTTGAGGAAGTCTCCGGCACAGCATGAGTCACACACTGCTCCTACACAGCAGTTTCTGGACTTTGGAGGGGCACAGCAGGGGAACTATTTGAGCAGGAATGTAAGGTAAGGATTGTTTTAAACTACTTGATGTGGCCAGTAAGGGGTTAAATTTTAGTTTTGGGGGTGGACATGCCCTTTAAAGCTAGCCACAAGCCTGAAAAGATATATTTTTTCTCTCCCTAAGGTGCCAATAGATATAGGAATGGACATAGAATGGTTGCAGACCTCTAATGCCCCCATATACAGGATAGATATTTTGAGGGATTCAGTAAATTTGATCAAATTGCTCAAACTATTTGCCATTTTTCCAATGGATTGGAAAATATTGATTGGTTTATCAGCTGACCCCATCTTTAAGTCCCCATCTATCCGCAGATTTTAATGGGAAAGATTGGTGGCTTAAGGTGGGGAACTTTGAGCATTTCTTCTGAACCGGTTTCCGATTGTTGCAGTCGATGGGAAATCCGTTTGGAAGACCATCTGCCAGTATATGGATAGCTGAACTAGCTTCAGAAAATATTTGATTTTGGGGGTGGGTCTTCTTACACAACACATCTTGTGACTGTCACAGACTGAGACAGACTGGACAAAAAGTAACATTGCACTTGTGCATGCGCATAGAAGACAGAGTCCGTCGGGACCTGTCAGACTATGCGTCGGAGGAGCAAGTGATCCTTCTCTCCTTGCTCCTGCAGGTTTTATTGAAGAACGGAAGGTAAGACACTGCTGCTTTACCTCCCATTCTACAATAAATGCCATTTTTTCCCCCAGTGGAGATACCCTTTAAGATCCAGGGAAGTTATAGACATCACTGGCTTGATTGAAAGGTATGAGACAGCTCTGTTATAGAAACCATGGTTACCCTTTAAATTTATACTCCTGTGTGTTTGTGGGGGTCAGGTGTACAGAGTACATCAGAGAACACCTCAAACTTTACCTGCATTTCAGTCATCACTCTACCCCCCCCCCCCCCCCTGTAAATGTATACTTACCTTCGGCACCCCTGAAAACCTCAAGCTGCGATAATTACCTGATCATCTGAAGTAGAGGGTGGCTCCACAATTGAACTGGGTGCACGGCTGACTTATCCCCATACAGCATATGGGAGATTAGCCAGGTCTGTGTATGTGGTTACCAGAGCATATTGTAAATATATTCTCCTTTTGACATACATACAACGATAATCGCATGTGTATGACCACCTTAAGTGGGGGTGAGTCATAATAAAGAGAGTTAAGTAAACAAAAGATGATTGCTTTTATCAAATCTTTCTTCTAGTAAGCAAATGTGACAAGATTTGACTGATTTTAATATGCCCCCCTGGCATTCCCGCTTGTCTAAGAGCTCACACAGTGCTAAAGGATTTGCTGACTCTACCACAGTTACTAATCTGTTTCACTTCAATATTAATTTTACGCAGCAACCTGCATAGATCACAAGGGTTGTAAAGGGTCATACAATCCCAGATGTGGGTGTTTTATACTTCTACCAGTCTAGACATGAGAAATAACCTACTGTGCCAAAACAGCATCTTATTTCACTATCGTTTTAACTGGGACACACCTTCAACAACTCCTATATTAGAAGTGTAAGATACATGACAAAATATTATAGTGAAGTACGATACCTTCTTCAGGATCAATGTAATCAATGGTTAAAAAAAAAAGTAAAAACTTCTGCTGCTCAGGGATACAATATTAGTTTTATGTGGCTTTGGGCTTTTGGTGTCCACTAACAGTTGAAATATTAGTTTAAGAATTTGATATAAATACATAGATTGGTAAGTAAAACCTGCATTCCTTGGCTTGTTTTAAACTAGGATGTAATTTCCCCAATGGCAGTAAAGTGCATCCAGTTCAGACATGCTACTAGTCTGGTCTGACAGGCTCCATCAGTTCAGATGCTGTTTAGACACCAAACTCAACTGCAATATCAACAGAAACAAACATCTGCACTTGACTGTGGGTGGCAGTTGGACATTTACTTTTTACAGAATGTAAACAAAATGTAAGGTGTGCGGTTGAGATGCAGGTAGATCTGTCAATGATCCTGTCACTAATACCTGTATATACATATTATACATGTATAATGCAATATAAAAAGATGATATATCAAGTTTAAGGGTTTACTATACCATTTTGTTATACATAATAGGTAGATCTATTTGTATATTTCAATGGATCGCTTTAGGCCTATTAAAAAGGCAAAGTGTTACATTTTATCCAATATTTGTATATTTATCACTATGTTGTCATGCTAACTAAGAGACTGCTATATGAGATATGAGTAGAAGTTTACACACTGCTTTTCAGGTCCCTAGACTGCTTGTGTCCAAACACATTGTAATAATGTGTCTGATGCCTAGATTTGCTTATTACAAGTATCTCTTTACTTAAATCATTAATCAGAGTTAATTAAACTAAATGCGCTTGCTTTGCTGCATATAAATTGTCCATTTACACCCATCCCAAAGGGTTAAGTTGGAGTGTTCAGCCCAGCTGGAACCATTTGACTAGTCAGCATCTACAGAGGAGGAGTAGCAGGGTCCCCAGGCACTGGGTGTGCACTCTGTACAGTGCTTGTTCATAGCCAATGTGTCCTGAGTACGTAATGTGTGTACATGTGTCTGTAATGTGTGAATATGTTGCTGGGAATGTAAATTCCTTTCATAGTTCACTAGTAATATATAATCCCCAACCCCCCCGAGAGAATGGGAAGTGGTTAACTAATGACAATATGGAGCAGTGTACTAAAATAATAATCATGGCAGATTTTTTTTCACTTCAGACTTATAAAAAATAATGACCCCCATAAAATATAATGCTGCTTATACATATAAAAGATCTGATGCTTTTATGAGAGCTAGATGCAGAGATGTAGACTCACTGCTTCAATCCTAATTACAGTGGTTGCTACATACACAAATGCTGAAACCTGTCCGTAAAACTGTTCCAGGGGGAATGATGACCTTCTTCTTAACTAGGATCACATTACTGCTCATCCTGCTCCCTGTGCCTGAGATGAGACTTTTCTTCTTTCCCTGTGATAGTAATGTGGGATTACCCTTGGATTTAGCAGGGTATTAGGTGCATGTTCACCATTCTTTGTTAATCTGTGATTTCCTTATTTAATGCAGAGACAATTGTTTGGATTAGGTCAGACTTGTTTATTAGGAAATGTCTTTGTAACACTAACTATCTTCTGTATGATCCCATTAATAGAGACCGTAGTTTGTTTCTTAGTGCTCTTGTAATATTCTTTTGTCTCTTGAGTTTCCTGCTCAAAAGACTGAGCCGTACCCCTCTAATTGTCCTAAATGCTCTCCAAACTTCAGCTTCATGAAAGAGTTTTTAGGAGACCCCTGCTTCCCCTCTCCCGGCACATACCCCTCCCTATCCCTTTATCTCCTCATTCCCCTCTCTAACCATATATGGTCTCACTGTAATCATCCCCTTTTATTTGCTATGAATGTAATCTGCAGATAAATATTTTGGTAGAAAGTACAAACAGAATGTTGCATGTGCTATTTTAACTATAAGATATTTGTAGTAGTATTTGCTATTCGTCCTGCTGTATTTCAACCTTCTAATACAAGGTGGGTTATTTACTTTTTCTATTTTCATGTACAAGGTAGATTGCCTTGTAGAGCTGACTAGCTCCTAACATCAAAAATACATTTCAATTTCAACCCTGCCTTTAAGCTATAATTATTTTTAAGAACTGCATAATGCTCTTAAAGAGTTTAGTAGCATGAAAGATATGTATAGTGAACAATCCTAAAGGAACCAAAGAATAAACATGCTTTATGTATGCAAATCCACAGCTGAACTGCAAAATTTATTTCTGGAAAAACCTTGGACTTGCCTAGAATCTCTGTGTGTTTCCTTAAATTCTGCTTAAAGATCTCATCCCATTTACTTCTATGGATCGTCCCAGTGGCTAAAGGCTGGGGAATTCCATTCTATTGAGGATAAACTTAGAAGATATAGGAGGATTATGGTCATAATGTGGTTATATATAAGTCCAAGGGTTTTTTGACGATCTGAGTAGTGCAGTTTATTCCTAGTAAGGTAGGTCATTCTCAGTTTAAGGTTTAATTTGCCCTTTTAAAATGAAGGTTAGCTATTTTGTACACTTTTATGCTCTAAATTAATCTTTTAAAATATTTAAGGATGCATTGTGTAATGCTTTGGGTCTGCAGGTTGAATAAGGCTTTTGTTTTGTAGCTAGTTTTACCAGCTTTTTAAAATGGTTTTAAAAAGGAAAGACTTGGTTTCTCTATTTTTTTCTTATATCGCATAAAAAAGCACAAAATGAAGCATTTTGATTAAAACTTTTGAAGGTTGAAAATTAGTAATATAATATCACAAATCAAAATCTAGAAACTTAATTAACATCTTATCTGTTTGTGACCCACCCACAGTGCGTTTCCTGCAAGATGTGTCTACCTACATCCGGAAGGCATCCCTAGTTGCTGACCTACCATGGGACAATTCTGACCTTCAGTCTCCTGTGCAAAGTGATAACTGCGGGTCTCCTAAACACCACCCCAAAGACAGCAAGGTCATCCCTCTAAAAATGTGTTACTCAGTACGGAATCTTAGCATGCCTGATCCGGAGGGACGGTCAGTAAAATTGTGTGCATGAGTGACACGTGTATCTTTGTTAAAATTATGTGTTGGCTTTTCAATTCTTGCTTTTCCTTTTGTCTCCAGGCTGGTGGAACTGCGTTCACCCAATGGCTGTCATTCGCTTGTGCTCCGCTGCCGGGATTCAGCATCTGCACTTTCTTGGTCACTTGCTCTTCATAATAACATCACTGCCTTATTACCACAGGTCCTAGCCGAGACACAGAATATTCTTAGAGCCACAGGTGAAGACATTAAACAGCTGGGATGGGTGGCAGAACAGGTGAACTAAATTTGCATTTTACTACGCTTAAATGAAAACTAATACTTAAATATATATGACCCTAAATGGATTCTCTCATGTTTAACTAACACCGAACCTTATTTTACACCTCAGTAGCAGTTTGGAGAAAATCATCTGTTTATTTTGCATGTGTCTGGCTTTTCTGTGTTCTCTTGCCCTTTTCCTCTCCCCATGTCAGATTTGTCAAGGATCTACTGTTTGACTTGACCTTGAATTTTCTGTTATCTGTAAACTGAGTAAACAACAATTTCTAGAGGTGTTCTAACAAAAACAGGTAATTGAGACCTGTGTGGGTCCAGATGGTTAGACCTTAACCTAACCTGCACTCGACCAGAACCTACACTTCAAATATCCACAAGAGCTCAAACACAAGTTCCCTCCTCCTATAAATTGGGTATCCAAATTGATGCATGACTCTAGTTGCAGCTATCCATATAGCTAGTTCCATAATTATAGAGCCATTCAGGATCATTTAGCTTTTGTCCTTCTTTAAGGCAGTTAGTATCAGTATTTTAATTATGCTGAGAATTTCAGATGTTGAAAGAAGTATAAAATTATTGGTGTTGGAAAACAAAACAGGCATTACATTGCATACTGGATGGAGCACTAAACACATCACTGCTTTGTATCTAATCCATCTGCACCCTTGTGATGAACTGCCTTAGTGAATTAAAGTATTCTGATAGCAGAAATTGTATTGAACTAGAAGCATCTGTAATGATATATTAAGTAATTAAACAACATTCTGAATGTGTGCCTATTGCATTTCAGGTTAGAACTAAGAGAGCATGCAAAGAAGTATGCAGTTTTCCAAAATATTTCCTTATAAGGCAGAATGACAACTTTGGGTTTCTTGGACAGATAGCTGTCCTTTCATCCTAAAGTCTATTAAGATGAATGTAGTAAAGCTAAGGCAGTACTAGTTTTAATTTGGGAGGGGTTAAGGGGAACAGTAATGTTGTCTTTTAATGCTGGAACACACCAAATTACGTGTTCATTTAAAAAAACAAACAGTTCAGAATGTTCTTTAACCCTTTCCCTGCCACAGATCGTATATTCACGATCTGTGCAGTGAATGCACAAACTGCCACAGATCGTGAATATACGATCTGTGGCTTCCCCCCTCCCCAAAAAAATTTGCCCCCCTCTAGCTGCGATCGGGGGGCAGCATTCGACTGCCCCCCTACCCCCCTCGATCCCCCCTCGGTTTGGTCCAAATCCGAGGGGGGGATCGGGAGAAAACAGTACCTGTATCGCCCATCAGCCGGTCCCACGAGGAGGAGGTGAGGAGGAGCTGTTCTTCAAAGGAAAGGGAGACCCCGGTGACTCACAGAACTTCCTCCTTCACCGGGGTCTTCCCTTGAAACTGTACTCTGCTGCCCCTGGTGGTCTAGTTGAGGTACTGCAGCATGATCTATGGAGATCATGCTGCAGTCCCTAAGTATAGTAAAAGCTGTCAAGCTAACAGCTGTACTATACATTTTGTGAATGGAACTCAAAGTTCCATTCACAAATAGGATTTTTTCTAAGTCTTTGCTACTTAGCGAAGACTTAGAAAAAAAATGGGGACAGAGATCAAAATTTGGTGATCACTTCTGATCACCAAATTATTGATCTTTGCCAATGAATGAAAAATCACTTCCTGGAAAATGATTTCGGAAGGATTTTTCAGATCGGATTTTGAATTGGAAAACGGGCATTTATGCCCGTATTCCAAGTTCAGTATCATTCCCTAAGATGATTTGATGATCATCTTTGGGAATGATCCCCCAAAAAAGGGGAAATGCACACAAAAAAATTTAAAGTGATACAACACCTTTTTTTTTTTTTACCCTAAAACTATAAATTAGCAAAAAACTTTTTCTTCTCCAGCTTCCCAATGTCCCCGGTGATATCGGTAAAGTAAACGCGGATCATTTATTTGTTGATTTCAAGGGAAACTAAGCCTATTTTAGTAGGAAATTTTGCAGAGGTACCAAAAAAGACCGTATTGATTTTTAGGATCAGTAAGTGTGCAAAAACTTGTGTGACTCTCCGTACTAACTGGTTTTCCACTAAAAGGGGAGTGGGGATAGGGGTGGGGGAGTGGGTTGTGCGTTTTTTAATTTTTTGTAATTGCAATGCGCATGGATCCATTTGAGCAGTTGGTGGCCCCGTCTCTGTTTGCACCCACCCTTATGGCATACCGTTTGTTCAGGACTGTGGGAGTTGCCGTTTAGTGGGTTTTTACTTGCCGAGTGGGTTTAGGGTAGGATTTCAACCATTGAGTCCTCTATTTTATTTTTCCACAAAATCTCCTAAAAGCACGGAGTTCTATGGATAACAGCGCCTGGAATTCTTCATGTATATAGAAAGCATGATACCATCACGTAGTGAAGGTGGTGTAGCTTCCAAAATATATAGTTTGGGGGGTATTTCCAAGTTGATTAGGCTGTTCAATTACAGAACACTTTGATTTTCTTGTAATGGACTTGTGCATGCGTCAATTTGAGCTAGTTGGTGGCCACGTCTCTGTGTGCACCCACACATATGGCATAACATTTGATGCAGGAAATGTGGGAGATTGACATTTAGTGGGTTTTTTTGCTTGTCAAAAGGGTTTTAGGGGATTTCAACCCTTGAATCATCTTATTTTATTTTTACAAAACCTCGTAAAAACAGGGACTTCTTTGGATCAGTGGGTCTGGAATTCTTCAGTTGTATGAAAGCATGGATCGTAACGTAGCTGAAGGTGTGTGTAGATTCCAAAAATATATAGTTTGTGGGGAGAATTTCCAGTTTCGGGACTGTTTCCTTAGAAAAAGTGTGGTGTTCAAATTACAGAGCACTTTGATTTTTTTCTTGTAATTACATTTGTGATGCGTCCCATTTGAGCTAGTTGGTGGCCACGTCTCTGTGTGCCATCCACGCATATGGCATAACGTTGATTCAGAACATGGGGAGATTGATATTTAGGGGGGGGGTTTATTTGGGGGGGCATTTCCAAGTTTTGGGGCTGTTTGAAATTACAGAGCACTTTGATTTTTTTCTTGTAATTACACTTGTGCATGTGTCCCATTTGAGCTAGTTGGTGGCCATGTCCCTGTGTACATCCACGCATATGGCATACCGTTTGATTTGAAGATTTGGAAGATGATAATTGACAAGTTTTTTTTACATGACATGGAAATTTGCCATGATTTTTAACTTTGAATTGTATTTTATAATTTTTTCTGAAAATCTGGTAAAAAAAGCGAAATTTTACATGAAACTGCCGCCACACCATTGGTGGTATGCATAAAGGAATCACACCATGTGGTAGCTGAAGGTGTGTAGATCCAAGAACATATAGTTTGGGGGGGTATTTCTAATATAGAGGGGTGTTTATTCTGACAAATCTGAAAAGTTGCTGTAATTGGGCCATTGTTCATTGGCTCACTTGTTGGCTAGTTGATTCCACGTTTGCGTGTGTAACCCATACATAGGGCATACCGTTTGATTCCGGACATTTGGGAGATTGAAATTTGGTAACTTTTTTTTACATTACTTGGATTTTGGCATGATTTCTCCCTTGAGAGTGTTTTTTTTCAAAATTTTTAGAAATTCGCTAAAACTGTGAAATTCTACAGAAGAACTGCGCCCACACCCATTGATGGTACGAATGAACAAACTACAGAATTTCGTAGATAAAGGTGTGAGGATTCGAGAAATATATGGTTTGTGGGGGTTGTTTGTGGGGAAAAATTGCAGACTGTTCAAATTCAGATTTGACTGAATATTTTTGCTGTGTTCTGAGCCATTGTGCATTGTTTCACTTTGTGTCTTTTGGCTTCCAGTCCACGTGTGTAACCACACATATGGCATACCGTTTGATTCAGGACATTTGGGAGATTGATATTTAGAGCTTTTTTTTACATTCCATGGGGTTTTGGCATGATTTCTACCTTTTGAAGTTGTTTTTGTTCATTTTTTAGACAAATGCGAATTTCTACGAAGAACTGCGCCCACACCATTCATGGTATGAATGAACAAACTACAGCGTTACATAGTGAAGGTATGTAGATTTGGAATATTAGTTTTGTGGGGGTATTTCCAAGTTAGAGGGGTGTTCAGTTTGAAAAATCTGGGAAAATGCTGTTATTGGCTCACTGCACATTGTTTTACATTTTGACTAGTCGCTTCCACGTCATGTGTGTAACCACACATATGGCATACCGTTTGATTCAGGACATTTAGGAGATTGATATTGGTAAGGTTTTTTTACATTACATGGGGTCTTGTGTGTGATTTTGTAACTTTGAAATGTATTTTCTCTATTTTTCCAGAAAATTGTGTAGAAATGCGAATTCACGAAGAACTGCGCCCACACCATTGATGGTATGAATGAACGAACTACAGTGCTACATAGCTGAAGGTGTGTAGATTTGAGGAATATATAGTTTGTGTGGGGGGTATTTTGAGTTATCAGGGTGTTTTGTGGAAAAAACTGCAGACTGTCCAAATTCAGAATTGGTAAATATTTTCGCTGTTTCTGAGCCATCGTGCATTGTCTCACTTTGTGGCTTTTCGCTTCCACGTCCGCTGTGTAACCACACATATGGCATACTGTTTGATTCAGGACATTTGGGAGATTGATATTTAGTAACTTTTTTTAAGATTCCATGAGGTTTTGGCATGATTTCTACCTTTTGAAGTTGTTTTTGTTCATTTTTTCAGAAAAGTGCGAACTTCTACGAAGAACTGCGGCCCACACCATTGATGGTATGAATGAACGAACTACAGTGCTACATGCTGAAGGTGTGTAGATTTCAGTAATATATAGTTTGTGGGGGATATTTCTGAGTTACGGGGGTGTTTTGTGGAAAAAACTGCAGACTGTCCAAATTCGGAGTTGGCTAAATATTTTCGCTGTTTCTGAGCCATCGTGCATGTCTCACTTTGTGGCTTTTGCTTCCACGTCACGTGTGTAACCACACATATGGCATACCGTTTGATTCAGAACATTTGGGAGATTGATTTAGTAACTTTTTTTTAGATTTCATGAGGTTTTAGCATGATTTTTACCTTTGAAGTTGTTTTTGTTCATTTTTCAGAAAAGTGCGAAAATTCTACGAAGAACTGCGCCCACACCATTGATGGTATGAATGAACACACTACAGTGCTACATAGCTGAAGGTGTGTAAATTTCAGGAATATATAGTTTGTGGGGGTTATTTCTGAGTTACGGGGGGGTGTTTTGTGAAAAAAACTGCAGACTGTCCCAATTCGGAGTTGGCTAAATATTTCGCTGTTTCGAGCCATCGTCATTGTCTCACTTTGTGGCTTTTCGCTTCCACGTCCGCGTGTGTAACCACACATATGGCATAACCGTTTGATTCAGGACATTTGGGAGATTGATATTAGTAACTTTTTGATTTCATGAGGTTTAGCATGATTTTACCTTTGAAGTTGTTTTTTGTTCATTTTTTCAGAAAAGTGCGAATTTCTACGAAGAACTGCGCCCACACCATTGAGGTATGAATGAACGAACTACAGGTGCTACATAGCTGAGGTGTGTAGATTTCAGGATATATAGTTTTGTGGGGTGTATTTCTGAGTTACGGGGGTGTTTGTGGGAAAAAACTGCAGACTGTCCAAATTCGGAGTTGGCTAAAATTTTCGCCGTTTCGAGCCATCGGGCATTGTCTCACTTGTGGCTTTTCGCTTCCACGTCTGCATGTGTAACCACACATATGGCATACCGTTTGATTCAGGACATTTGGGAGATGATATTTGGTAACTTTTTTTACATTCCATGGGGTTTTGGCATGATTTCTACCTTTTGAACGTTGTTGATGTTAATTTTTTTTGAAAATCTGTAAAAGTGCAAATTTCTACGAAAAACTGCGCCACACCATGATGATATGAATGAACGAACTACAGCGTTACATAGCTGAAGGGTGTAGATTTCAGGAATATATAGTTTGTGGGGGTGTATTTCTGAGTTGGGGGGGGTTTTTTGTTGTTTTTGTGGAAAAACTGCAGACTGTTCAAATACAAAACTGGCAAATTTTTTTTTGCTGCTACTGACATTTGGCACTGGTCACGCTCTGGGTTAGTTGGTAGCCATGTCTCTGGGTACACCCATGAATGTGGCATACTGTTTTATTCAGGAGGAGTTAGGCTTTCATATTTGAGATGCGTTTGAACTTTCCTCCACAGTTTTTAGCTGAAATTCGCATTTGATTTTGTCTCTGATTTTACAGTTGAGGAAAAAAAGGAAAATGTGAGAAAGTAACTTACAATTTGACGAAGAGCTGTGTCCGGGTATCTGCATTTTGATCGAAACTAACCTCACTCGTAAAATCCTGTGGGTGTGTAGTTTCTAAAAATATCTCACTTGGGGGGATATTTTAGATAATTTGGTAGATATTCTATGTTAACTGTCAGTAGTGGTTATACATTTTAATTTGGTGTAATATTCTTGAAGGTGCAGTTTTAGTTTGGGGGGGTCTCCTGTACAGGAAAAGTGGGGTACCTACATATATCTGGTATCGTTGTACTCGGGAGTATCAGAGCTTTTAGAAACAGTAAGATTTTTGTGTGTAACCTTAAGATAACTATAAGTAAAAATGGGAAAAATCCATGAAAATTTGCAAATTTTTCATTTTTTTTACAAATTTTACCCATAATTCCAGTAAAATTTTCAGAAAAGTTACAAAATTTTGTTACCATGTTAAAGTACACTTTGTGCTGAAAAAAACAATGTATAATATTCCTGATTTACTGCAAGGTTTCCTACTGTAAAATTAGTCTAAAGCGATTAAGGACAAAATCCTGAAAATTCTTCTGGCAGTTAACGCAAAAAAAAATGAAAATCTCCTGGCAGTGAAAGGGTTAAACAGACTATTTCTGTAACTTTTTCCAGTGATTTTGGATTAAAGGCAACCTGACCTTACACATTTTTTTCCATTTAATTGTGCTTTGTACAGGGGAATGCATATACAAACATGGTTTTAGGTTTCTAGTTAAAACACACTATGAGCAAATCTTGGGGAATGCTCTCTGCTGGTTCAAAAATGTAATGTAATCCCTTGGCACCATTGACATTTGTAGAGTCACTACCAAATAAACATGGACAGTGAAGTAGTTTGGTTAATGGGCCACACCCATAATCACCTTAGGTTTTAAGTAAATATTATCAATTTAAAATTTTTTAATAAAACCGTTTGGTCTTCTCTATTAGAAATGGGCAGAACTTTCTCCTTTTAACTAAAATACTTACAAAATCTACATCCCTGGGTGGTGAAAATAGATATATTTATTCAGATCTTTGTCATGAAATGTTTAACTTAAAGGACAACTATATACCCAGCTGAATAGTACCCAGGGTGAAGACCTAAACCGCTAGGCCTTCACCCCTGGGTTTGGTTTAGATCTGCAGAGCAACTTACCTAAACTTTCCTTTGCGGCTCTGGACTCTCTTCAAGCTTTGCGATGTGGCTAATAGGTAGATGTGCTTCTTACAGAGTGTGTCTCACTATTGTCCTTGACTCTGACGGACTAGGAAAGGTAGAGCGGACAGAAGGCAAAGTGGCAAAAGAAAGTTTAGGTAAGTCATTCTACAGATCTAAATTAAACCCAGGGGTGAGGAGCTCACCCTGGTTAATATTTAGCTGTGAGGGAGTATAGATATCCATTAAAAGCTTCCCTTAACCTATGGAAATAGGACAAATCACTCACCTTTTCCATCTCCGTTAAAACATAGTTGGCTGCTCTGTAAGTGACCAACAGCCTGTTTGTACAGAAATTTTAATAATAGTTTTTTGAATGATTGTTTGCAAGTCTACAAAGTATTGTATATATTGTTTCGGTGGTCAGTTGCAGTAGTTCACCAGATCAGCAGACCTAATGGAATCTTCCTTTTATCAGTGCTGTTCGGGGCTCCTACCACCCTAGAAATGTATCTTTCTTTTTTAAAACCAGCCTTTTTGCCACTTTAAAGCTAACTTTTGCTATATCACATACTGTATACAAACGTGTTAGTGTTACTCTAGGATGGGAATCTGTGTGGCTCTCATTACCCTAAACGTGTCCTGGGGATTTTGAAAGAGGCACATATCAACTTCTAGTTTAATTTTCTTCAATAAGTAAAAAACTGAAATGATAAAAAAGGTCTGTTGGGTGTCAATCACAAACAATGTGTGGTCCTTGTTTTGAAGCCAGATTTATCAGAAGATATATTTTAAGGACAACTTTAATGTCTAAGCTCTGCCCCACCTCGGTTTGGTCATTATCCAATGGGAAGAAGAAATTTTTGTTGTCTTTAAAGATGGTACAATTCAATCTAGTAGGATTATTTTTATTTTTTATATACATTTAGTTTTTTTTTTACATAATTGTACTACAGTATGTTTATTTCTCTATATGGAAATGGTGAAAAAGTTTGCCTAGTGGATAAAGGAATAAAATAGCCTGGAAATAGCTATAAACCTCGACCTTGCAAGGTTTTTAGCAAATGTACTTACCAGCCTTTGTTCCCCCCGGTGTCTACTCCTGTGATTGGCTAATGCGTGATGCCTTAGCCAATCACTGGAGCGGATGCCAGTCGAGCCCCTCCTGCTTGACTTCCGTGCACGGAAACGAGGGAACGAAGGCTGGTAAGTACATTTGGGGGGACCTGTCACTGCTATAAACCTTGTGAGGTCGAGCTTTATAGCCATTGCCAAGCACATAGTAAAATTAGTTTGGGGGGTGGAAATACCCTTTAACAAACAGATGAGTTGTCTGGTTATTTTCAGAAACCCTGTCTGGCCCATTCATTTTTTGATCTCAAGTTGGTCACAAAAAAAGATCGGGCCAGGTGGTTCCTCTGATGTCTCAAGAATATTAGAAAGGTAAGTTCCTATTGTATGGCCACCTTTTATAATCTCATTTAATCATTGACACCTTTTAAAAGACCTGTCCGATAAATCAGCCATATGTATTCTGGATTTCTAACTTCAATGATTTTTCAGGTATCCCATGATGACGGGCGCCAAGCCTGGCGGCCAGTACTTGCTGCCGTTTCACAGAAGGATTTTTTGCTTTTTGACTCAATGCCAAGTGATTGGGAGGAATGGGCAAGGCCAAAATCTAGACTACCATTGATCTCAACCAGGTAAATGATTGCTATCTTGCAACACATTGAGAATAATATTTCACTCCCAAATTTGTGGGCCACTTCATATTTAGCATCTTGCCGTTTGTGTGACTGTTTTCATGATCAATAATATTGATAATAAACTGAAAAACTTGTTTTGGGCAATTTATCCTTTTAATTGTCTTCTTACAGACTGTCACAGCAGCCATTACATTTTCACATACAATCAGTACCATTCTGCCTGTGCAACTGATGTGTTTGTCTGTCTGCAATTGTGTGCGAGTGTGTGACTGTTAAGCCATTGCATCTCTGCCTCCCCCATCAGGTTGGTTCACTCTGGCCCTGGACACAGCTCCCCATCCCTCGGGTCACATCTTACATTTGGTACTCGCACAGGTTGCCCCCAAGGTGTTGACATGAGAGTTTTTCGTGTGGAGACTCAGCGAGACCTGTCGGCATGGACAAGAGCACTAGTTCAGGGATGCCACACCTCTGCAGAACTGACACGAGAAGTCACAGTCAGTAAGTCACTGGACTCATGCACTATTGCCCAGTTGTTTTTGTATGTATAGATTCATTTTTATGTCATAAAGTTACAGTCGGGGAGATTCAATAAAAGTTCTTCAGGGAGATTCAATAAAAGTTCTTAACGTTTAAAATGGTGCTAATTTTGCCCCAATCAATCAGATCCTATTTAACATTTGAAAGCTAACATCTGATTGGTTGGGGAAACCATTAACATTTAGAACTTTTATTGAATCTCCCAGCTTATCTTTAAAAATGGTGCTGATTTAATGATAAAAACTTTTATTGAATCTCGCTGAGTATATTTGTGCAGTAACTGACACCTTCTTGGCTCCTACCCCAGTCTGCTCTTGCCTTTATTAATATACGCTCACATTTGTCAGAGATAGGAGTGTCAGGCACAATGATTTTAGGAGGGCTGGCAGTTACTGCATGTGTATATTGTCCCTCCAAAGAGGAAGTTCAGTGAAATTTTTTTTTTAAATCATTTCAACCGTGGCACATATTTCAACCATTTAAACCGTGGCACATATTTTCACCTGTTCAAAAAGAAACAATGCATTCGGAAATGATACCAATAATAGCATATTGTTTTGACAGCAAGAAAGGATCATTATCAGACATTGTAGGTAGCCTTTTCATTTTGAAAAAAATCTATTGATTTCATACACTTTGCTATGCTTTGCTGTGGTCATTTGCCATAATGGGTACTATTAGGGTTTCATCAAGCAGGAAGAATTTATTTATGCACAGAGTAATCACTGAATGGGCAAATTATGGCATTTGAAAAAAATTATTTGTGCTGAACTTCCCCATTATGGTTTTTTCATGTTTGTTTGTGTAAACTGTGTTTGTATAATAACCCAGGTGGGAGAAAACTGATAAGAGCCAACAATTTCCTGTATCTTGCTCTTAATATGCACAACAAGGCAGTACATTTGGGGGTGAAACTGATGATTTTTTTGTCAACCATCAGAGTAAGCCTGTACATAATATAATCTTCCACACAGTTACTCAATTCTATCTAGTTAACTATATTAACTCCCAAAATTATAATGTAACCCACTACTGGCCCTACTCTGTAGTGTAATAAAATCCTTACCTTACATCCCTGCTTCAAATGGCTGCCCTGCTATGCCCCTCCAAAGTCCCAAAAACTGGCCACCAGGGGCCTGGCAGAGTCCATATAGGACTCTGCCTCCTGTATTCCTCCAGGAGAATTTTGCCATGCGCACTGCAGCCCTCCCTCCCTCTCCCACCCGTTTTGCTCTCCCTCAGCCTAGTGGAGGAAAGAGGTAAGTATTGATCAGGGGAGTTTCTGCAAAAACTAATATAGTGGTTGGGGCTGGGGGAGGAAGCCCTACAGTACCCCAAAATTTATAAAAAGGGGTGGACATGCCCTTTAAAGAGGTAGAGAGAATTCTATTAAGATTAATACATATGTGGAGTGTCCCAGAGGCTCAAATTCACAATAAGAGAAAGAGCATGTTACCAGATTATAGTTACTTTAATATTGTTGGAAGATATATTCCCAGATGTTTTCCTACTCCTGGCACTCTACAAGTAGAGCACATGCAGAGGAGGCAGCAGGGAAAAGAGCAGTCGGTTATTGGCCATGACATTGGCTGTCTGGGTATTATTGACTGTGTGGAGGGAGGAAACTGCTTACTCTGACAAAACTGGGCAATACTTACACATTATGATTCTACTGCATCTAAAAAAATTATAAATATAGAGGTTGGGTTGATAATCAGTACCAGATTTAAGTTCCCAAAGCTACTGCCAATGAAAGAAAAATAAGTGGATTAATATATACATATACATAAATCCTGTCATCTGTGTAAATGAGGCAGTGAAAAAAACTGTAAAAGAACAAGTCCAAGAAATAAGACCGTTAACTTAGGGATGAGTCCTCCAAATCCACGTGTATACTGAACAAAGTGGCAATTACTTACCCACAGGCTTCTACACTCCACAGCAAGGGACTACCCCGAGAATCATGTACTCCCTCTCTTAGTGTTGGCTCTCAACGATCTCTTCCACAGGATCAATTAAATAAAAGGACCCCTGGCACCTCCACTTAAGTAAGGTTGTGCTGGCCTCTCTGGATCTCCGTGTCCCTTCCTGGGTGCGTACCCAGGAAAGGATATGGAAATCCAGAGAGGCCAGCACAGCCTTACAATCCAGCATATACAGTGATATAATTGGTACCTTGATCAATCATCCGTGTTGCAGATATTCAAAGTGAGAGCACTAATGTCTGGCTGTCACATATTATAGATTTGCTTTGGGAGACTGACACCAAGATCAAAATGGCATCAAATGTTTCATAGTGTTTATAATGTATGTAATAAACACATATTAATTTCAAGAATGGTGTGCACAGTTTTTCCTACCTATATACAAAGGGGAATCTTGGGTTGGTATGTGATCTGGTCTACAAAGCGCAGCCTCAACTTCAGTAGTGGACCCAATTCCCCATGTGCTATTTGACTCTTGATCTAGTTTTTTTAAAAAGTAAAAAGTAGAAAAGACATCTTTGTTTCTGCTGATGCAAAGCCTTACTTTGTGTTCTGTGTATAGGGTGTATAGGGTTGTCCCATAAAATAACTATTTGCATATACTTGTGTAGGAATTATCCACTTAGCAGGCATAAAGTAATTATTCCATAGGACAAAGTATGATATTTCAACATATTTTAAAGAGGCCATTCATTGTAAAAGATGTTATGATGAGGGTGGAGTTGTCCTTTAAGTGCAGAGGTTAGAAAAAAGCATTTTCAGAAAGGACATTGTTAATGTAAAATAAACCTCTTTGAATGCTGCAGTGTTTATTACGCATTATCTTGTACAGGTTAATGGATAACAGGTACATTTGTGTGATGGGCTACATGGAACATTTTTTGCAGGTTGCATGCTTCGAGGAGAAGAAGTTTCACTCGCCATACATTATGATACGGGATTCACAATTTGCCGAGGGGGACCCATAGGTCCAATGTTACATAGGTATCCCTTTGAGAAGCTCAGACTGTCGGCAGATGATGGAATCCGAAACCTTTATCTGGATTTTGGAGGACCTGAAGGAGAATTGGTGGGTGTGAAATGCTTTCTTGTTATTTTGTTTAGAAGTACTTACATACATAACTCTATAGTGCTATTTTTTTAATTCTTTTACTGCTATAGTTGTAATTTTCTGCTTTATCTTACCCCAAAATGCAATATTTAAAGTTAGTTCCTCTTTACTTACATGTAATGGTGGCTATACACACTAAAATCCCGGTCGTACAATTCGTGTCTCATTTGCCCGTTGTGGCAAAATCCCTAACGGGGAGTCTGGAAAAGTCCTGTACGGGGTTTATAGGTCATCCAGGTTTCTTTCTTACATATTCCGGAATCTCTGATCCGTCTCTGGGAGTGCACCTGTCTCTTGTTGCAATCAGGCAGTGTGAGAGTGCTCTGAGTCTGGGGAGCAGGTTGTTTCTCTTGTTTGTCAGTGTGTGTTGATATTGGGAGACCTACAAGGGTTAAACATGTTTGGTCTGTTACACTGTGCACCGTTTGTGCAGCGTTTTTACTAGTGGTTCCAGATATTTGCCGCTAGGAAAACGTTGCATGCAGCATTTTCCTACCGGCAACGCTCAGAAACAGTTAGTGACAATGCTGCACAAACAGTGCACAACCGTTTGTCTGATCCTAGCCTAAGTTAGATCAACTACTGTGTTTAGTTAGTTTATCAGGTTTATTATTTTGTTCTGTTACAAAGGAGACTGTGATAAATTCCTTTTGTGTACCGTTATACCACGGTTTGAAAATAATTTCTTCAAATCGATTTCTGTGCCTTGAAAACCCTACAAGCAAAGCAGTTTAACCCAGCTAATACAACAAACCCTACCTGTTGTATTCACATATGGCAATAATTTATCCTATACGGAAAGTTTTTTTTATTTTTATCGGCACATCTGATCATACAATCCCTGGATTATACAACCATGTTGTTGCGTCTATGGCCACTTTAAGAGGTGGTTTTTGTTACTTTCATTTTGCTGCCAGTAAATCTCCCAGTCCATGTAGTATTTAAGCAGCCTTCTAAATATGTACACCTAATGCTCACTATCTCCACTGTTGCCATTTTCCACTGAGCAGTTTGTATACAGATGTCCCAACTCCAGTATTGAAGCCCCTGACATTCTTGCTCTGAATTTTATTTTCCAGCTAGCATAAATATCAGAAAGTCTGTAGGGAAATCTATAGGAACGTTTTAGACGGCAGACTTAATCCAGGGGTCCACCTGCCGAAGCAAACTGAAAAGTTTGCTCACGGCGCACCCGAGATAACATTGAAAGCCTGAATTTTCTCCTGCACTCGTTTGCTCAGTCGTATGTGCGTGAGTTTTTGTTTACTGCGTGCAGGAGCCTCAAGCGGCTGCCACTCGTGCCTGGCTTCCTTCCAAACAGTAGGTAAGCACATCTAATTTACAAGTCTGTGTGTGCTGGTCATTGGGGTATTGTAATGTCTGTGTGCTGGCAGGGCCAGATTAAAGGTGAGCTGTGGTCTCCAAACAAAGGCCAGTTTCCTACCTTTAAAACGAGCCATCAACCACCTCTCTACATGCTCCACAGCCCAAGATATAAATAAATGACTGACCAGAAAGTTAATGGGTGGGAGGCTGACATGTGACATTCCTAAGGCTTCTCCTGCACAGTTGCCGCCGGTAAGCACAGCCTCAAACTCCCTCAGTGTGTGAGGGAGACAGGAAGTCCCTCCTCCTCTCTGCTGTGTGAAGGACCTGCAGCTGCAGAGAAGGTAAGGGAATCTACAGCCCTTCTCTCTCACTGTGAAAACAGCCTTCTCACTTCTCACTCTGTTTCTGCACGCAGAGTTTTCGGGGGGGATATCAGAGTGGCCCACAGCACCTGTGAGCAGGTGGGGCTTAGGCACCCACGAGTAGGCGGGGCCACGGCACCCACATGGGGCTGTAAGGGAATGGGCCAAGGGGGACCTGCAACTGGAGGGACCATGGGGTCCATGAGTGGGAGGGACCAGGAGGGCTGCAAAGGAGAGGAGACACAGGGCAGATTGACTGACGGGTTTCAGAGCAGGAAGTAGAAAGTGCAGGGGACCTGGTGATGCTGCTGTCATATCACACACACAAATGTAAATATCTTCAAAACTATGTAAAATAAACAATGAAAATAAATTGCAAAAATTCTCAGGAGAACAATTCCTATCAATTTTTGGACCACAGTTCCCCTTTAAGGGGCATGTCCACGGGGGGGGGGGTGCATGTCACACTACCTCTCAGAAGCAAGAGAGAAGGTAGAAACCTTTTGACTCTTCAGTTTCCTGGACAAATGGGCCGAAGTGCACACATGCGAATGATAAAAGGGTCAAAACGCAATGCACATAGTGGAAACTGGTTCCTGTGAATTAAAAATAAAATGTAATTTCAGATCAGAAAATGCAAGCAGATAGAAACTCACATAACTATGCCATCCCCACAGACAGAGATGCCAGAAAATGTTCCCGTAGAGCACCGCACACATAAAACGGGACAATCACTAAATCTGCAGCTACTGAATCTAAGCCATGTACTTAATACTGCTTGTGGTGAGTCTTCATGAATGAGCATCTCCAAGTTTTGCCATGCAAAATACCTATTTTATTGGATAAATAACAATATCAAAACACACCCTCACATATCCCAACACATAAAAGCATGAAAAACACATCGCTCCAATACATCTCTCCCCTCATCATGTTCTGTATAACTCTCCACACCCAGACTTAACGAAAACAGAATCAGCAATACTTAAACACATCCTTACAGCGGCTAAATGCCTCATACCTAAACACTGGAAGCAAACTCTCACTCCCTCTATACCAGAACTTATGGGTAGAATAAATGACGTCCAGGTCATGGAGCACATGACAGCACAACTTCAGAACAAATTAGAAAAATTTTAAACTGTTTTGTACCTATGGTCGAGATATATAGGAGCTATATCCTAGAGAAAAATAACAATATCACCATCAAACAACCATAGAGCAAGACAGCTCAGTAGTCAAGGGGGAACGTAACCCCCCCGTGGAATCCTGGGGGTCCGGTGCTGGGTGCCGGGGCCGCCAGGAAATGACCAGCCAGCACATCTGACAGTCACCTAGGGGTCAGTATCTAAGTTTGATATTTTAATTTCTCTGCCTTAGTTATATTTGTGTGTTATTTATGTATATATTTATGTATAACTAGAACTGTACAAGTTGGAAAAAGACAGCATTAAAGGGGAACTGTGGTCCAAAAATGACTTTAGGTAAATTGATAGGAATTGCTCTCCTGAGAATTTTTGCAATTTATTTCCATTGTTTATTTTGCATAGTTTTGAAGATATTTACATTTTTGTGTGTGATATGGCAACAGCATCACCAGGTCCCCTGCACTTCCTGCTCTGAAACGGTCAGTCAATCTGTCCTGTGTCTCCTCCTCCCCTTTGCAGCCCCCCTGGTCCCTCCCACTCATGGGCACCACATGGTCCCTCCAGTTTCAGGCAACCCATGACCCATTATCTTACAGCCCCATGTGGCCCCGCCCACTCACGGGTGCCTAAGCCCTGTCCACTCGCGGGTGCCTTGGGTTACTCAGACCCCCCCCCCCCTCTATCTGGTAGGACTTCATACAGCAGAGAGTAGGAGGGACTTCCTGTCTCCCTCACACACTGATGGATTCTGAGGCTGTGCTCGCCGGTGGCACTGTGCAGGAGAAGCCTCAGGAATGTCACATGTCAGCCTCCCATCCATTAACTTTCTGGTCAGTCATTTCTGTATATCTTGGGCAGTGGAGCACGTAGAGAGGTGGTTGATGGCTCGTTTTAAAGGCCTTTCATTTAAACGTAACTTGTTTGGAGACCACAGTTCCCCTTTAATAACAGAGCACTCTGTAGAATTAACTATGCAATGTTTTATATGAATAATGCAGAACCCTGTAAAAACATATATTATGTTTAAGTCATATTAAGCTGTTAATTAAAATTTACAATACAAAAAACCCCCAAAAAACACATTGCTCATGGTATGGAAGATAGACTGCAGTCCATAGATATAGTTGTGAATAGTGGTGGAATGGTGGCTCCGGAATAGAGTCCTGAATTCAATCAGTCGGTGGACACTACACCGTAATCAGATGTAAACCTGATCCAGAAAAAAGTCACAAACATATATTGTAATCCAGCTATGAGTGATCGAGCTGGGACTTACTGTGAGATTAATGTTTTTGTTGCTGATCATAAAGTGATGAAACACGCGTCGGCGTGTGGGGCCATGGTAGGAAGCGAGCAGTAAGACTGACTGTGATATCGTAGATGTTTGTGCCTGGATAATGGGAATGACGGAGACGTGTGGAGCCGTAGGAACGAAACCGGAACCCCAGTGACTATGGACAGCTATCCTGTCGGCTGAAAAATCTACCACAGTAAGTCCCGGCTCAATCACTCGGAGCTGGATTACAATATATGTTTGTGACTTTTTTCCGGATCATGTTTACATCTGATTACGGTGCATTTCATTTTGCATTGGGATTTGCTGTAAATCTTTTGTGTGAACTTAAAGCCATCCATCAGCTGACATTAAAAATCTTCTATTGTGTCTTTTGAGATACCCGTGCAGCCACTCCAAATATTCATCTTTAAGACACACCAACATTTTTTTATTCAAACATTGAAAAGATAATCAATGCACATTCCTAGGCCCCATACAATATCATTATCTGCACACTGGCATACTTGATAAAGGGGTTTTAGTATACATTACTGTGATCACATGAATGAAAAGCCTTCCAACCACATCAAAGTAACCACAGTCTGGAAGGTCCTAACTTCTAACCTTTTTTACTTTAATTACCATTAGCAAACTTTTGCATTTCTCATTCTTGACCAGATCAGTAGCATTTTCGCTAAATGTAGTTGTAAATTAGCCTATTTGGAGTGCTTCCACAATCCTTGTATGTATTTATTGGGATCCATGTGGTAATAGCACCCCCAACACGCCCCTTTTATGGGAGGTCCTATGCCTTTAATATAAAGCACTGGGTGGCCTCTTCCCTCATTTTAAAAAGCCAAAGGGATGGGGGGAAGTGAGAGAGCCTCTTATATGGATCCAGTGTGTAATAATGAGAAATGCAAAAGTTTGCTAATCGTAATTGAAGTAAAAGAAATTTAAAAAGGTTAGAAGTTAGGACCTTCCAGACAGGGGTTACCTTGACGTGGTTGGAAGGCTTTTCATTCATGTGATCACAGTAATGTATACTAAAACCCCTTTGTTTATAAAGTATGCCAGTGTGCAGATAATATGATATTGTATGGGGCCTAGGAATGTGCATTGATTATCTTTTCTATGTTTGTATAAATGTTTGACCAGATCAGTAGCACTTCCGCTAAATGTAGTTGTAAATAAGCCTATTTGAAGTGTTTCCACAATCCTTGTATTGTAAAATTTTTTTTTATTGGTAGTAGTTTTTAGTCTTGGAGCCAGCAGTGCATTTCCCTGTAAGTACCTTAGGCTTTGGTAGTGCAGTTTATATAGGATTGGGACCTCATGTCTGAAGGTCAGGCTTATCATAGTGCAATAAATGGCACATTGCAAAATTAGTGTCCAGCATTACTCTGCTGGTGTATTCCAGTAACAATTTCCCCCCCTCCCCCTATATACATGACCACTTTGAGATGATCAGGCTCACTCTCACCGGGTTGCCTCTATCGGCAACCCGGTGCAAACAGCCGGCAATGCTTTATGCCGATAGCGGCTCTTGGTGCATCGCTAACTTCTGTTTGTCTATTACGACACTTTTAAAGCCAGCTATTAGCTAGCGTTTAAAGTGTCGCAATAGAATGCTGCTTGCGGTGGCTGCGTGGTTAATTTCCACGTTGGCCACGCAGCCGTCGCAAAGAAGGAGTTTACGGTACAATATCCAATATATCATCGGTTAGTGCAACTTAAACTCCACAACAGAAGCGGTGTGTCCATTGATGCATCGCCCTGTTGGTTTCTAAAAGAAATACTTGTTTTTAACTGCATTGTTACCTGTAGGGTGGTGGCTGGTAAGAATAGATGGGGGTGTAGCAGCTAATTGCCTGAGCACTGTGTGAACCTCACATAAAAGTCCTGCATTCAGAGCGATTTCAGCTCTGAGCGATTCATTTAAAGGGGTAATTCTTTTTTTAATGGGGACATTGGTGCGTTAAGCAATTAAATCATTTAGAACAAGGGTTTAAAGGGTATCTCCATTGCTTAAAAAATATTTGCTATACAGTTTTATTGAAGAATGGGAGGTAAAGGAGCTGTGCCTTACCTCCTGTTCTTCAATAAAACCTGCAGGAGCCATGAGAGAAGGTAAGAAACTTAATCGATTGCTCACTCCTCCACTGTGTAGTCTGATAGTTCCCGACAGACTCTGTACTCTAAGTGTGATGCGCATAGAATACAGAGTCCGTCGGGAAGCAAAACATTTTTCAAGCAGTGGAGATTCCCTTTTAACACAAGATTGCTGTTGCTTCTTGTGCATTGGTGTTTTGGTGTATTTCTGTTGCTATGTATTACTGTTTAGTATGGACAGTTTTGTTGGGGCCACTGTGCATACTGCTGCATGTAGGGGATCTTGGAGCAGTCATCCCAAGGGCCCTTTGTATGTGTCAGTGGGTTACCCATTAGCAATCTGAGGTGCAGAAGGATGAATCCAGCAAGTTTGAAGATGTAAAGGTAGGCTCGGGGGGGGGGGGATATCTGAGGGAACAGAACAGGCTTACAGAGAGTATGAAAGTTGTAATAAGGAGTTCAAGAAAGCAATTAAACTAGCTTAAATCGAAAATGAAATATGGATAGCAGAACAAAGCAAGTCTAACCATAAAATATCTTTTATATTTTTGTTGCGCTCCGGTCATATAAAAAAGATAAAAGAGAAATAAAAGATTAAGATCAGTTGTTTTAAAAGTTCTTATCTACATTAATATCTAATAAAACATATTAAATACCCACTTACTTTGGTAAATATATATGAAGGTCCACACTTCCAGTGTATTTTTCTACAAAACCTTTATTAATTACCATTCAGGGTATGTATGCATTAAAACAGTTCACCTTTAAAATTCCAATAAAGTGCACTGTCTTTAAAGTATTAGAGCTTAAAGGATAAGTACATTGTAAAAACGAGTTAAGTGTAATTAGAAGCTGCAGCTTTAACTAATCATTTCCCCCTGCACTGTCCGTGTGCTCTGTGTGGAATCAACCAACAACCACAGCAAAGGGAGAGTCACAACCACTGTGAATGTGCTCTCTCTATTGGGATAATGTTATCCTTAGTTCCCCTTTAAGCGCCTCATGTCCTCAAGTAATTTTAACTTTTTCTTTCCTCTGACAGTTGACTTCTGTTTTATCCTTTCCTTTCTTCCTCGATTAAAATTAACCCATTTTTTGAAGCTGCCTTTTCACCCTGCACCATTTGTACCCCAATGACCCACAGCTGTGATGTGTCTATAAAGGTCCTTGTGAAGCTATTGTTGTATTTTAAAGGACAATTATGCTCCCCTGCCCCTCGCTACTCTTTTTCCTCCCATTTGTAGTACGCAGGGTGATGACCTAAAACAGTAATTCCTCACCCCTGGGTACTTTACTTAACAGCTGAACATACTTACCCTAAGTTTCCCTTTGTGTTTCGGTCCTCTTCGGCAGTCTGTGCTGTAGCCAATGGGAAGACATGCTCTGCAAATAAGCATGTCTTTTCATTGGCTACAGTGCAGACTGACAGTGGCAGAGGGAAGAAACAGACTGGAGCCAAGGTAAACTTTGAATAAGTATATAAGCTGTTAGGTACCCAGGGTTTAGGACTTAATGATTTAGGTCCTCGCCCTGGGTAATATTCAGCTATGGAATGGGATAAAGGCAAGTATAATTTTTTACCTACCAGTAAAAAATAATAATGGCTATAAAGTGTTATTTAAACAAATTCAGAAACGATTTGTGCAATAATTATATAATTTATCATATTGTGTAGAATGCCAGAAAACTTGATTTGTCTAGGATATTTTTGGGATATTAGTCATTTAACAATTTTGTCTCTTGCAGACTCTGGATATGCACACATGCCCGAAACCTGTTGTATTCCTGTTACACACATTTCTTTCTGCAAAAGTCAACCGAATGGGTCTGCTGGCCTGACTCATTCGTTGTCCTCAAACTTTAATACAAACTGCATATATGCAGAACGAATGGTTTAACCAGTGCCTTTCAGTGACCGTTTGATGCTGCAACAACGCACAGAAAATGCATGAACTGAGCATCAAGTTTGTTGCTGGTCCAAAGATGAAAGTGAAACAGAGGCACGTGTGCTTGTCTTATAGAAGACTTGGGAACACAGGGATAACTGCTCATTTTCCCCCAACTATGCAAAGAAATAGGCTGAGGGCATTCAAAGCAATCTGATCTCCGATATAAAAACCTCGATAAAGGTGACCATACATTAGGCCAATTTTATGTACAATACAAAATTTCCATCAATTGGCTGAAAATGTGAATTTTCCAGATCTTATTTTGCGGCATTAGATCATAATATTGATCGTAATTAGGATCAGGAAAGTTGCTTAAGTCGATTGGTTAAATGATTGTATTATTTTCTGAAGTTCCAATTAAATGTAAATGTAATGTAACCTCACAATAGAAGACATTACCAAACTAATTGAATGTCTAACAATATGTATGGTACATCTGTGTACAATTAACATTGTGTATCTATCAAAGTATCAGTTAATTTACAACCGCAATAACCTTTTATAGTGTATGGCCACCTTAAGATCTCTAAGTTGAAGACCAAAATGCAAATAGGAAATGTGCAGGGTTTTTTTATTAAATTTTTAAAATGATCTTAGAATAAATATATAATGTAGATAGATGTATCCAATGGATTTTACCATCCTACGGAGAGACTTATGATTAGAATAAATATATAATGTAGATAGATGTATCCAATGGATTTTACCATCCTACGGAGAGACTTATGATTATTTAAAGTGATGCATCTGTCTTTTATTATTGCAGCGACAATCTGTTTTTATATTATTTCCTATACTACGTGGGAATATAAGCCATTTTCAGACCAAAGTGCCTTTATTTTACTGCTGCCTTAATGAATCAATGTCAGTATAGTATGTATTTAAAGGATACATATACACAAAAGCTACACTCCAGCTTGTCCTCTTGCTTTAACCCAGGATGTATGCAAACATATTCATACATTTCATAAATATAAAAGCCATTGTGTGTGTGTGTGTGTGTATATATATATATATATATATATATATATATATATATATATATATATATATATATATATATATATATATATACACACATACATACACACATACAATATTGTGAAGGTGTGTAAATGTGTAAAAATGCTGTAAACAAAGAATGCTTTTATAAAAAATAGTTAATAGTTGATTTTTCTTGCATAAAAGTACAAAGTAAACAGATGAACAGATGAGAAGTAAACAGATGAGAAATTCACTGTCCAGCCTAAAATAGACTTAGCTTAGAAATGTTAACCACCATCCCCAAACCTAGGTTTTGCATAACGCATATGCCTTGCTGCGGCGCCTGCTTCTGTTTCAAGCAAAAACAGGAGCAGGGGGCTTATGCGGCTTACAGCCTCTCTACTTCCTGTGTGCAGGTTTTAGTTAAGGAGCAACGTGACATCATGCCCAATTGCCTGACAGACGCAACCAGGAAGAAGAGCGGCTCTCAAAACAGAAGCCCTCTGCTCCTGTTTTTGTTCAAAACGAGCAGGGGGGCGGTGACCAGGCTGTGAGGGACCAGGTTATGTAAGTCAATTCAAGGGCCTCTTTGGAACATATGCATAATGTGAAACCTAGGTTTGGGGGATGGTAAACATTTGTAAGCTAAGTATATTTTAGGCTGGGTATGCCTAAAATCTGATCTGTATTTGGCATGACCACTATTTTGCACAGTTTTTGTAGGAACTCTGCAGAAAGTTGTTCCTACAACTAACCGCAGATCTTTGAATGTAGGCTGCCTCAAATCCTTCTGTTTCCTCATTTTATCTCAAACTCAACTACTTCCAGGACTCCTATTTTCCTTATACTAAAGATGATTGTTAATTACATTGGCTGTATATTTAGGGTTGATGTCCCGCTGCAGAATAAACAGGGACCAATCAGACGCCTTGCTGATAGTATTGCAAGATAGTTAGGTATAGTTAGGAGTGTGGATACACACCTTCCAATCCTTCGTCCAAACCGACTGCTTATCTTTTCCGACCAGTCAGCCTGGACAAAAGACTGTCAGTCGCGGCAAAAGTAGCCGTAGTTTCCCGATACGTCCGATCATTCATTTTTCGGATTCGAACGAACTGTCTGTCGCATCTGGCCAAAGAAACCATCCAATATTTCAGCTCGACTAACCATTACACTGAAATGTTGGTCAGTCAGGTCGAATTATTGGATTAAATTATTGGATGTGTACCCAGCCTAAATCCCGACCAAACACCCAACTACACTTGGAGAAATGCAGTCCCAGACTTGCAAGAAGCTTCCACCATTTCACGGTTGCATGCAGATACTTGTTAAACCATTTTGCAGGACATTTTCCGAAGTTGAAGGAAAGGTAAGTTTCCTTGTCTGACTGATCAACTTTTTTTTTTTTTTTTTGCTTTTTCAAAAGAGCTAGAATAGAACAGCACATCTGGAAAACCCATTCTGCTTTAAAATCTTTGCTTGGGAAAGAACTTGCTGATATACCTTTAAGGATTTGCCCAGAGCCACACTGGCTCTGGGCAAATCTCCCATAGCAGATTTACCAGAGCACAGCTGGGCAGCCTCTGGTAAATAGTCTTGCAATGGCTGCGCTTGTCTCTCTTTCGGTACTCACGCAGCCGCCATAAACCAAGGTTTAGGGACCTGGTAAACTGTCGTATATCAGTTAGCGTGACTTTCAGTGCTGATCTTTGTGCTTACCGATAAGAAATGATGGAGACTTAAAGGCAAAAAGTGGTCACACCAAATATTGTTTTTGTTAAGATTTTTCTTTTGTTGGTTCAATTTGCATTTTATAAATTGGGAAGTATACAACAAATTACAATTTATATTTTTCTTACATTGCAGCATTTCATATAACTTTGGCACAGTACTTATACTATATATACACACACATTTTATGTCTGTATTCACAGTAACGAAAGCAATGTTTTATGAATGATAATTTAGTACTATTCTAATAAGCTTACATTGGTTTGCTGCTGTTTTAAGCAGTATAACACAGTTCAGCTAACACATACTTTGACACTTTAGGTCAGGTAATAGTTTAAAGGGGAAGTTCAGTGCAAATACATAAACTCTTCAGAAAAAAGAGCAGTATTTTTCCATCCCAGTGACGTTAACCTGCCCATTCAGCATTTTGTCTGTGTATAAATAAATGTAAATGAAATACTGACTTCCTGTTTGCAGGATCCCTATTAGAGACCGTTATGGTCTCTAAGTTGCTCAGTAGAGATCTGAGTATCTTTGACCCATGCAACAGCCAATCAATAGAAATGACTGTTAGGAACATTCCAAGGATGTGGTGCATCCTGGGAAGAAGGACCGTTAGATCCTGAAATGTCAGCTCACTAATGTCAACAGCAGGGAACAGCAAATGGTATGAAATCAACTGATTTATCAAAATGGGAGAGAATATGTATAATAACTAAGAAGTCATTACACAAATTAACAATTTAAAGGGAATGTCCACCCCCAAAACTATAATCCCCCCAACTACTGGCCCCACCATGTAGTGTAGTTTAATCCTTACCTCACATCCCAACTCCATCTGGTTCTCCTGTAGTCCCCCCCCAAAGTTCCAAAAACTGCCCACCAGGAGGCTAGCAGGTCCATATAGGACACTGCCTGCTACCTGGCCTCGTTATATTTTTTTGCCAGGCGTACTGCAGCCCTTCTCCCCCCTCCCTCCCCCTCCCTCTCCCTCCCGTTCTGCTATCCCTCCCCATAAAACCCATTTAATATCCTGCTCCCCCATGTCCCCCAGCCCCAACCGGGTATTTTTTATTTTTAGAAAGCTCCCCAAACTCTTACTTACCTCTCCTCTTTCCTCCGGCGAAGTGAGCTGCCGGCAGCCGCGTCCGTGATTGGCTGCCGCTCAGCCAATCACAGACGCGGCTGCCGGTCCCGCCCCTCTGCTTGCATTTCCTTGCAAGCAGAGGGCCGGGAGCGCGGCGGAGGAAAGAGGGGAGGTAAGTAGAGTTTGGGGGGCTTTTTAAAAAAAAAAATATAGCGGTTGGGGCTGGGAGCCCAGGGGGGACCTTATATCAAAATTTCCATTTTAGGGTGGACATACTCTTTAACAAATATTGATAATTTCCATTGAACTGTCCCTTTAACCAAAGACTGTTGTAGATATAGGGCTACCTTTCAAATATTAGCATTGACTTTTAGGGGGTTCAGGAAGATTGCATTCAAATTTCTTAGGTTATAAAATAATGGCTTGGCACAATACTTTTTCTTATTGCAAGTTACAAGAATTTTAAAAAATGCAAATGTTACTGCAAAATGTATAACAGATGTTTATTGAAAAAAAATATAAATATGTGAAAAACAATCCTGTGCATATATTTGTGTATGATTGGGAAAAGAAAATACAGATGGCTGCAGATACTGATCTAGTTTTATGAAGTAAGATACAAGGGAAAGGAGAGAAGCTCAGATAGCTGCAAAATCTGTAATTATTGTTCACACATTTTTACCTCCTACATTTCATGTTTAATGATGCTCAGTACCAGGCCAGGATTTCTCAGGAGGTAAAGGAAATTACCTACAGGACCCCTATTTTGATAAATAATATATATAGGTATGTAGATTCCCCAGCATTCAACAAAAGAAAGACCGGGTCGACCGCTCAGACACCCAGGGAGGATTATTAACATATCTCTTTATTCAAATTTAAAGGTACATAAAAACAGCACAGGTGTACTGGGGGGAGGCTTGACATGTTTCAAGTTGTCCTGCTGCTTCTTCAGAGACAAAAGGTTCATACACACGTGCGATAGCAGGTGCCGACCCGCAACGCACAATGTGTACGAACGGCTGTGTACAAGAACTTTATCGGGTGAAACGGGCGCTCGTTTGGAGATCCGCTCTGCAGATCGGGCGACGATCCCTCAACGAGCAGCTGTTTTGGGCGATAAAGTGCCCATACAAGGGCCGATTATCAAACGAAACTGCTGTTCGTACACATCATGTGTTGCAGGTTGGCGCCCCTTTTATTTATATCCTGGATAAACCCTTAAATCTGTATAACCTAACAAGGTTAACCATTTAAAGGCATAAATCGTCTACATAAATATACATTGTCAAATACATTAAATCATAAACTAAATAATACATTAAATATAATACTTACAATACATCCAAAAGTGATATTTTAAAACAATATTTCTATATATAAGCATGCATTTTTATACAGTATCCATAAAAATTCTATAATTGTTCTATAAAGAAATATATTCTATACTCATCCTATGATTGTGAACAATGTGTCAAAATTTATATACATTCTAAATGTAAACATGTTTTTCTTTGTATACAATGTGTAAATCCACTGGTGTATTTGTTAGTTGTAGCAATTAATATCTCATTGAAAGTGTTAAAGGGCATGTCCACCTCCAAAACTATAATCCCCCCAACTACTGGCCCCATTATGTAGTGTAGTGTAATCCTTACCTCACATCCCAGCTCCATAAGGTCCTCCTGTGGTCCCCCCCAAAGTCCCAAAAACTGCCCACCAGGAGGATAGCAGAGTCCATATAGGACTCTGCCTCCTACCTGGCCTCCGGGAGAAGTTTGGCATGCGTACTGCAGCCCTTCTCCCTCTCCCGATTCCCTCCCCCTAGTTTAAAAGCCTTAATATATAAGATTCCCCATGCCTGCCCAGCCCCAACCGCTCTATTTATATATTTAGAAAGCTCCCCAAACTTTACTTACCTCTCCTCTTTCCTCCGCCGAAGTGAGCTGCCGGCAGCCACGTCCGTGATTGGTTGCCGCTCAGCCAATCACAGACGCGGCTGCCAGTCCCGCCCCTCTGCTTGCATTTTCTCGCAAGCAGAGGGCCGGGAGCGCGGCGGAGGAAAGAAGGGAGGTAAGTAGAGTTTGGGGGGCTTTCTAAACATATAAATAGAGCGGTTGGGGCTGGGCAGGCATGGGAAATCTTATATCCAAAAATGTATTTTAGGGTGGACATACCCTTTAATGTGTCGAATTGAATACCCATGTATTCATAGTATCCATAAGGATACTAGCTATACAAAATATACTAAGTGCTACAACTTTTTTAGTGAGAGAAATGCCCAATGCTATACAGATTCACTGATTAGAGAATTAAAAAATAAACGGAAAATAGAAATCCTATTAAATATAGTGATAAATGTTAATTGCTAAAAATTAGTTTATATCACCTATTTATTGTGTGTCAACCTTTAAAATACTGAAAAGTACTAGTTCCTAGGAAACCTTGTGTATCCATATAATGATTAAAATCAGCTATAATAAAATCACAATTAAAACCAGTAATCTAGCGTTATAAATGTACTTATGACGATCTGAATACATACGTTAATATAACTATTTATTATCAACTGCCCATATCTACTTGTAATAGACTACTGTGATCTGACTCTTGGATTTCTACATTTAGAGTGTTGGTATAATCTAACACTATGCAACTATTTCAATAATAAAGAAATTGATTACATTAATCAATGAAAACTTATGGATGTGTAGTAATGTAAATGTAATTTACAAAACATTATTCAATATGTTACAGACTGTAATATTGTGGTACGGTATTCAACCATATAAACTGTGATTCTTATTAATCTTAAAAACAATTGAGTTCAAATTTCAAGACGGGTGCCAAATTCAATCACATAAGGGGCCAAAATCAAGAAAACAGGATAAGTGGTGGGCTGACCTTTTGTAATTAAGATTTTTAGCAAGTGCAAGATTGGGACTGTCATGCTTATGCCTTGTCCTGGATCTCGGAAGGGAAAGGGTATAAAGCACACTGTTTTGGACTGTGTGGCAGGATCATGCTCTAACGTGGAATTGCCCATTTTACTCTTCTGGTGCAGTAATGAATTGGCCCACTACAATGGAAGGCCTTTTGTCACACCTACATCCCCTCCCCAGTGCTGGGCTAGATACACGATTAGCTGTTACAGCAATGACCGCGTCCAAGCCTTACTACACTGCTATCCATTTGTGTAAGTCATATCTGTGTAGACCCAAGCAGTAGCGTAACTATAAATCTGCCTGCTAGATACTGTTTTTAAACAGCTGATGCGGTATCTAACGGGCAGATCTATAGTCGCTTTGCTGCTGGCGCCTGCACTAATGGATTGCAGTGTAGTAAGTCTTGGATGCTGTAAAGTCACTCGGTCTCTAAATACAGCCAGATGGGCTGGATTTGGCCCACAGGCCTTGTGTTTGACACGTGTGTGCTAAATTCAGCCCATGCATTGTTATGGTCTTTAGCTTATAAATCCAGTAGACCTCTTTCCTAAGTAGCACCTTGTGTTTATCTCCTTTGCGTATATTATTTAGAGCTCTATCTAATATCTGAAAGGTTACTTTTTCAATTGTGTCATGTTATTTTTTATTTTGACTCGTGCGTAGGTAATTTAAGGTGTGTTTAAGTGAAAATAAGATCAAAAATAATAACAAAACACATAATTAATCTGAGGCTAAAACAACCATATTTTACCAGCACCTACACACAAGAGAGTAAAAAGATTTGTCAAATCATAAAGCACCACTGGAATATTTTACAAGATCCTTAATTAAGGTATATTATATGAGAACATATATTTATTATTTAATGTAATCAGTTCATTTATTTATTATTGAAATATTTACATAGTGTTCTTAGATTGTACAAACACTAATCGGGCACTTTTATGTTTTTTGCTGCCTCAGCCAAAGTTTAGAATGCCGCCCTTGATTATTCCCAGGTACAGCACGCCTTTGCCGAGTTAAAGTGGGTGTGGCTTTGTCAGTGGACGTGGTTTTGTTGATGGGCGTAGCTAAAATTTTACGATTTTGAACTTAGGTATTTAAACAGACAGTCAATTTGCAATAATATAAATTACTAGAAACAGATATTACATCTCTTTCTCAAACAGCTTGTGTTGCAGGGCCCTAACTAGTCTAACCTAACCGAACTAACTAAAGGTAACCTAACCATATAAAAATGATATTAACAACCTCATATCATATTACTAGGGAAAATTCTTTTTTTCTTGACTGGTCAAGAAAAACTATTTCTTTCCCCACCACTGCCTGTCTGCATCCTTTCTTCTAGGGGTGCACCTAGATGTGGCCCTGGCTCTAATAGGGCTATGTACGGGGAGACGTTAATGGCTTTTTCCATCTTAAAGTCACATGTACCAAGGGTTTATGTGACTTTAAGACATACATTACAGGGGTTGCAGCGGTGCACAAAAACTGTTGTATGTACCGAGTCGATAACAGCTCTTTAAGATAAAATCTGTAATGCCAGCATAGCTGGTGTTAAAGAATCGTAATGGGTAAACCTCATTCGCTATGCACTGAGAGCCGCTATTGGCTCAGTGCATTGCCTAAAAGAGGCAAGAGAGAGCGAAACCGTCTCTCCGTGCATATCCCTATAAATGTAGGAACCCATAAGAGATTTGGATTGCAGTACTCACAAATAGATTAATATATCAATATTATATGGATGGTTGATAATAAATAGTTATATTTACATATGTGTTCAGATCAACATAAGGACATTTCTAACACTGTTGGATTTAATTTTTTATAGCACATTTTAATCATGTATATGGATACATAAGGTTTCCTAGAAACTAGTAATTTTCAGTATTTAATGTTGACACACTATATATCTATCTCAAAAATGTGCCTGTTGGTGCACAGTGGGAATTATATGGGTGTATGTTTTGCTATATGTGGATACAGATGATATAAAATCTTTATATACCCTACTATAAAATTTCAGGGTTTTGTACAGTAAAAAAAAAGAAAGAAAGGCATGAAGTTAAAAATAAACAAGAAAAGGTTAATAAAGAAATCCTATTAAATCCTGGTTCTATAAAGTTGGGTACCGACGGTTTCGGGGCTTTATCGTTACTGTGTGTACCTTCGTCTTCCGAACGAGCGTGCGCCGCCGAGCGATGGATTCGACTGAGCGCTCGTTCGAGTAAGACCAAAAATTTCCATCGGCCGCGCTAGACTCCCTATAGAGATGTCTGCCACAGCTGAGGGAAACACACAGTCCCGAGCGTTCTCCCTATGAACCTTATTTGCCGAACGCCCGGGACTGTATGTATGCAGATCTTTGAAAGATGACAGACAGGATCTTGCACATCCTGTCTGTCATCTTTCACTGATCTGTACTGTGTGTACCCAGCTTTAGTGTCACATCCCCTAAATTAATATTTTACACAATACACAGACGCCGAAGGGAACCTAATGGGTGTACCGTTGTACTGGAAGTGTTATGGCTTTAGAAATATATGTTAAATATACATAAAGTGCAACCTAACATCTATATTAGACATTATCCATCTTATATTTGTTGTATTACACGTTTTTCTGTTTTCTTTATTTGTTTTGATAAATCTATACAGGAAAATATTTAAATCCAGGGTTTTGTCTTTTCTTGATATATTTATTGTTACATTGTATACACTGTTATAGTTCAGTAGAAACACCACAGTGAATCACAACTGCTGTGCAGAGCTTGAATCAATCTTCCAACCAATAAATTTCTAACCAATAATAGATCAATAGGAGATCTACTGGATCTTTCTATAATTAAAGGATAAGTATACTGAAAAAACAAATACAGTTTAAATGGTAGTTGAATCCCTAACTAACCTTCCCCCCCCCCTTTTTTTTTTTAGGGCCTACCTGAGCCCATGGAAAGTGCTGGCCATCTTGGAAGATGAAAGAAGTATGGTAAGCTCCGCCCAATGGGAGTTGCTGGACCTCGTTTCCAGCTTGTGCCTAAATCTTCAGTGGCAGTTTGGTCCTTGCATGCGCGCGCCACCCGCCGTGTGCGACGTGACGTTAGTGCGCGCACGGCGCAGTGTGCGCGTGATGTCATCACGCCGCGCACGCTTGTAATAGCGCATGCAAGGACCTAACTGGCACTGAAGATTTAGACAAGTTGGAAACGAGGTCCAGCAACTCTCATGGGGCGGAGCTTACCGGACTTCTTTCATCATTTTGTCTTTTCCTAGTCTGCCACAGGAGGTCACTATTATCATTGCAAGTTATTCTGTGTGATTGCTAATTGATAAACTTTGTTGTAACAATTTCCTGTTACTAATTGTATTTAAGGCCTTTGGAAACTCATTATTTCAATGATGTTCTGATGGCTTGATAAAGGGACTTACCCGAAACATTATGCTATGTATGTATCAGAACAAGCCTAATAAACTATTTGTATTGTTCAGCATTGGAACATACGTGTGAATTTATGATGCTGCTGTATTGTTATAGACTCTAGATTATTTTGTACAGCTGTGCATCTACCACTGACAGAGTGCTGCGAATCTGTTGAGATTGTGGATATTATTGTTTGAATCGCTTTTGCACCCCCGAAAATGGAACGCACAGAAATGGAAGCTTTTGGATACACAGAGAATGATGCCTGTGACATACTTGGGACATTCAATGCACCTAGAGATTTTCTTACTTCCCCTCTGGGGAGCCAATTACAGAAACGTTGTGAGCAACTTCAGAAATAAAACATAGACATGGAGTTTCATGGGATTACTTTATCCGAATACCATCATCAAAAGCGGATACCCAGAGGGCTTAGGGTGAACCTAAGACCTACTCTTTTTTTACTACAACGAAGAGTATAAGGTAAAGTTCACACAGATTTTGAACAAATGCTCATTTGATATTATGTTACTTACGATGGATTACATCAGAAAATAATTGGTGTAAATAAAGAAAGATATAGATGAGGTTGAACTACAACTCTCTACTTGCCTTAACAATGGAACTCCTCTCCTTTAAGAATGATCTGGCAGAAAAACTGCAACGGTATAGGATTGAAGGAGAGAAACGTAAGAGGGGCAAGTTTGATCGTGATCTGCAGGATTACCAGACTGGGCGGGTCTATCAGTGGGGACGCGGCAGTGCGTCCATTGGTAGCGAGAGGAGAACCCGTACTGGGTTACCTAGAAGATCACGCTCTGCTCCGGACACTACAGAGAAGAGCGGTAATATCCATCGCGACACTGCTCCCATGACTCCTTTTCGGCACAACCGTCCTTTTACCAGCAATGGAGGGGTGGACGCAGATGGAGGCGATGGCGGAGGCACAAACAAAGTTGCGGTGAGCCAGAGGAGGAGAACGTTGAGAATGTTGAAACCGAAGAAAGGCAAGTAATATATAATCTTTCATCCACCACTCTGACCGATGTACAGAACATGGCTCTGTCTAAAGCTGGGTACACACAGTAATGATAAAGCCCCGATACCGTCGGTATCGGGACTTAATCGTTATGTGTGTACGCTCGTTTCCCGAACGAGCGCGCGGCCGCCAAACGATCGGGTTGGCCGAACGCTTGTTCGGGAAAGGCCAAAAATTTCCATCGGCCGCGCTAGACTCCCTATAGGAAACCATACTTTAGCGATTCCTCCCCAAGGGTTCAAATATGCAAGTGATCCATCTGCCCTTCCCTTAACATCCATAGCTATTACACTATTGGCCTATGAAAGGATTGTTTAGGTCACTCCAGGCATTAAGAGTCATGAACATTACCAAACTTGCCCTCCCTTTTATTGTATCTAACTTCCAGTAAGAATCCAGGGGGTTTAAGTGTAATAAACCTGCAGGTCTGAGAATACACCCAGACTGTCTTGCCACAATGTGCAGTTCAAACTAAACAGCACCACTGGGTGACCTGTGACTCTAAAACGGGATCCAGATTAACATGCTATGTTCATACTTAGCAATTAGTAATTACCACAGCAAGTTCCAGATTTACATTTGCTATGGGGTTAGGACATCGAAGCACAGGATACGGATTAGCTTTAAAGCTTATGGGGAGGTTGGGTTAAAGGAGCTAAAAGCTTGTCACAGAGTATAAAATGAAATTGAGCCTTATAACTGAAGGTACCTCACAGCCTCATGTTATTATAATAGCATTGCTCTAAGAATCTAACATGTAAACAAATATTTCTTATTCCCAGTTTACCTAGAGAAATCAGCGGAGACATGTAAAGTATTATCCTTTATATCCTCTTCCATACAGATCTAGTTGAAAAACTTGCTTCACAACACTTTTTAATAACTGATAACTGTTTTTTATTTCAGTATTAAATCCTTGGTATACATGCCTGGCTTTACCACTAAGCAAAAGGCTAATTACTTGCAAGCGAGCACCTTCATCCCAACTATTAATAGTGGCTGCCAATTCAAATTGTTCTAGCCAATCAGTCCACTTCCTAGTTACCCCATCAAATGGATCAGGTTTAAAAATAGGTATGGCAATTGGGCCTGGTAGAGCTGCTGAGTCTAATTGGGGCTTTTCATCTTCAGGTACAAGGACAGGAGGGTTTAAATCAATACTTTCAGTAGCAGCCTCCATAGCTTAATACAGAGAACAAATATACCTTGAAAGCAGGGAGAATAAATGGTTTTACCAGTACAGCTGCCTCCAATTTGTGCCAGATCACTGCTTTATGAAATGATTATGGGTAGCATGGCACACAGTGGGTTACTCTGGTGGTCTGGCACAAAGACAGTGCACCAACTTTCTTTAAACAAGATAAATCAGTTTTAATTACATTTAACAGTAAGTATTGCAATGATTTAATACAAAACAAACAATTTCCCCACATATCATGTGCAGTAATGGAGAAGTCCCTGCTTATGGTGCACCACTTTGAATATTAGCACATATACAAGAGATATAGCTCTGTGCAACATGTTTTGGATCGCATGGGTCTTTTATCAAAGACCCATGCGGTCCGAAACATGTTGTGTGACACAGAGCTAATAAAAGCACAGCACTAATATATGTTGGGTTGTATGAAGTCCTTCTTCTGTGAACTCTTTTGAATATATATGCTTGTATTGAGGAGTCTGTGGATGGGACACCCATCACAGCAGAAGGAAGCTAAAGATTGGTGGAGGAGGTATTTTTTAGTACCACTTTGAATATTGACCATGCCTGTATATTGTGTGTCTTTGTATGTTGGTGCTCACTTATCTGTTGCCTCAGAGTTTGTATCCAATAAGGTAAATTATCTGTTCAATTAACTGTATTCCCAACAGGTGGTAACAGAATCTTATGCACAGGATCTTGTATTGCTTTCAATCAGGACATCATACTGTGCAAGGGATCACACAAAACAGATTAGTCCCATCAGGAGCACACGTCTGTCTACTTTCACTTTCTCTCCTTCTGGCCATAGAGAGCAGGGATGTCTTATTACACAGATACCACCTGCAGACTGGAGCATTGGTGTATATGTAAACATATACATAAACTTTTTTTTGGATTGGCTAGGACTACCACATGTTTTACAAACAGCACATCATTGGATGTTATACTACCACTTCCTTCCATTATTCACATGGAGACCCCTTAGCAGTTACAGGGGTGTGGTTTAACTTCCCATTTTGACTATCCAATATTAAACTAGGAATCTCAGCTCTTTCCTATATGTAATATCCTATAACCCCCACCTCATTGGTAACTCCTGAAAACTTAATGCAATTTCCTATGAAGATATAAATATATGTATATAATACATAGGTGTGATATTTTATAATGGGAGCTGCAGTAGTATATATCCTTATAAAAATCACTCAGCTATGTCACTAAGTGACTAAATTCTTATATTTCTTATATCCCACTACTCCGCCCATTCCAGTGTTCATGCCTGGACAATGACTCAGCGTTTTTTGCAGTGTTAACTTCACTAACGGAACCTGCTGGAGCTGCTTCCTGTCACTTCATAACCAATGTCTCTCTCCTCCTCCACAAAGATTTGTTTAACCGCATAGATGCTGGGCTGGGATGTTCCTTTTTACTGGGTTTAAGTTACAGAAGGTAGCTTGGTGGGTTTAAATTAAGGTGGGAATAGGGACAAGGCTAGAATTTAAAATGTGAATGGGGTAAAGGAATCTAAAACGTATGTATTATAAGAAATAATGCGCTCCTTCACATTATAATATAACGACATTACACTACCTTGGAGTCCCCTGCCCTGTAAAATAAAATCTATATGGCCAGGGAACTCCTTGGTGGCGTAATATCCTTATATTATACTGTAAGGGGCGCATTATCCCTTATATAATATAAAGGATATTTAGAATGTATATCAATATTAACACATTCTACAATCATAGGATGAGTATAGTATAGAATTTTTATGGATATGATATAAAAAATGCATGGTTATATATAGAAATATTGTTTTAAAACATCACCTATTGTATTATATTTAATGTATTATTTAGTTATTTAATACGCATTTGACTATGTATATTTATGTAGACGATTTATGCTTTTAAATGGTTAACCTTGTTAGGATATGCAGATGTAAGGCATTATGCAGGAAATAAATAGAAGGGAGGACATGAGGAAGCTCCCTATATTTTAGTCTCTGAAGAAGCGTCAGGACGCTGTAAAAGGCGTCAAACCCCCACTACTCCTGGGCTGTTTATATGTACCTTTTAAAAAAGAGATGATTTTAATCCTCCTGGAGTGTCAGAGCGGTCAACCTGGTCTTTCTTTTGTTGTATACCGACTGATTATGTCGGTATACATAATCAGTCATTATGGACTAAAGTGCTAAGTGGGGTGCCACAGGGTTCTGTGTTGGGGCCGCTTCTATTTAATCTATTTATTAGATTAAAGGTTTCTGTGTTTGCTGACGACACAAAACTTTGTCGACCATTAAAAACTTCAGAGGATGTGCAATCGTTGCAAGGGGATCTAGATAGATTATCACATTGGGCTGCTAAGTGGCAGATGAAATTCAATGTTGATAAATGTAAGGTGATGCATTTTGGACTTAAAAATACTTGTGCTACTTATACTATAAATGGCTCTGTGGTAAGTGAATCCCTGTTGGAAAGGGATCTTGGAGTTTTGGTGGATAACAAACTTAAAGGTAGCAAGCAGTGCCAGGCGGCAACAGCCAGAGCCAGCATGGTATTGTCTTGTATAAAGCGAGGTATGGATTCAAGGGAGGAATATGTAATTCTCCCTCTTTACAAAGCATTGGTAAGGCCTCATTTGGAATATGCAGTGCAATTTTGGAATCCTGTGTACAAAAAGGACATCTTTGAAATGGAAAGGGTTCAGAGAAGGGCAACTAAATTAATAAGGGGATTGGGGGAGCTTGAATATGAAGAGAGACTGGAAAAGTTACAATTATGTACGCTGGAGAAAAGGCGCTTGCGTGGGGATATGATTACTGTGTATAAATACATTAACGGGCCATACAATAAACTATCTGGGGCATTGTTCACCAATAGAACATGTCAAAGGACACGAGGACATCCCTTAAGACTTGAAGAAAAAAGGTTTAGGCTTCAAGTTCGGAAAGGGTTTTTCACTGTGAGAACGGTAAAGCTATGGAACTGTCTTCCAGTGGACGTTGTAATGGCAGGTTCATTGGTCATTTTCAAAAAAAAGCTGGATGAGTTTCTGCAAACAAGGAATGTTACAAGTTACTGGTATTGATACATAAAGTAGAGTTGATCCAGGGAAATTTCCGATTGCCACTTGGAGTCAGGAAGGAATTTTTTCCCCCTTCATAAATTTGGTGGGGTTTTTTTGCCTTCCTCTGGATCAACAGTTAGGCAGGAAATGAGGATATTGCTAGATGGGTTGGACTGGATGGACGTATGTCTTTATTCAACCTCAAATACTATACTAACCTTTCTCACAGTGAAAAACCCTTTCCGAGCTTGAAGCCTAAACCTTTTTCTTCAAGTCTTAAGGGATGTCCTCGTGTCCTTTGACATGTTCTATTGGTGAACAATGCCCCAGAAGTTTATTGTATGGCCCGTTAATGTATTTAACACAGTAATCATATCCCCACGCAAGCGCCTTTCTTCCAGCTACATAATTGTAACTTTTCCAGTCTCTCTCTCATATTCAAGCTCCCCCAATCCCCTTATTAATTTAGTTGCCCTTCTCTGAACCCTTTCCATTTCAAAGATGTCCTTTTGTACAGGATTCCAATTGCACTGCATATTCCAAATGAGGCCTTACCAATGCTTTGTAAAGAGGGAGAATTACATATTCCTCCCTTGAATCCATACCTCGCTTTATACAAGACATTACCATGCTGGCTCTGGCTGTTGCCGCCTGCACTGCTTGCTACCTTTAAGTTTTTTATCCCCAAAACTCCAAGATCCCTTTCCAACAGGATTCACTTACCACAGAGCCATTTATAGTATAAGTAGCACAAGTATTTTTAAGTCCAAAATGCATCACCTTACATTTATCAACATTGAATTCATCTGCCACTTAGCAGCCCAATGTGATAATCTATCTAATCCCCTTGCAACGTATGCACATCCTCTGAAGTTTTTAATGGTCGACAAAGTTTTGTGTCGTCAGCAACACAGAAACCTTTAATCTAATAAATAGATTAAATAGAAGCGGCCCCAACACAAACCCTGTGGCACCCCACTTAGCACTTTAGTCCATAATGACTGATTATGTATACCGACATAATCAGTCGGTATAACAAAAGAAAGACCAGGTTGACCGCTCTGACACTCCAGGAGGATTAAAATCATCTCTTTTTTAAAAGGTACTAAAACAGCCCAGAGTAGTGGGGTTTGACGCCTTTTACAGCGTCCTGACGCTTCTTCAGAGACTAAAATATAGGGAGCTTCCTCATGTCCTCCCTTCTATTTATTTCCTGCATAATGCCTTACATCTGCATATCCTAACAAGGTTAACCATTTAAAGCATAAATCGTCTACATAAATATACATAGTCAAATGCGTATTAAATAACTAAATATACATTAATATAATACAATAGGTGATGTTTTAAAACAATATTCTATATATACCATGCATTTTTTATATCATATCCATAAAAATTCTATACTATCTCATCCTATGATGTAGAATGTGTTAATATTGATATACATTCTAATATCCTTATATTATATAAGGGATAATGCGCCCCTTACAGTATAATAAAGGATATTACGCCACCAAGGAGTTCCCTGGCCATATAAGATTTTATTTTACAGGGCAGGGGACTCCAAGTAGTGTAATGTCGTTATATTATAATGTGAAGGAGCGCATTATTTCTTAAATACATACGTTTTAGATTCCTTTACCCCATTCACATTTTAAATCAGCCTTGTCCCTATTCCCACCTTAATTTAAACCCACCAGACTACCTTCTGTAACTTAAACCCAGTAAAAAGGAACATCCCAGCCCAGCATCTATGCGGTTAAACAAATCTTTGTGGAGGAGGGAGAGAACATTGGTTATGAAGTGACAGGAAGCAGCTCCAGCAGGTTCCGTTAGTGAAGTTAACACTGCAAAAACGCTGAGTCATTGTCCAGGCATGAACACTGGAATGGGCGGTAGGTGGGAATAAGAATATAAGAATTTAGTCACTTAGTGACATAGCTGTGATTTTTATAAGGATATATACTACTGCAGCTCCCATTATAAAATATCACACCTTGTATTATATACATATATTTAATCTTCAATGGAAATTGCATTAAGTTTTCAGGAGTTACCAATGAGGTGGGGGTTATAGGATATACATATAGGAAAGAGCTGAATTCTAGTTTAATATTGGATAGTCAAAATGGGAAGTTAACCACACCCCTGTAACTGCTAAGGGGTCTCCATGTGAATAATGGAAGAAGTGGTAGTATAACATCCAGATGTGCTGTTTGTAAAACATGTGGTAGTCCTAGCCAATCCAAAAAAAGTTTATGTATATGTTTACATATACACCAATGCTCCAGTCTGCAGGTGGTATCTGTGTAATAAGACATCCCTGCTCTCTATGGCCAGAAGGAGAGAAAGTGAAAGTAGACAGACGTGTGCTCCTGATGGACTAATCTGTTTGTGTGTATCCCTTGCACAGTATGATGTCCTGATTGAAAGCAATACAAGATCCTGTGCATAAGATTCTGTTACCACCTGTTGGGAATACAGTTAATTGAACAGATAATTTACCTTATTGGATACAAACTCTGAGGCAACAGATAAGTGAGCACCAACATACAAGACAACATATACAGGCATGGTCAATATTCAAAGTGGTACTAAAAAATACCTCCTCCACCAATCTTTAGCTTCCTTCTGCTGTGATGGGTGTCCCATCCACAACTCCTCAATACAAGCATATAATTCAAAGGTTCACAGAAGAAGGACTTCATACAACCCAACATATATTAGTGCTGTGCTTTTATTAGCTCTGTGTCACACAACATGTTTCGGACCGCATGGGTCTTTGATAAAAGACCCATGCGATCCAAAACATGTTGCACAGAGCTATATCTCTGTATATGTGCTAATATTCAAAGTGGTGCACCATAAGCAGGACTTCTCCTTACTGCACATGATATGTGGGAAATTGTTGTTTTTGTATTAAATCTTGCAATACTTACTGTTAAATGTAATTAAAACTGATTTATCTTGTTTAAGAAAGTTGGTGCACTGTCTTTGTGCCAGACCACCAGAGTAACCCACTGTGTGCCATGCTACCATAATCATTTCATAAAGCAGTGATCTGGCACAAATTGGAGGCAGCTGTACTGGTAAAACCATTTATTCTCCCTGCTTTCAAGGTATATTTGTTCTCTGTATTAAGCTATGGAGGCTGCTACTGAAAGTATTGATTTAAACCCTCCTGTCCTTGTACCTGAAATGAAAGCCCCAATTAGACTCAGCAGCTCTACCAGGCCCAATTGCCATACCTATTTTTAAACCTATCCATTTGATGGGGTAACTAGGAAGTGGACTGATTGGCTAGAACAATTTGAATTGGCAGCCACTATTAATAGTTGGGATGAAGGTGCTCGCTTGCAAGTAATTGCCTTTTGCTAGTGGTAAAGCCAGGCATGTATACCAAGATTTATACTGAAATAAAACATTTATCAGTTTTTAAAAGTGTTGTGAAGCAAGTTTTTCAACTAGATCTGTATGGAAGAGGATATAAAGGATAATACTTTACATGTTCTCCGCTGATTTCTCTAGGTAAACTGGGAATAAAAATATTTGTTTACATGTTAGATTCTTAGAGCAATGCTATTATAATATGAGGCTGTGGTACCTTCAGTTATAAGGCTCATTCATTTATACTCTGTGACAAGCTTTTAGCTCCTTTAACCCAACCTCCCCATAAGCTTTAAAGCTAATCCGTATCCTGTGCTTCGATGTCCTAACCCCATAGCAAATGTAAATCTGGAACTTGCTGTGGTAATTACTAATTGCTAAGTATGAACATAGCATGTTAATCTGGATCCCGTTTTAGATCACAGGTCCACCCAGTGGTCTGTTTAGTTTGAACTGCACTTGTGGCAAGACAGTCTGGGTGTATTCTCAGACCTGCAGGTTATTACACTTAAACCCCTGGATTCTTACTGGAAGTTAGATACAATAAAAGGGAGGGCAAGTTTGGTAATGTTCATGACTCTTAATGCCTGGAGTGACCTAAACAATCCTTTCATAGGCCATAGTGTAATAGCTATGGATGTTAAGGGAAGGGCAGATGGATCACTTGCATATTTGAACCCTTGGGGAGGAATCGCTAAAGTATGGTTTCCTATAGGGAGTCTAGCGCGGCCGATGGAAATTTTTGGCCTTTCCCGAACAAGCGTTCGGCCAACCCGATCGTTTGGCGGCCGCGCGCTCGTTCGGGAAACGAGCGTACAACATAACGATAATCCCGATACCACGGTATCGGGGCTTTATCATTACTGTGTGTACCCAGCTTTAGACAGAGCCATGTTCTGTACATCGGTCAGAGTGGTGGATGAAAGTTATATATTACTTGCCTTTCTTCGGTTTCAACATTCTCAACGTTCTCCTCCTCTGGCTCACCGCAACTTTGTTTGTGCCTCCGCCATCGCCTCCATCTGCGTCCACCCCTCCATTGCTGGTAAAAGGACGGTTGTGCCGAAAAGGAGTCATGGGAGCAGTGTCGCGATGGATATTACCCGTCTTCTCTGTAGTGTCCGGAGCAGAGCGTGATCTTCTATTAACCCAGTACGGGTTCTCCTCTCGCTACCAATGGACGCACTGCCGCGTCCCCACTGATAGACCCGCCCAGTCTGGTAATCCTGCAGATCACGATCAAACTTGCCCCTCTTACGTTTCTCTCCTTCAATCCTATACCGTTGCAGTTTTCTGCCAGATCATTCTTAAAGGAGAGGAGTTTCCATTGTTAAGGCAAGTAGAGAGTTGTAGTTCACCCTCATCTATATCTTTCTTTATTTACACCAATTATTTTCTGATGTAATCCATCGTAGTAACTAATATCAAATGGACTTTTGTTCAAAATCTGTGTGAACTTTACCTTATACTCTTCGTTGTAGTAAAAGAGTAGGTCTTAGGTTCACCCTAAGCCCTCTGGGTATCCCTTTTGATGATGGTATTCGGTAAAGTAATCCATGAAACTCCATGTCTATGTTTTTATTTCTGAAGTTGCTCACAACGTTTCTGTAATTGGCTCCCCAGAGGGAGTAAGAAAATCTCTAGGTGCATTGAATGTCCCAAGTATGTCACAGGCATCATTCTCTGTGTATCCAAAAGCTTCCATTTCTGTGCGTTCCATTTTCGGGGGTGCAAAGCGATTCAAACAATAATATCCACAATCTCACAGATTCGCAGCACTCCAGTCAGTCGTAGATGCACAGCTTTACAAAATAATCTAGAGTCTATAACATACAGCAGCACATAAATTCACACGCATGTTCCATGCTGAACAATACAAATAGTTTATTAGGCTTGTTCTGATACATACATAGCTAATGTTTCGGGTTAAGTCCCTTTATCAGCCATCAGAACATCATTGAAATAATGGTTTTCCAAAGGCCTTAAATACAATTTAGTAACAGGAAATTGTTACAACAAAGTTTATCAATTAGCAATCACACGAATAACTTGCAATGATAATAGTGACCTCCTGTGGCAGACTAGGAAAAGACAAATGATGAAAGAAGTCCGGTACTCCGCCCATGAGATTGCTGGACCTCGTTTCCAACTTGTCTAAATCTTCAGTGCCGTTAGGTCCTTGCATGCGCTATTACAAGCGTGCGCGCGTGATGACATCACCGCACACTGCGCCTTGCGCGCACTACCGTCACGTCGCACACGGCGGTGGGGCGCGCGCATGCAAGGACCAAACTGCCACTGAAGATTTAGGCACAAGCTGGAAACGAGGTCCAGCAACTCCCATTGGGCGGAGCTTACCATACTTCTTTCATCTTCCAAGATGGCCAGCACTTTCCATGGGCTCAGGTAGGCCCTAAAAAAAAAAAGGGGGGGGGAGGTTATTTAGGGATTCAACTACCATTTAAACTGTATTTGTTTTTCAGTATACTTATCCTTTAATTATAGAAAGATCCAGTAGATCTCCTATTGATCTATTATGGTTAGAAATTTATTGGTTGGAAGATTGATTCAAGCTCTGCACAGCAGTTGTGTATTCACTGTGGTGTTTCTACTGAACTATAACAGTGTATACAATGTAACAATAAATATATCAAGAAAAGACAAAACCCTGGATTTAAATATTTTCCTGTATAGATTTATCAAAACAAATAAGAAAACAGAAAAACGTGTAATACAACAAATATAAGATGATATGTCTAATATAGATGTTAGGTTGCACTTTATGTATATTTAACATATATTTCTAAAGCCATAACACTTCCAGTACAACGGTACACCCATTAGTTCCCTTCGGCGTCTGTGTATTGTGTAAAATATTAATTTAGGGGATGTGACACTAAAGCTGGGTACACACAGTACAGATCAGTGAAAGATGACAGACAGGATGTGCAAGATCCTGTCTGTCATCTTTCAAAGATCTGCATACATACAGTCCCGGGCGTTCAATCTATACACTCATAGGGAAACGCTCGGACTGTGTGTTTCCCTCAGCTGTGGCAGACATCTCTAAGGGAGTCTAGCGCGGCCGATGGAAATTTTTGTCTTACTCGAACGAGCGCTCAGTCGAATCCATCGCTCGGCGGCGCACCTCGTTCGGAAGACGAAGGTACACACAGTAACGATAAAGCCCCGAAACCGTCGGTACCCAACTTTATAGAACCAGGATTTAATAGGATTTCTTTATTAACCTTTTCTTGTTTATTTTTAACTTCATGCCTTTCTTTCTTTTTTTTTACTGTACAAAACCCTGAAATTTATAGTAGGGTATATAAAGTTTTATATCATCTGTATCCACATATAGCAACATACACCCATATAATTCCCACTGTGCACCAACAGGCACATTTTGAGATAGATATATAGTGTGTCAACATTAAATACTGAAAATTACTAGTTTCTAGGAAACCTTATGTACCATATACATGATTAAATGTGCTAAAAAATTAAATCCAACAGTGTTAGAAATGTCCTTATGTTGATCTGAAACACATATGTAAATATAACTATTTATTATCAACCATCCATATAATATTGATATATTAATCTATTTGTGAGTACTGCAATCCAAATCTCTTATGGGTTCCTACATTTATAGGGATATGCACGGAGAGACGGTTTCGCTCTCTCTTGCCTCTTTTAGGCAATGCACTGAGCCAATAGCGGCTCTCATGCATAGCGAATGAGGTTTACCCTTACGATTCTTTAACACCAGCTATGCTGGCATTACAGATTTTATTCTAAAGAGCTGTTATCGACTCGGTACATACAACAGTTTTTGTGCACCGCTGCAACCCTGATGTATGTCTTAAGTCACATAAACCCTTGGTACATGTGACTTTAAGATGGAAAAAGCCATTAACGTCTCCCCGTACATAGCCCTATTAGAGCCAGGGCCACATCTAGTGCACCCCTAGAAGAAAGGATGCAGACAGGCAGTGGTGGGGAAGAAATAGTTTTTCTTGACCAGTCAAGAAAAAAGAATTTTCCCTAGTATATATGAGGTTGTTAATATCATTTTTATATGGTTAGGTTACCTTAGTTTAGTTTCGGTTAGGTTAGACTGTTAGGGCCCTGCAACACAAGCTGTTTGAGAAAGAGATGTAATATCTGTTTCTAGTAATTTATATTATTGCAAATTGACGTCTGTTAAATACCTAAGTTCAAAATCGTAAATTTTAGCTACGCCCATCAAAAAACCACGTCCACTGACAAAGCCACACCCACTTTAACTCGGCAAAGGCGTGCTGTACCTGGGAATAATCAAGGGCGCATTCTAAACTTTGGCTGAGGCAGCAAAAAACATAAAAGTGCCCGATTAGTTTTTTTACAATCTAAGAACACTATGTAATATTTCAATAATAAATAATGAACTGATTACATTAAATAATAAATATATGTTCTCATATAATATACCTTAATTAAGGATCTTGTAAAATATTCCAGTGGTGCTTTATGATTTGAACAATCTTTTTACTCTCTTGTGTGTAGGTGCTGGTAAAATATGGTTGTTTTAGCCTCAGATTAATTATGTGTTTTGTTATTATTTTTGATCTTATTTTCACTTAAACACACACACCTTAATTACCTACGCACGAGTCAAAATAAAAAATAACATGACACAATTGAAAAAGTAACCTTTCAGATATTAGATAGAGCTCTAAATAATATACGCAAAGGAGATAAACACAAGGTGCTACTTAGGAAAGAGGTCTACTGGATTTATAAGCTAAAGACCATAACAATGCATGGGCTGAATTTAGCACAACACGTGTCAAACACAAGGCTGTGGCCAAATCCAGCCCATCTGGCTGTATTTAGAGACCGAGTGACTTTACAGCATCCAAGACTTACTAAACTGCAATCCATTAGTGCAGGCGCCAGCAGCAAAGCGACTATAGATCTGCCCGTTAGTACCGCATCAGCTGTTTTAACAGTATCTAGCAGGCAGATTTATAGTTACGCTACTGCTTGGGTCTACACAGATATGACTTACACAATGGATAGCAGTGTAGTAAGGCTTGGACGCGCGGTCAGGCTGTAACAGCTAATCGTGTATCTAGCCCAGCACTGGGGAGGGAATGTAGGTGTGACAAAAGGCCTTCCATTGTAGTGGGCCAATTCATACTGCACCAGAAGAGTAAAATGGGCAATTCCACGTTAGAGCATGATCCTGCCACACAGTCCAAAACAGTGTGCTTTATACCCTTTCCCTTCCGAGATCCAGGACAAGGCATAAGCATGACAGTCCCAATCTTGCACTTGCTAAAAATCTTAATTACAAAAGGTCAGCCCACCACTTATCCGTTTTCTTGATTGTGGCCCCTTATGTGATTGAATTTGGCACCCGTCTTGAAATTTGAACTCAATTTTTTTAAGATTAATAAGAATCACAGTTTATAGGTTGAATCCGTACCACAATATTACAGTCTGTAACATATTGAATAATGTTTTGTAAATACATTTACATTACTACACATCCATAAGTTTTCATTGATTAATGTAATCAATTTCTTATTATTGAATAGTTGCATAGTGTTAGATTATATACCAACACTCTAAATGTAGAAATCCAAGAGTCAGATCACAGTAGTCTATTACAAGTAGATATGGGCAGTTTGAATAAATAGTTATATTAACGTATGTATTCAGATCGTCATAAGTAATTTATAACGCTAGATTACTGGTTTTAATTGTGATTTTATTATAGCTGATTTAATCATTATATGGATACACAAGGTTTCCTAGGAACTAGTACTTTTTCAGTATTTTAAAGGTTGACACACAATAAATAGGTGATATGCAGTGAAGAATGCTCTGATTGTATGTGGGGGAGACCAAACAGCAACTGCATCAACGTGGCCCAGCACAGAAGAGCCAATTCCTTGGTCAGGACTCAGCCGTGTATCTGCATCTTAAGGATAAAGGACATACCTTTGAAGATTGGTAATGTTAATATACTGGCGAAGGAACGTGACTGGTTCAAAAGAGGTGTTAGGAGGCATTTATGTGCAAATAAAGAAACCAAGCCTAAATAGAGGTGGGGGGGTTCGACACCAACTGTCTGCCATGTACAATGCTGTTTAACACCTTACTCTGGGCGTTCATAACACCTCTTAGCCACTATCCAATCACACCCTTAACACCTGGTGTGATATGCTAATTGGGATTTCCAGGGTACATAATTGCCACAGATTCTTGTACAAGTCATTCTGAATGAGAAAGCCAGTCGGATGACTAGCGAACGTCTTCAAGAACTACATTTCAAGTCCAGTTGATCTAATTGAATACAACAGGTGGACCATAATGTTTTGGAGGTGGGGTTTGGGGAGTGACCACAATATCTGGTAGCGTGGTCACAACATTTGGGGGCATGTTTGCAATGCATGGCAGTTATCTTTGGGGGCGTGGCCTTGATGGTTGGGGTTGAGCATGAACGTGATGTTTGGGGGTGAGGCCGTGACAGCAATAGTGGGGGTGTGGTCACATACAGGAGGCTCTGCTTTAAATTTCTTAGCATGACAATAACGCGCAAGTGATTCATTCACCAATAGCAACATAGTCTTTCCAGAGTTTTATTGTATATAAATGTCATTCATATCACCAATAGTAACACAGTCATAGTCATTTTAAATCGCAATCGTTTTTCAATAGTTAATGAAAAAACGCATGCGCAAAGGCAACAAAATCGCACATGAAATTGTATGCGATTGCATTTGCATTGCAGTGGGCCGTGCCCTATGGGGACAGCCACACTGTGGTGCTCAAGCAATCGCACACAGTTGCATTCGTGTTTCCCATGCGTTTGCGCTTGCGTTCTCCTTTTGAGATACAAAATTGCATGCATTGGATATCGCAAACAGCAAAGCAACCGCATGCATTGCCACAAATGCAATGTTGGTAAAATCTCTGCGTGAGCGCAAACGCAGAAAAAATTGCACTGTGTGGCCTAGCCCTAAGGGAAATGTCTGGTTCCCTCTGATAGAAGCTGTTGTTCTGTGTGTGCTGCTCTCTGAGTTGTGTAGCCATACATTACGCTGTTGTTGTGTGCACTGAAGGGACTGTGTCTGTGTTGTTGAAGTCGGGCAGCACACAGAGCCCAGGCCCTTCATCTGAGTTACTGAATTGGGGAATCACACTCTGCAAGTGACGTGCAGGCTTTTTATTGGTCAAACTGGACTTCAGGGCGTCGGCCTTTCGGAGGGAGTCGCTGTATGTGGTGATTCAGGGGTGTGGCTGTAAGGTGAGCACATACATACATACATACATACATATATACATACAAGATTTCTGCTTATATTGTAGATTGGAAGTCCCATTCAATTACACTTTTCCTAAATGTAATACCATATACCCCCCCACCTCATTGGTAACTCCTGAAAACTCAATGCATATCCTATGAGGATATAAAATATATAAAATAAAGTTTTAAAGGGCATGTCCACCCCTTTTGAAAAATGTTCATATGTTGTAGGGCTAGTTCCCCCAGCCCCAACCGCTATTTCATATTTTTAAGAAGTGCCCCAATCGTTACTTACCTTCTCTCTCTCCTGTGCCGCAATGCCCGGCTTCTGCTTGCATGGAACTGCAAGCAGGGGGTCGGACCGGCAGCCGCGTCTGTGATTGGCTGAGAGGCAGGCTGCCGGCAGTTCAGAATGCCGGAGGAGAGAGGGAAGGTAAGTAAAGATCTGGGGACTTCTTATAAATATTTTATTGTGGTTGGGGCTGGGGGGAACTATCCCTAATATGTGGGAAAGGGTTTTTACACTAGGGGAGGGAGGGAGTGAAGCGCTGCTCTGAGCAAGCCAAAAACCTTTGAGGGACAGCTCAGAGGCAGAAACAATTTCCTTGGTGGCCAGAATCCTGGTGGTCAGATTTTTAACTTTGGGGGGACATTACAGGAGAACCATTTGGAGTGGGATGTAAGGTAAGGATTTTTATACACTACAGAGTGGGGTGAGTAGTGGGTTAAATTTTAGTTTTGTGGGGTAGACATGCCCTTTAATAGCCATGTTTATCCTCTACTGTTTTATAGATTAACAAAGCAATGTACAGAGTTTGTGCAGGAGTTTTCTGCAATAGATTTAAACAGGGCAATGTACTTTTTAACGCCAACCATTTTAGCAATATTATATGACGGTTTATGGCTGGTGTTAAAAGTGCCAAGTGCTGCACCACTGGGAAGCTAATATCAGCACTTGGTGCATCACCTGGATAGGGTTTGTTCGTCTGACAAAAAAATGTAATAAAATATACTGATCAGGCTTATTACGTCATACTTTTGTGAATATATTTCTACATGCAATAAATTGTATTTAGTAGCAATTTTAATTTAAAAATGTACAGTAGAATACGGAAAACATGAATAATATCCACAATTTGGGCGTGTTATGTTAATGATTAGAAAAATTTATATTTATTGTAATGTCCTAAATGGTTGACATTTTGGTGCCTGAGATAACTTAGGTATCAGGAAATGTTCTTTCCTGGCAATTAGGACTGGGCATAAATCCTTTGACTCATCAGTATTGAACCTCCAACTCATTTTAACAAAAACTAATGTATTTTTCATGTTAATTGAAAGAACACAACATACAAATCTGCAAAAGTAGTCTTTTCACTAACTGCAACCTACAAAATAATACATATATAACTGAAAATCAATGTTGGCACAAGAGATTCAATATCACGTGTAGCTAGATTTTGTGTGAATTTTAAAGCCTGTTGGGGAATTTAGCTAAAATTCACAGTATGCAAGCAGGAGCATTAATGAGCTCACCATCAGCTTGTATGAAAGTTCCAATCCAGGTCTCCTACCAGCCTGATGAAGGGGGTGGTACCCTCGAAAACGTGTTACCTGTTGAGTTTGGCTCACAGTAAATTGTTCAAATTGGAGTGCTAGTCTATATTGTTTCTCTCCTACCCACTCCCACAAAAGAGTATAGTATAGTATAGTATGGGTAAGGCTATGGAACTGTCTTCCAGTGGACGTTGTAATGGCAGGTTCATTGGTCAGTTTCAAAAAAAAGCTGGATGAGTTTCTGCAAACAAGGAATGTTGCAAGTTACTGGTATTGATACATAAAGCAGAGTTGATCCAGGGAAATTTCCGATTGCCACTTGGAGTCAGGAAGGAATTTTTTCCCCCTTCATAAATTTGGTGGGGTTTTTTTGCCTTCCTCTGGATCAACAGTTAGGCAGGAAATGAGGATATTGCTAGATGGGTTGGACTGGATGGACGTATGTCTTTATTCAACCTCAAATACTATACTAAATACTATACTATACTATACTATTTTGTGGGAGGCTGGTAGGAGAGAAACAATATAGACTAGCACTCCAATTTGAACAATTTACTGTGAGCCAAACATCAACAGGTAACACGTTTCGAGGGTAACACCCCCTTCATCAGGCTGGTAGGAGACCTGGATTGGAACTTTCATACAAGCTGATGGTGAGCTCATTAATGCTCCTGCTTGCATACTGTGAATTTTAGCTAAATTCCCCAACAGGCTTTAAAATTCACACAAAATCTAGCGTACACGTGATATTGAATCTCTTGTGCCAACATATTGATTTTCAGTTATATATGTATTATTTTGTAGGTTGCAGTTAGTGAAAAGACTACCTTTTGCAATGATTTGTATGTTGTGTTCTTTCAATTAACATGAAAAATACATTAGTTTGTTAAAAATAGAGGTTGGAGGTTCAATTAACTGATGAGTCAAAGGATTTATGCCCAGTCCTAATTGCCAGGAAAGAACATTTCCTGATACCTAAGTTATCTCAGGCACCTAAAGAATGTCAACCATTTAGGACATTACAATAAATATAAATTTTTCTAATCATTAAACATAACACGCCCAAATTGTGGATATTATTCATGTTTTCCGTATTCTACTGTACATTTTTAAATTAAAATTGCTACTAAATACAATTTATTGCATGTAGAAATATATTCACAAAAGTATGACGTAATAAGCCTGATCAGTATATTTTATTAACATTTTTTGTGCAGACGAACTAAACACTATCCAGGTGATGCACCAAGTGCTGATATTAGCTTCCCAGTGGTGCAGCACTTGGCACTTTTAACACCAGCCATAAACCGTCATATAATATTGCTAAAATGGTTGGCGTTAAAAAGTACATTGCCCTGTTTAAATCTATTGCAGAAAACTCCTGCACAAACTCTGTACATTGCTTTGTTAATCTATAAAACAGTAGAGGATAAACATGGCTATTAAAGGGCATGTCTACCCCCAAAACTAAAATTTAACCCACTACTCACCCCACTCTGTAGTGTATAAAAATCCTTACCTTACATCCCAGCTCCAAATGGTTCTCCTGTAATGTCCCCCCAAAGTTAAAAATACTGACCACCAGGAGTCTGGCCACCAAGGAAATTGTTTCTGCCTCTGAGCTGTCCTCTCAAAGGTTTTTGGCTTGCTCAGAGCAGCGCTTCACTCCCTCCCTCCCCTAGTGTAAAAACCCTTTCCCACATATTAGGGATAGTTCCCCCAGCCCCAACCACAATAAAATATTTATAAGAAAGTCCCCAGATCTTTACTTACCTTCCCTCTCTCCTCCGGCATTCTGAACTGCCGGCAGCCTGCCTCTCAGCCAATCACAGACGCGGCTGCCGGTCCGACCCCCTGCTTGCAGTTCCATGCAAGCAGAAGGCCGGGCATTGCGGCACAGGAGAGAGAGAAGGTAAGTAACGATTGGGGCACTTTCTTAAAAATATGAAATAGCGGTTGGGGCTGGGGGAACTAGCCCTACAACATATGAACATTTTTCAAAAGGGGTGGACATGCCCTTTAAATACTTTATTTTATATATATTTATATCCTCATAGGAGATTGCATTGAGTTTTCAGGAGTTACCAATGAGGTGGGGGGGTATATGGTATTACATTTAGGAAAAGTGTAATTGAATGGGACTTCCAATCTACAATATAAAGCAGAAATCTTGTATGTATATATGTATGTATGTATGTATGTATGTGCTCACCTTACAGCCACACCCCTGAATCACCCACATAACAGCGACTCCCTCCGAAAGGGCCGACGCCCATGAAGTCCAGTTTGACCAATAAAAAGCCTGCACGTCACTTGCAGAGTGTGATTCCCCAATTCAGTAACTCAGATGAAGGGCCTGGGCTCTGTGTGCTGCCCGACTTCAACAACACAGACACAGTCCACTTCAGTGACACAACAACAGCGTAATGTATGGCTACACAACTCAGAGAGCAGCACACACAGAACAACAGCTTCTATAACAGAGGGAACCAGACATTTCCCTTAGGGCTAGGCCACACTAGTGCAATTTTTCTGCGTTTGCGCTCACGCATGAGATTTTACCAACATTGCATTTGTGGCAATGCATGCGGTTGCTTTGCTGTTTGCGATATCCAATTGCATGCAATTTTGTATCTCAAAAGGAGAAATCGCAAGCGCAAACGCATGGGAAACACGAATGCAACTGTGTGCGATTGCGTGAGCACCACAGTGTGGCTGTCCCCATAGGGCACGGCCGCACTGCAATGCAAATGCAATCGCATACAATTTCATGTGCGATTTTGTTGCCTTTGCGCATGCGTTTTTTCATTAACTATTGAAAAACGATTGCGATTTAAAATGACTATGACTGTGTTACTATTGGTGATATGAATGACATTTATATACAAATATAAACTCTGGAAAGACTATGTTGCTATTGGTGATATGAATCACATTTGCGGTTATTGTCATGCTAAGAAATTTAAAGCAGAGCCTCCTGTAATGTGACCACACCCCCACATATTGCTGTCACGGCCTCACCCCCAAACATCACGGTCATGCTCATACCCCAACCATCAAGGCCACGCCCCCAAAGATAACTGCCATGCATTGCAAACATGCCCCCAAATGTTGTGACCACGCTACCAGATATTGTGGTCACTCCCCAAACCCCACCTCCAAAACATTATGGTCCACCTGTTGTATTCAATTAGATCAACTGGACTTGAAATGTAGTTCTTGAAGACGTTTCGCTAGTCATCCGACTGGCTTTCTCAATTCAGAATGACTTGTACAAGAATCTGTGGCAATTATGTACCCTGGAAAATCCCAATTAGCATATCACAAAACTTATTGTTGGTTGTTGTGGTAGTGTTTTATTTAAACTTTCATCTGGATTGAGTTTCCAATTATTCTTGAGGCTATTTTTTATAGATATAGCTACCCATGCTGTTATATTGTATGCTGCAGAAGAATTTTGGTGTATCTTCTCTGTGAATAAGATCTGTTCCCACTTTGAATGTCTTATGATAAGCTTTTTCTAGAGCTATATCCAGGATTCTTCTGGATATCCTCTAATAAGATTGTGTGTCATTTCTTCAAGTGTTGCTTGCACACTATGTCGTTTGAATATTTCGTAGCACCTGCAGTTATGGGAGATAGGTAAAGAATCTTTTAGAGTAGTTGGATGGCAGCTGGTATAATGTAAAATTGTATTTCTATCTGTAGTTTTAGTATATAGGGAATAACATAGTTTGTTACCTTGTAGACCTATACGTACGCAATTAAGCTATCACCAGAAGAGTTAAATAGGCACTACGGGTGTGAACACTTAGCTTGAAAAAGGTCAGAAATCATGACCGAAACGTCGCTGTCTGCACTTTATATGTGTAAATAAAAGTTACTTGTTTGAACATTTAAGCAAAGTCCTCATGTGTGCACTGGATACAACCAACTATACTGAATTATATACGGTATTACACACTGTATTATATATATACTGTATTATATACGGTATTACACACTGTATTATATATATACGGTATTACACACTGTATTATATATATACTGTATTATATACGTGTATTACACAGTATTATATATATACTGTATTATATATGGTATTACACCACTGTATTATATATATACTGTATTATATATGGTATTTACACACTGTATTAGTATATCTGTATTAGTATATGCATTACACACTGTATTATATATATACGTATTATCTACGATTCACACGTATTATATTATCTGTATTATATGTATTACACACTGTATTATATATATACTGTATTATATATGGTATTATACACTGTATTATATATAAGGTATTACACACTGATTATATATATACTGTATTATATACGGTATACCACACTGTATTATATATATACTGTATTATATACGGTATTACACACTGTATTATATATATTGTATTATATATGGTATACACACTGTATTATATATATACTGTATTTATATAGTACGTATACACACTGTATTATATTATACTGTATTATATACGGTATTACACACTGTATTATATATATACTGATTATATATGGTATACACACTGTATTATATTACTGTATGTATATATGTATTCACACTGTATTATATATTACGGTATTACACACTGTATTATAATATACTGTATTAATATGGTATACACACTGTATAATATATACTGTATGTATAATGGATATACACTGTAATTATATATACGGTATTACACTGTATTATAATATACTGTATTATATAGGTATTACACACTGTATTATATAATACGTCATATTATATACGGTATTACACACGTATTATATATATATACTGTATATATATGTATTACCACACTGTATTATATATATACGTATTATATACGGTATTACACACTGTTATTATATATATCTGTATTATAACGGTATTACACATCTTAGTATATACTGTATTATATACGATTACACACTGTATTATATATATACTGTATTATATACGGTATTACACACTGTATTATATATATATACTGTATTATATACGGTATTACACACTGTATTATATATATACTGTATTATATCGGTATTACACACTGTATTATATATATATGTTATATATAGTTATACACTGTATTATATATACTGTATTATACGGTATTACACACTGTATTATATATATACTGTATTATATACGGTATTACACACTGTATTATATATACGGTATTACACACTGTATTATATATATACTGTATTATATACGGTATTACACACTGTATATATATATACTGTATTATATACGGTATTAACACTGTATTATATATATACTGTATTATATACGGTATTACACACTGTATATATATATACGGTATTACACACTGTATTATATATATACTGTATTATATACGGTATTACACACTGTATTATATATATATACTGTATTATATACGGTATTACACACGTATTATATAATCACTGATATATCTACGGTATACACACGTATTAATATAGACTGTTTATATACGGTATCTGTATTATACTACCAACTGTATTATATATATTACTGTATTATATACGGTATACACGTATTATTATATATAACTGTATTATATAGTGTATTACACACTGTATATATATATACGTATAACATGTATTATATATATATTATATTAATATATATATAGTACTGTATATACGGATTACACACTGTATATATATAACTGTATTATTACGGTATTACACACGGTATGATATATATATAGATACGTATTATATACGGGTATTACACACTGTTTATATATATACTGTATATATACGGTATTACACACTGTAATATATATATATACTGTATTATATACGGTATTACACACTGTATTATATATACTGTATATTACGGTATACACACGTATTATATATATTACTGTATTATATACGGTTACACACTGTATATATATATATACTGTATATATACGGTATTACACAATGTATTATATATATACTGTATATTATACGGTATTACACACTGTATTATATAATATGTATTATAACGGTATTACACACTGTATTATATATATACTGTATTTATACGGTATTACCACTGTATATATATATTACGTATATATACGGTTAAGTACACACTGTATATATATATATACTGGATTATATACGGTATTACACACTGTATTATATATATTACTGTATTATATACGGTATTACACACTGTATTATATATATACTGTATTATATACGGTATTACACACTGTATTATATATACTGTATTATATACGGTATTACACACTGTATATATACATACTGTATTAAACGGTATCACACGGATATTATATATATAATGATATCTTATATACGGTATTACACACTGATTATAAGATACTTTATTATATAGGTATTTACACACTGTATTATATATATACGGTATTACACACTGTATTATATATATACTGTTATATACGGTATTACCACACTGTTATATATATAATTATATACGGATTACACACTGTATTATATATATACTAGTATATCTATACACTGTATATATATATATACGTATATTTACACACTGTATTATATATATAGTATAATACTACTACACACTGTTATATTATATATACTGTATATCATACGGTATTACACAGTATTAATAGATATACTGTATTATATACGGTATTACACACTTTAATATACGGTATAAACAATGTTAATAAATATACGGTATTACACACTGTATCTATATATATATAATATATATATATATACGGTATTACACACTGTATTATATATACGGTATTACACACTGTATTATATATATACTGTATTATATATGGTATTACACACTGTATTATATATATACTGTATTATATACGGTATTACACACTGTATTATATATATATACTGTATTATATACGGTATTACACACTGTATTATATATATACTGTATGACACACTGTATTATATATATACTGTATTATATACGGTATTACACACTGTATTATATATACTGTATTATATACGGTATTACACACTGTATTATATATATACTGTATTATATACGGTATTACACCTTATTATAATATATGTATATATACGGTATTACAACTGTATATATATACTGTATTTATACGGTATTACACACTGTTATTATATATACTGTATTATATACGTATTACAACATGTTATTTATATACGTATTATGATACGGATTACACACTGTATTTAATATACTGTATATATACGGTATTACACATGTATTATATATATACGTGTATTATATACGGTATGTACACACTGTATTATATATATACTGTATTATATACGGTATTACACAGTTTATTATAACTGTATTATAGACGGATTAAACGTATTATATACTATATGTATAGGTATGACCTGATATAACTGTATTATATACGGTATTACACACTGTATTATATATATACTGTATGAAGGTGGACAGATCCCACAATACAGTATAAAGCAGACGGAGGAACATCTGGCCTGTGCTACTTACAATGTATCCTGGGCGGATGTGCAGGTAAAACGTCATTAAATGCTCAGTTCACATCTGTTCCTTAATTATAAACACTTGTAAGATTTACAGGAAGACCATATGACCGAAACTCTGGAATTTCTGGGATATTTTAATGTCCCTTACACTTTTTTTTCCATTGGATGTGTGGGGGGTGGGGGGGTTAAGAATAAACACATGGAAATATATTTGGAAAAAGGGTCTTAAATAGATTCAGTGTTGAACTCAGCATCTGTGCAGGACCTGTACATGGTTATTTGTCTGTATGTTTAAACTTCCTTCCACTACATTTCTTCCAAATTCCAGCAGCGTCTTCCGCCCTCAACACCACGGAGATTGTCATCATTTATTGTATTAGCTGAAATGTGTGTGACTGTCACTCTCAGAATGAGTGTCGCCAGCCTATGTATAGTATAGATAGTACAGTATAGTATAGTACAGTATAGTACAGTATATAGTATAGAACAGTATAGTATAGTATAGTACAGTATAGTATAGTATAGTACAGTATAGTACAGTATAGTATAGTATAGTTACAGTAAGCATAGTACAGTATAGTATAGTATATGAGATAGTATAGTACAGTATAGTATAGTACAGTATAGTATAGTACAGTACAGTATAGTACAGTATAGTATAGTACAGATTATAGTTACAGTAGTACGTATATACATATACATAGTATAGTATAGTATAGTACAGTATAGTACGTATATGTATAGAACAGTATAGTATAGTATAGGAGTATAGTACAGTATAGTATAGTACAGTATAGTACAGACAGTATGTCATAGTATAGTATAGTCAGGTATAGTATAGTATAGTACAGTAATAGATACAGTATAGTAAGTACAGTACAGTATAGTACAGTATAGTATAGTACAGTTAGTAAGTACAGTATATATAGTTATCAGTTAGTACAGTACGATAGTAGTACAGTATGTACAGTATAGTACAGTAAGTATAGTCAGTATAGTACCGTAAGTATAGTATAGTATAGTACAGATATACAGTACAGTATAGTATAGTATAGTACAGTATAGTATAGTATAGTAAGTATAGTACAGTACAGTATGTATAGTATAGTACAGTAGTCAGTATAACAGTTAATAGTACAGTATAGATGTACAGATAGTCAGTCAGTATAGTATAGTATATAAGTACAGTATAGTACAGTATAGTACAGTACGTATGTATAGTACAGTATAGTAAGTATAGTACGTATAGTATAGTATGTAAGTATAGAAGTATAGTATGAGTACAGTATAGTAAGTACAGTATGTATAGTACCAGTATAGTACAGTACAGTACAGTATAGTACAGTACAGTTAGTAAGTACAGTATAGTATAGTACATACAGTATAGTATAGTATAGTACTAGTTTATAGTACCAGTACAGTATATATAGTACAGTATAGAATAGTATAGTACAGTATGTACAGTACAGTATAGTAAGTATAGTACAGTATAGTTATAGTATAGATATAGTTACAGTATAGTACAGATATAGTATAGTACAGTATAGTACAGTACAGTTATAGTATAGTATAGTACAGTATAGTTATAGTATAGTATATAGTACAATACAGTATAGTAGTACTACAGTATAGTATAGTACAGTATAGTACACGTATAGTATAGTATAGTACAGTACAGTATAGGTCAGTATATTATAGTACAGTATAGTATAGTACAGTATAGTACAGTATAGGATAGTTATACAGTATAGTACAGTACAGTATAGTATGTATAGTACAGTATAGTAGTATATGTATAGTACGTTATCGTACAGTACAGTATAGTCATAGTATAGTACAGTATCGTACAGTACAGTATAGTATTAGTATAGTACATTATAGTATCTTATAGTATAGTATAGTACCGTATTAGTAGTACGTAGTATAGACAGTAAGTACAGTACGTAGTATAGTATAGTACGTATAGTCTAGTATAGTCAGTAAGTACAGTATAGTATTAGTACAGTTACAGTATAGTATAGTATAGTACAGTATAGTATAGTATAGTACAGTATAGTATAGTAAGTACAGTATAGTACAGTACAGTCTAGTATAGATAGTAGTACAGTATAGTATAGTATAGTACAGTATAGTATAGTATAGTACAGTATAGTACAGGACAGATAGTATAGCTAGTAGTACGTATAGTACATAGTACATAGTACTACGTATAGTACAGTATAGTACAGTACAGTTGTAGTATAGTACAGTATAGTACAGTATAGATAGTAAGTACCGTATAGTACGTATATATAGTATAGTACATTGTAGGATAGTTATAGCATAGTATAGTTACAGTATAGTATAGTATAGTACAGTATAGTATAGTATAGTCCATATAGATAGTATAGTATAGTATAGTATAGTACAGTAAGTATAGTATAGTACAGTATAGCTAAGTACAGTTAGTATAGTACAGTATAGACAGTATAGTATAGTATAGTACATTATAGTTATAGTATAGTATCGTATAGTAACAGTATAGTAATAGTCTAGACAGTACTTAGTATAGTATAGTTACAGTAGATAGTAAGTACAGATACAGTATAGTATAGTACAGTATAGTATAGTTAGTACAGTACAGTAGAGATAGTACAGAAGTATAGTTAGTACGTATAGTATAGTATAGAAGTATAGTGTATAGTAGAGTAAGTATGAAAGTACAGTATAGTATAGTATAGTAAGTACGTATGATAGTATTAGTACAGTAGAGATGAGTATAGTACAGTATAGTATAGTATAGTACAGTATAGTACAGTACAGTATGAAGTTATAGTATAGCTACAGTACAGTATATAGTACAGTAAGTTACAGATATACAGACAGTTAGTATAGTACAGTATGTACAGTATGATAGTATAGTACAGTATAGTATAAGTACAGTATTATAGTATAGTACAGTGTACAGTACAGTATAGATAGTATAGTACAGTACGTATAGTACAGATAGTACAGTATAGTATAGTACAGTACACTATAGTACAGTATAGTACGTACAGTGTAGTATAGTACAGTATAGTACAGTCCAGTTTATAGATAACTATATTATAATAATAGTATATACATTAGACAGTATAGCACAGTATAGAACGTATAGTACAGTATTACAGATGTCAGTACAGTATAGTATGATATACCGTATAGTACATGCACATATAGATAGTATCGTACAGTATAGTATAGTACAGTACAGTATAGTATAGTATAGATAGTACAGTAAGTATAGTCAGTATAGACAGTCTAGTACAGTAAGTATAGTACAGAAATACAGGACAGTATAGCTAGTATAGATAGTACATATAGTACAGTGCAGTACAGTATAGTAAAGTACAGGACAGTATAGACAGTCAGTACAGTACCAGTATAGTATTAGATTTAGTTGATAAAAGACATAGTCCATCCAGTCCAACCATCTAGCAAATCCTCATTTCCTGCCTAACTATGATCCAGGAAGCAAAAAACATCAATTTATGAAGGGACTCCTACCAAAGGCGAATTTCCTTCAACTCTACTTTTGTACAATCCCAGAACTGTACATCCTTGTTGTAGAAAACTCATCCACTTTTTATTAAACTGACCAATGACCTGCCATAACAATGTCCACTGGAAGATTCTAGCTTTACCGTTCTACAGTGCAAACCTTCCCAACTCGTACTTTAGTATCAATCCCGAACTTGTCACATCCTTGTTGTAGAAACTCATCCTAGCTTTTATTAAACTGACCAATGAACTGCCATAACACGTCCGGAAGCAGTTCCATAGCTTTACCGTTTCACAGACAAACCCTTTCCAACCTACTTATGTATCAAACCGTAACTTGTACATTCCTGTTTGTAGAAACTCATCCAGCTTTTTATTAACGCCAATGAACTGCATAACAACGTCCTGGAAGCAGTTCCATGCTTTACCGTCCACAGTGACAACCCTTTCCCAACTCTACTTTATGTATCAATACCAGTAACTTGTAACATTCCTTGTTTGTAGAAACTCATCCAGCTTTTTATAAACTGACCAATGAACCTGCCATAACAACGTCCACTGGAAGACAGTTCCATAGCTTTACCGTTCTCACATGACAAACCCCTTCCAACTCTACTTTATGTATCAATACAGTAACTTGTAACATTCCTTGTTTGTAGAAACTCATCCAGCTTTTATTAAACTGACCATGAACCTTCCATAACAACGTCCACTGGAAGAAGTTCCATAGCTTTACCGTTCTCACAGTGACAAACCTTTCCCAACTCTACTTTATGTATCAATACCAGTAACTTGTAACATTCCTTGTTTGTAGAAATTCATCAGCTTTTATTAAACTGACCAATGAACCTGCATAACACGTCCATGGAAGACAGTTCCATAGCTTTACCGTTCTCACAGTGACAAACCCTTTCCCAACTCTACTTATGTATCAATACCAGTAACTTGTAACATCCTTGTTTGTAGAAACTCATCCAGCTTTTTATTAAACTGACCAATGAACCTGCCATAACAACGTCCCTGGAAGACAGTTCCATAGCTTTACCGTTTCTCACAGTTAAAACCCTTTCCCAACTCTACTTTATGTATCAATCCCAGTACTTGTAACATTCCTTGTTTGTAGAAACTCATCCAGCTTTTTTAAAACTGACCAATGAACCTGCCATAACAACGTCCATGGAACAGTTCCATAGCTTTAGCGTTCTCACAGTACAAACCCTTTCCAACTCTACTTTATGTATCAATCCCATAACTTGTAACATTCCTTGTTTGTGAGAAACTCATCCAGCTTTTTATAAACTGACCAATGAACCTGCTATAACACGGCCACTGGAAGACAGTTCCATAGCTTTACCGTTCTCACAGTGACAACACCTTTCCAACTCTACTTTATGTATCAATACCAGTAACTTGTAACATTCCTTGTTGTAGAAACTCATCAGCTTTTTATTAAACTGACCAATGAACCTGCCATAACACGTCCACTGGAAGACAGTTCCATAGCTTTACCGTTCCTCACAGTGACAACCCTTTCCAACTCTACTTTATGTATCAATCCCAGTAACTTGTAACATGCCTTGTTTGTAGAAACTCATCCAGCTTTTTATATACTGACCAATGAACCTGCCATAACAACGTCCACGGAGACAGTTCCATAGCTTACCGTTCTCATAGTGAAAAACCCTTTCCCAACTTTAACCCTAAACCTTTATCTTCAAGTCTTAAGGGATGTCCCGTGTCCTCTGACATGTTCTGTTGTGAAACAATGCCCCAGATAGTTATTGTATGGCCCGTTAAGGTATTATACACAGTAATCATATCCCTGCAAGCGCCTTTTCTCCAGCGTACATAATTGTAACTTTTCCAGTCTCTCTTCATATTCAAGCTCCCCCAATCCCCTTATAATTTAGTTGCCCTTCTCTGAACCTTTCCATTTCAAAGATGTCCTTTTGTAACAGGATCCAAAATTGCACTGCATATTCCAAATGAGGCCTTACCATGCTTTGTAAAGAGGGAGAATAACATTTCCCCCTGAATCCATACTTCTTTATACAAGACAATACCATGTGGCTCTGGCTGTGCCGCCTGGCACTGCTTGCTACCTTTAAGTTTGTTATCCACCAAAACTCCAAGATCCTTTCCAACAGGGATTCACTTAACACAGAGCCATTTATAGTATAAGAGCACAGTATTTTAAGTCCCAAATGCATCACCTTACATTTATCAACATTGGAATTTATCTGCCACTTAGCAGCCCAATGTGAAATACTATCTAGATCCCCTGTCAACGATTGCACATCCTCTGAAGTTTTAATGGTCGACAAAGTTTTGTGTCGTCAGCAACACAGAAACCTTGCTGACAATACCCACTTCCAAATCATAAACAAACAGATTTAACATCAAAATTGTGGCAATTTAGCACACACATTTTAACGTCAGAAAATACATGCATCTAATTAGATGGCAATGCAATTTACTAATAGTTGGTTTATAGTTGCCATTGTATCACACTACTACAAATAGATGTGTTGAAGTCTCTATACTGGAGAATGAGGATTATTTCAACCCAAAGTAACAACACAATGTGAATGTCCATGTTCTCCTACATTACACAAGGCTGCTAATGGTTTGTTTTTAGATGAATATGGAGGATGGGCGCCCTGGGAAAACACACTTACGGGTTCAGTAACCCATCTTAATCCATCAGATTCGTTTCATCCTTAGGTGCTGGGCTAGTAGTTGGATACTGGTAACATGTGGATGGAGAAGTTGAATGGTTTATTGGAGAGACCAAGGCTTCAGTAATCTCTATGGTTCCGATGTATTTCCACTTGGCCGTCTTCTGAACTGTGTTTTTTTTAGATCTCAGTTTCCAGGTTTGTACTTTCAACCATTCGCGGGACCCTGCGATTAACATGAACAGGAACGTATAATCCACATAGCGAACAAATTGTTCAGTTCATAGAAAATTCCCAACATTCCAGCCATGACTGTGATTGCTATTAAACGTCCATCTGGTGGCAGGAAGCTGCAAATTAACACCTGGAATGGGCTGGTTAAGTTTTTATTTAGATTTTCTATGGAAAGGACAGGGAAGTCGGTGTGAGACCTGCTGGGAGCTAAGAGGTTAATGGGTCACAAACGCCAATCGTTTTAGTATTTTAGCGAGAAATGGGGTTTGGGTGAAAGAACCGGACCTCCGAAAGGACTAAAACCTCCTTACAAATAAGACTCAAAAATCCCAGACAATCAGTGTCTGCTGTGTCTAATTAACACGGTACGCCTGAGCATTATTTCCCAGCATTCCAGTCTCTTAGGCACACCCACATTGCTTGACACACATGCTGTTACAGCAGGTCACTGACCAATCCTGTTACAGGCCAATATAGACAAGGGAGCGTGTGACTGAGGTCAGGGTGATGTCACTTCCTCTCTGGTTTAACCCTATGGAGCCCTGATAAACGTTAATTAACACAAAGGATAGGTAGGATTTGTATACATCTGTATCAATGTCCAACAAGGTAACACTACGATAAAATGAATCTCCCATCCTATGGTTCTCAACACGGGTTCCGTGATGTTAGGGGTTTCCCAGCATAGCCTCAGGGGCTCTACACGTCCCCATAGAGATGGATTTTAAAATCAGTGGTCAGAAAATGTTTGAAGGGTCCTCAAGGGGAAAAAGGCCAACGTCCCGCATAAGGAGATCCCAAGCACAATACCGTTGCGATACATACCAGACGTAAGCGAGATTACTACAAAGCTTTCAGATGGAAAATCCATTTGCTGAAAGTTTCCTGGTGGTTCCATGATGGTCACTGCTATAGGAATGCTAATATCTACATGTGGCCCCACCTTCTATACAGGGAGCATCATCATAATAACTGACCATTCATCCTCTGCCTCTTACCCTTTATTTTAACGTAGAGATCCTGTTATAATGTAGAGATTCTATTATCATTTGGGATTCTATTATAATGTAGAGATTCTGTTATAATGTAAAGATTGTATTATAATGTAGAGATTCTGTTATAATGTAGAGATCCTGTTATAATGTAGAGATTCTATTATAATGTAGAGATCCTGTTATAATGTAGAGATTCTATTATAATTTGGGATTCTATTATAATGTAGAGATTGTATTATAATGTAGAGATTCTGTTATAATTTAGAAATTCTATTATCATGTAGAGATTCTATTATAATGTAGAGATTCTGTTATAATGTAGAGATTCTGTTATCATGTAAAGATGCTATTATAATGTAGAGATTCTTTATAATGTAGAGATTCTGTTATAATGTAAAGATTCTATATAATTTTTATATTCTATTATAATGTAGAGATTCTGTTATAATGTAGAGATTCTGTTATAATGTAAAGATTGTATTATAATTTTTATATTCTATTATAATGTAGAGATCGTATTATAAGTAGAGATATGTGATAAGTAAAGATGATTTATAATTGTAGAGATCCTGTTATAATATAGAGATTCTGTTATAATGTAAAGATTCTATTATACTGTAAAGATTCTGTTATCATGTAGAGATTCTATTATAATGTAGGGATTCTGTTATAATGTAGATATTCTATTATAATGTAGAGATTCTAATGTAGAGTTTATAATAAGATTTCCAGAAGAGATTCTATTGTACTTTATGTAGATTTCATTATAATGTAGAGAGTCTGTTATAATGTAGAGATTCGGTTATAAAGTAGATTTTGTTATAATGTAGAGATTCTGTTATATTGTATGGGTTTTGTTATATTGTAGAACTTTTGTTATAATATAGGGGTATTGTTATAATGTATGGATTTCATTATAATGTAGCCATTTATTTATAATTAAGATATATAGTTATAATGTAGGGATTTTGTTTATGTAGACATTCCTTCCTGAAAGGGGAAAAAAAATTCCTTCCTTCCATAGCTTTACCGTTCTCACAGTGAAAAACCCTTTCCAACTCTACTTTATGTATCAATACCAGTAACTTGTAAATTCCTTGTTTGTAGAAACTCATCCAGCTTATTAAACTGACCAATGAACCGCATAACAACGTCCACTGGAAGCAGTTCCATAGCTTACCGTTCTCACAGTGAAACCCTTTCCCAACTCTATTTATAATCAATTACCAGAACTTTAACATTCCTTGTTGTTGTAGACCTCACAGCTTTTATTAAACTGACCATGAACCTGTCCATAACAACGTCCACTGGAAGACGTTCCATAGCTTTACAGTTCGTCTCACAGTGACAATCCCTTTCCCAACTCTACTTTAGGATCAATCCCAGTAACTTGTACATTCCTGGTTTGTAGAGAAACTCATCCAGCTTTTTATTAAACTGACCATGAACCTGCATAACAACGTCCACTGGAAGACAGTTTTCCATAGCTTTACCGTTCTCACATGTGACAAACCCTTTCCCAACTCTACTTTATGATCAATCCAGTAACTTGTAACATTCCTTGTTTGTAGAAAACTCATCAGCTTTTTATTAAACTGACCAATGAAATGAATAACAACGTCCACTGGAAGACAGTTCATAGCTTTACGTTCTCACAGTGACAAACCTTTCCCAACTCTACTTTGTATCAATACCAGTAACTTGTAACATTCCTTGTTTGCAGAAACTCATCAGCGTTTTTATTAACTGACCAAGAACCTGCCATAACAAGTCCACTGGAAGACAGTCCCATAGCTTTACCGTTCTCACAGTGACAAACCCTTTCCCAACTCTACTTTATGTATCAATCCCAACCATGTAACGAACATTCCTTGTTTGCAGAAACTCAATCCAGCTTTTTATTAACTGACCAATGAACCTGCCATAAAACGTCCACTGGAAGACAGTTCCATAGCGTTACCGTTCTCACAGTGACAAACCCTTTCCAACTCTACTTATGTATCAATCACAAGTAACTTGTAACATTCCTTGTTGCAGAAACTCATCCAGCTTTTTAAACTGACCAATGAACCTGCCATAAACAACGTCCACTGGAAGACAGTTCCATAGCTTTACTGTCTCACAGTGAAAAAACCTTCCCAACTCTACTTTATTCAATACCAGTAACTTGTAACATTCCTTGTTTGTAGAAACTCACGATTTTTTATTAAACGCAATGAACCTGCCATAACAACGTCCACTGGAAGACAGTTCCATAGCTTTACCGTTTCACAGGACAAACCCTTTCCCAACTCTATTTATGTATCAATACCAGTACTTGTACATTCCTTGTTTGTAGAAACTCATCAAGCTTTTTATTAAACTGACCAATGAACCTGCTCATAACAACGTCCACTGGAAGACAGTTCCATACTTTTACCGTTCTCACCGTGACAAACCCCTTTCCCAACTCTACTTTATGTATCAATACAGTAACTTGTAACATTCCTGTTTGTAGAAACTCATCCAGCTTTTTATTAAACTGCCAATGAACCTGCCATAACAACGTCCACTGGAAGACAGTTCCTAGCTTTACGTTCTCACAGTGACAAACCCTTTCCCAACTCTACTTATGTATCAATACCAGTAACTTGTAACATTCCTTGTTGTAGAAACTCATCCAGCTTTTTATTAAACTGACCAATGAACCTGCTATAACAACGTCCACTGGAAGACAGTTCCATAGCTTTACCGTTTCTCACAGTGACAAACCCTTTCCAACTCACTTTATGTATCAATACCAGTAACATGTAACATTGCTTGTTTGTAGAAAACTCATCCAGCTTATTAAACTGACCAATGAACCTGCCTAACAACGTCCACTGGAAGACAGTCCCTAGCTTTACCGTTCTCACAGTGACAAACCCTTTCCCACTCTACTTAGTATCAATCCCAGTAACTGTAACATTCCTTGTTTGTAGAAACGCATCCAGACTTTTTATTAAACTGACCAATGAACCTGCCATAACAACGTCCACTGGAAGACAGTTCCATAGCTTTACCGTTCTCACAGGGAAAAACCCTTTCCCAACTTGAAGGCTTAACCTTTTTTCTTCAAGTCTTAAGGGATGTCCACGTGTCCTCTGACATGTTCTATTGGTGAACACTGCCCCAGATAGTTTATTGTATGGCCCGTAATGTATATACACATAATCATATCCCCACGCAAGCGCCTTTTCTCCGCGTATATAATGTAACTTTTCCAGTCTCTCTTCTATTCAAGCTCCCCCCAATCCCTTAGTAATTTAGTTGCCCTTCTAAACCCTTCCATTTCTAAGATGTCCTTTTGTACACGGATTCCACAATTGCACTGGTTTCCTCGATCACCCCCCTTCAGACTCACCACCTTTTATATTTCACCCACTCCATTCGGCGTTCTGCTCCTCCTCTTCCTCTTACAGTCTGCACAGAGCCTGCTCAATCACGTAAATCCTGTATTAACGGGGGGCGTGGGAGGAGTAAGTATATACTAGGGGAGACAGTTGTCTTTGAGTTACGCTGGGTACACATGGAGGGACAAATGTCTGTTGGTCGCGGGAAATTTGTCTGCAGCCAAATTTGCAAACGATCGACCATGCGGCACCATAGAGAACCGCACAATCGATCGTTATTTTCCGACGTGTCCGATCCAGATGAACGAACAATTGATGTCGGCCGCAGCCGCACGCCCCACACCAGCCAATATTTTCCTAAAATATGGGTTGGTGTGTACCCAGCCTAACTCTGTATGAACAGAGGGTTTGCTTAGAGGCCAGGAATGTATTTAATTGAGATGGTGGATTATAATAGATAATGTAACCACTACAAGTATTCAGATATTAGAAATCACCTTTATAAAAGAACTCGGCCTGTGGCCTTAGTGGATTCTAACTCCTTATAATTTACAGTAAGGGGCACATTATCTACTATATTATGCATGGTTTAATTATAATGTAGAGATTTTGTGACAGATTGTGATATGTAGAGATTTTGTATAATGTAGAGATTTTGTTATAATGATTGAGATTTTTTACGAATGTAGAGATGTTTGTCTAATGTAGAGTATTCTTTTATATTTGTTAGAATCTGTTAAGTAGAGATTGTGTTTTTACATGGAGAGATTTGTTATAAGTGAGATTTGGTATACTGCAAGAGATTTTGTTTTTACATGTAGAGATTTTGTTATTGAGATTTGTCAAGGAGATTTGGTTCTAATGTAGAGATTTTGGTAGAGTGAATTTGTTAAACATGTAGAGCTTGTTATAATGTAGAGATTTGTTTATACTGTAAGATTTTGATACAATGTTAGAGATTATTTTATAATGAGCGATTTGGTTACAAGTAGAGATTGTTCTAATGTAGAGATTTTTTATAATGTAAGAGCTTTGTTATACATGGATGAGAACGGATTTTGTTATAATGTAATGGGTTTCCATAAATAGCTTAACAGGAGCGTTATGAATTGATTGAAGGACAGAAAAGTTAACTTGAGAGATCAAGTTCTTCTCCCCCCTACAACAACGTGGACCAGGTCGATACATGCTTTTAGCTAGCTTGTCAGATTCCAATCAGGGGAAGGAAACGTAAAACGAGGATTTCGAGTTTCCCACCTGAAATGTGACCCATGGCTATTATGTGGAACGGGCCCGTTGTAAAATGCTCAATTTTCGTAGGGGCAGAAACTTAAGAGACACTCTAGTAAAAACAGATCCTACCGCTTGTTATATGAATGAAAGTACTTGGTTTCCAAAGAAAAAGGATGGATGTACATCATGCGGGAAATGCTCCTCCTGTAAACAAATGATACAGAGCCAGACCTTTAAACATCCACATACAAATGAAATTTTCAAAATCAAATACCCTATCACATGTACTACTACACATGTAATTTATATGACAACATGCCCATGTGGATTGACATACATCGGCAAGACCGACCTAAGTTTGAGATTACGTATTGATGGCCACCGCTCGGCTATAAAGACAGCTATTAGGGACAATCAAAGTAACAAACCAGTGGCGAAACACTATCTACAAAAAAAACACCCTCCGGATAGTTTTAAATTCATTGGGATCGACCATATACCCCATCCAAGAAGAGGGGGAGATAGATCTAAACTTTTACTACAAAAGGAAACATATTGGATTAACAGACTGAACACCATTAGCCCATTGGGACTAAACGAGAACTGCTCCTACCGTTGTTTTCTAAACGACAGATAATTAGCATAAATTACTATAATGATTAATTATGAATTATTGATATCACTATATTATTGTTGGCACTAGATTGCAGAAACTGGAGGTACCTGTTTAGACATGGTTCGAATTTTTAAGATCTTATGATTAACAATTAACAAGTATTAGATCTAGATATGTAGTCATTTTTTAACAACACTCTAAGAAAGAAACAGAAATAAGCACCATATCACTTTATCACGTGAGCACTTTATATCCAAAAGGCATGTATGCACTTTAATGAAAGGTTTTGTATTATGTATGTAACTTCTCACAAGTTGGTTCAGAAGGAGTTAACTATGTTGTAACTCAAAGGCAATTATGTAAATGCAATTAAGCTATCACCAGAAGAGTTAAATAGGCACTACGGGTGTGAACACTTAGCTTGAAAAAGGTCAGAAATCACGACCGAAACGTCGCTGTCTGCACTTTATATGTGTAAATAAAAGTTACTTGTTTGAACATTTAAGCAAAGTCCTCATGTGTGCACTGGATACAACCAACTATATTAAGAAGCTCTCATCAGTAGCACCAGGGCAAGTATTACATGTTTTGTGAGTTTATTTATGTGTGGGGAGAGAGGGACATACAGACATAGAAAAAAAAGAGATATGGACAGACACATTTACCACTTTAGAAGAATTTCTTTCTTCCAGCTTCTACCCCTCCTCTTCATCTCCAGACTAAACACACACACACACACGCTGGCCCTGCCCTCACCAGGAAGTCTTACTTTTGCCTTTGGAGAGGGGAGCGAGTCCAGATGCTCCATGAATGATACAAAGACCTTACATACAGTACTATTTTGGATTGGCTAAGACTGCCACTGGAGATGGACAAAAAACCGAATTTGAACCCGAGTTCGAGCCGAACTTTGAGTTTGAGCAGTGGCAGTGATTACCTTATCCATCAAATGGTCACCCCAGCTTATGTACATATTCCCACCAATCTCCCTTATATCAAGAGTCCTCAGAAAAATAGAGGAGGACAAGGCTCAATTCATCATAATTCTACCCTTCTGGTCAAGAAGGTCCTGATTTCCTTCGGTCAAGGGACTAGCCGGGATCCCCCCATGAGACTTACGAAAGTTCACAATCTTATCTCTCAAGGGAAACTGATCCACTGAACCGGACGGCATGGAAACACAGACCAAACCCATGAGGAATGTCCTGGGAAAAATACTCTCAAACTGGTGTAAAAACAAAGGATATAAAATATATAGAACAAATAGTCATTTTGACCGCACTCCACTCACCACCTTGCAATGCCCTGGTGCTACTCCGTACATATCCACCATAAATTCCAATAAAGAGCACTCAAAGGGACTTCTATCAATAAGTAATCCAAAAAACTTTTATTGTGCCTTAAAATCCATAAAAGTTTTTTGGATTACTTATTGATGGAAGTCCCATTGAGTCCTCTTTATTGGAATTTATGGTATATATTTTTTTTATAAAAACCTAAAAATCCAGCCTCGACTTATACTCGAGTCACTAACTTCTTATCCATTAAGCCGGAATCCGCTAACTCCACTCCACTGTTCTGACGTCACTACCCGGCGCCGGTCTCATTTCCCAGCGCCAAGTAATGACGTCGGGGGCTAGAGGAGCGGAGTGAGTGGACACCAGCTTACAGGATAAGAGGTTAGTGTATACATACCGGTACATACTACACTAATCCTAAATTCTTCTCTTGATCCTACATGTACCTTCTCTTGATCCTACATGTACCTTCTCTTGATCCTACATTTACCTTTTTTGATCCTATATTCTTCTCAGTGATCCTACATGTTCTGGGGGTGGGGAGGACAGTATTCCCATACAGTAAGCCCAATTCTTGCCATTGAAGATGTTTGGAAACTACAACTCCCAGCAAATAAAGCATGCTGGGAGTTATAGTTTGTCAAACATCTGGAGTGCCAAGGAAAGGGGGTTACTTTATGAGATTAAAGGGCAACTAATAGCTCAAAACAATACAGAACCATGAGCATTTTATCTATTGTTAAAAATATGCCTTCTGATTCTGTATTGTTTTGAGGCTTTAATTGCCCTTTAACCCTTTCACTGCCAGGAGATTTTCATTTTTTTTTGTAAAATCAGAGACAAAATCAAATGCGAATTTCAGCTAAAAACTGTGCAGGAAAGTTCAAACACATCTCAAATATGAAAACCTAGCCCCTCCCGAATAAAACGGTATGCCACATTCATGGGTGTACCCAGAGACATGGCTACCAACTAACCCAGAGCGTGACCAGTGCCAAATGTCAGTAGCAGCAAAAAAAAATTTGCCAGTTTTGTATTTGAACAGTCTGAAGTTTTTCCACAAAACACCCCCCCCAACTCAGAAATACCCCCCACAAACTATATATTCCTGAAATCTACACACCTTCAGCTATGTAAAAAAAAAAAAGGTGTGTGTATCACTTTAAGATTTTTTTTGTGTGCATTTCCCCTTTTTTTGGGGGATCATTCCCAAAGATGATCATCAAATCATCTTAGGGAATGATACCGAACTTGGAATACGGGCATAAATGCCCGTTTTCCAATTCGAAATCCGATCGGAAAAATCACTTCCCGGAAATCATTTTCCAGGAAGTGATTTTTCATTCATTGGCAAAGATCAATAATTTGGTGATCAGAAGTGATCACCAAATTTTGATCTCTGTCCCCATTTTTTTTCTAAGTCTTCGCTAAGTAGCAAAGACTTAGAAAAAATCCTATTTGTGAATGGAACTTTGAGTTCCATTCACAAATGTATAGTAAAAGCTCTCAGCTTGACAGCTTGTACTATACTTAGGGACTGCAGCATGATCTCCATAGATCATGCTGCAGTACCTCCACTGGACCACCAGGGGCAGCATCTTACCTCTCTTAGGGAGACCCCGGTGACATCACTCAGCTTCCTGCTTCACCGGGGTCTCTCTTTCCGGAATGAAGACGGCTCTCCTCTGCTTCTCCACGTGGGACCGGCTGATGCCTCTAAAGGTAGGGATATCTCCCGATCCCCCCCTCGGATTTAGACCAAACCAAGGGGGGATCGAGGGGGCTAGGGGGGCAGTTGAATGCTGCCCCCCGATCGCCCCTAGCAGGGGGGAAAAAAATTTTGGGAGGGGGGAAGCCACAGATCGTATATTCACGATCTGTGGCAGTTTGAGTATACACTGCACAGATCGTGAATATACGATCTGTGGCAGGGAAAGGGTTAAATGGACAGCAAAATTCCCATTTAGTAGTCCCATACAGTAATAGCCATACTGGATTTGGCTATTACTGTATGGGACTACTGTATGGGAATTCTGCTGTCCAGAAGCCTCAAAACAATACGGAATCAGAAGGCAGTAGTGGTCATATTTTCTACGCTCAACTTTTACTCGAGTCAATTAGGTAAAAATAGGTACCTCGACTTATACTCGATCGACTTCTATTCGATTATATACGGTAATATTCGTTATGACTTTTAATTCTTTGTTTCCCCTATATATTTATTTATTGTGTGAACCGAGGTACTCACAGGGTTAGTCAATAAAAGTTCTTATTGTTAACAATGGTGCTAATTATGCCCCAACCAATCAGATGTTAGCTTTTAAATGTTAAATAATATCTGATTGGCTGGGGCAAAATTAACACAATTTTTGACGATTAGAACATTTATTGAATCTCCCTGTTAGTGTACACTAGTTTTATTCTAGGATTAGGAACCTGTCCTGGTTAGGGGTCTAAAAGTGGGGCCTATCCACATTTTTTATTATTGTAAAAACAAAGGACTAGAGACTGAACAAACAAAAATCAACACAATCCTAGAATTCTTTCAAGAAGGATTGGAAAAGAACCTAAGCGAAGCAACCCTCAAACATCAGGTATCTGCAATCTCAGCATTTTCAAATAATAGGTGGGAAGCAGAACCTCTAATAATAAGATTTTTCAAAGGTATGAAACACCTCAGACCAACAACAAAACCTACAGTTCCCCTATGGGATCTAACTGTCTGATTCTGTTCATGCTACAGAAAAAGTCCCTTTGAACCAATAGATTAGGTACAACTCAAAGAACTGACTCTTAAAATAATCAGGGAGATTCAAACAAAGTTCTTATCCTTAAAAAATTAGCACCATTTTAAACGATAAGAACTTTTATTGAATAACCCTGAATAACATCAGGGCACAAAGTGTCAGAAATAAAAGCACTAAGATGCTTCCATCCATATCTAAGATTCCAGGGATAGAATGTAATTTTAAAACCGGAGATTGATTTCCTAAAGTTGTGTCAGACTTTCACATAAACCAAAAAATAATGCTTCCACATCTGACTGATGATGCTGAAGAACAAAACAACGAGAACCTACTAGATGTAGGAAGAACCCTAAAATATATGACTAGGATTTCAGAAAAACAGATTTCCTATTTATACTCTTCCAAGGTATAAAGAAAGGACTCACACTGACAATCCAGACAATATCTTCATGGATTACATCAACCATAAAGCAAGCATACTCTATGGCAGTATCTTAAACACCTAACAAAATAACAGCGCATTCCACAAGAGCCATGCCAGCATCCTGGGCCTTTCAAGCAAGGGAACCAATCTCAGAAATATGCAGAGCAACTACGTGGTCATCTATGACGACCTTTATAACACAATACAAATTAGACATAATGGATAAAGAAAAAGCTAAATATGCTTATAAAATTCTAGAAGCAGAAAAACCTCTCAAATACCATATATACTCGAGTATAAACAGGTTTTCAGCCTGAAAATCTGACCTCGGTTTTGAAAATCTGACTTACTTTGGCAGTCTGGCTGCCACACACTCGCTCCCTGACTAATGCGCCAGCTGACGTCACTGCCCAGCGCAGAGTGGCGTCAGCGGCCGCGACAGTACAGGCAGTCAAGGAGTGAGCAGAGGCCGCATTTCTAAAGTACCGTAAGTCATTGAATTTGGCCAGGGCAAATTGTGCAGAGGTTTGGAGCAGCTAATGTACTACCGTAAAAACATTTTTTTTCTTGCTGCCCCCTGAGCATACCCCCTGGGTATGTCAATCATGTAGACCAGCTTTCCATGGCTGCTGAGCCAATCAGAGCAGGGTTGTTGTACTGATCACAGGGCTTTTGATAAATAGACAAAGGACCAAAAGAAGAGAAGGATGTCCACAGAAGGTACCCACTTACTACTGAACAGGGGGGAGGGTGCAGATGTTTGGAAACTACAACTCCCAGTTATTAAGCATGCTGGCAGTTGTAGTTTCCAAACATCTGGAGTGACAAGGAATGAGGCTTTAGTTCTCATACATTAATAGCCATATCCAGTATGGCTATTACTGTATGGGAATTCTGCTGTCCATTTAAAGTGCAACTAAAGCCTCAAAACAATACAGAATCAGGAGGGTGGTATCTATTGTTGCCTTCTGACTCTGTATTGATTTGAGTCACTAGTTACCCTTTAAATGGACAGCAGAATTCCCATACAGTAATAACCATACTGGATTTGGCTATTACTGTATGGGACTACTGTATGTGAATTCTGCTGTCCATTTAAAGGGCAACTAAAGCCTCAAAACAATACAGAGTCAGAAGGCAGTAGTGGTTATAATTTCTACCCTCGACTTATACTTGAGTCAATCATTTTAACTATTTTTTTCAGGTAAAAATGGGTACCTCGGTTTATACTCTAGTATATACGGTAAAAAGCAAAACAGTTTCTCTCCCTTTAATAATATATTACATTAGCAGTTCTACCTGGTGTTGCCCATGTACACATGTGGGTAAAGTATTTTTTATGTGCAGGTGTGTGTTTGGCTTAGATGGGAGAGACAGGCAGAAAAAAAAATTGCAACTGAATGCGTCTCTGAAGCATGTGACCTGTGGCTCTTTGTCTGTTGTTAAAGTCGGGTTTCATTCTGTTGCTCTGTCTGAGTGTTGTGTTTTTTTAGTAAGAGTGTTCAGTGTTTTGCACATTTGTGAGCAGTATGCTACCTTGTTTGCACTTTATATTGACTATTAGATCCCAATCAATAAAGTTACTTTCTGGTCCGAATTGAAAGTGCCATGATGTCTTTGTTCTTTTAGTTGTAACTGTCTGTGAAGTGTGTGTCTGGTGCTTAAAGGAGAACTAAACCCAAAATACAAAGTCAGCTCCACAGACTCTATAACTGTCACTTAGTAAAACCATTTGTCTCTCACCTCTGAATTCGGCCTCTTACTGTAGAAATCATTTATAGAACATTTGTGAATACTGGAAATCTATGATGTCACGGCTGGCTTCTAGTGTTGCCTCTTCCTGGTGGTCCAGGTAACAAAATTCCTTCTGCACATGCTAACTAGCTACTTTGTTTTTGTTTCCCACTCCCCTTATGCTAAGCTGCATCTAACAGTTGAACTCAGAGTCCCCACCTGCCGATGTCTCCCAGCCAATCATCAGAGATAGCAGTGAATATTATTAGCAGATTTTCCTGCTCAGACCCTTTTCATTTGTATTTAGGAAGCAACTTGTTAACCCTTTATATTTGTGAGCATTTCTGCAAGACTGTGTCTTTGTATGTGTTTATTTCTGCACTCTAACATTTATATTAGTGTGTGTATTGCTGAAATGTACATTTGGGGCACGGCCACACTGCAACGCACCTGAATCGCACACGATTTACATGCGCTTGCGATTTGTCTATTGTCATTATGAAAAGGCATGTGATTGCACAAAAAACGCATGCGTTACCAAATTGCTGACGCATGCGTGAATCGCAACACACCCAAAATCGCAAGATTTTGGTGCGTTGCTGCGATTTTAATACAATTGGAAAATAGAAATCGCCTTAAAAATGTGCTTGTGTGGCCTAGCCCTTAGAAGTGTAATGCAAGCTGCATTGATTTCAGTTTAGCCATACAGCATGTATTTAATGCAATGGAACTTAGCAATTTCCTGAGGCTGTGGCTCAGGATCCTAGCAGAGCGCATGCAATACAGACAAAAAAATGGTGATCACATGCACTCCAATAGCACACGGAAATGCATTGTATGTAGTGGTGCCGGTCCCATAGGCTATTACATGCCTGCACTCCCACTAGCACAATCGGATCACAAACCACAATCCAAAACGTGCTAGTGGAAGCTAGCCCTAAGTGTTTGAATCTTAAAGGGAAAGGTGGCAACCCCAGTAGAATTGAACTGACCACTTTACAAGATACACCTGTAAAAACATAACAGCTCTCCTGAGCGTCCTATTACTCACAGGGAGGGGAGAATAAGCATTTTCACCTCCCTGTGAATAATAGAAACGAATGGCACATAGTTCTTTTTTGGGGTTTAGTGTTCCTTTAAGAGGTGGGCGTGGAATTCTGAAAATGTAATCAAGGCAAAAGTACTGGCAGGCAAGGGAAAATGTCAGCTACAGATTTGGGGAATAAACAGAACCTAAAATAAGCTCATAGAGGTAAAGAAAAGGCCAATGAGTGGAATCTTCCATGCTGAAAGGATGTTGAGGCAAGTACTTTCTAACTTTAACTTTGATTTTTTGGGTTTAGTTTTCCTTTAAGTCCAGGTAATGCAGGTCATTCTCATGTAGTCCATAGCCCCCAACCGTCCCAGTTTGAATAGGTGGATGGGGCATGTCTGTGATGTTGTGGTCGGTGGGGGCACAGCATTCTGGGGTGTGGACAGTCTGGCTCATGTCTGTGATGTTGTGGTGTCCAGGAGGCTTGGATGTGACATTTGGTGGTCGCAATATTTGGGGGCATGGCCATGCTGTTTCAAAGTGTGGGCGTGGCTGTGCCATTTAGGGGCGTGCCTGTGATGTTTGGGGGCATGGACAGGATGTTTGTGTATGTGGGTGTGATTCGGGAACAGACCTGGTATGTTTGGGTGTGTGGCGATGATGTATGGGGGTGGACCATAATGCTTGTGAAGGTTCTCATTCATCCAGGTCATGGTATATCTGTTGTATTCAATTAGATCAACTGGACTTGAAATGTAGTTCTTGAAGACGTTTCGCTAGTCATCCGACTGGCTTTCTCAATTCAGAATGACTTGTACAAGAATCTGTGGCAATTATGTACCCTGGAAAATCCCAATTAGCATATCACAGCCAGGTGTTAAGGGTGTGATTGGATAGTGGCTAAGAGGTGTTATAGGAACGCCCAGAGTAAGGTGTTAAAACAGCATTGTACATGTCTGCTTTAAACCGAACAACACACTGAGGCAGCAATTGGTACATCCGAAAGACCCAATACCTAAACACAAGAAAAGCGACATCATATATGCAGTGCAGTGCAGTGAAGAATGCTCTGATTTGTATGTGGGGGAGACCAAACAGCAACTGCATCAACGTATGGCCCAGCACAGAAGAGCCAATTCCTCTGGTCAGGACTCAGCCGTGTATCTGCATCTTAAGGATAAAGGACATACCTTTGAAGATTGTAATGTTAATATACTGGCGAAGGAACGTGACTGGTTCAAAAGAGGTGTTAAGGAGGCCATTTATGTGCAAATAAAGAACCAAGCCTAAATAGAGGTGGGGGGGTTCGACACCAACTGTCTGCCATGTACAATGCTGTTTTAACACCTTACTCTGGGCGTTCCTATAACACCTCTTAGCCACTATCTAATCACACCCTTAACACCTGGCTGTGATATGCTAATTGGGATTTTCCAGGGTACATAATTGCCACAGATTCTTGTACAAGTCATTCTGAATTGAGAAAGCCAGTCGGATGACTAGCGAAACGTCTTCAAGAACTACATTTCAAGTCCAGTTGATCTAATTGAATACAACAGGTTCACAGCCAGGTGTTAAGGGGTGTGATTGGATAGTGGCTAAGAGGTGTTATGAACGCCCAGAGTAAGGTGTTAAAACAGCATTGTACATGGCAGACAGTTGGTGTCGAACCCCCCCACCTCTATTTAGGCTTGGTTTCTTTATTTGCACATAAATGGCCTCCTTAACACCTCTTTTGAACCAGTCACTTCCTTCGCCAGATATTAAACATTACAATCTTCAAAGGTATGTCCTTTATCCTTAAGATGCAGATACACGGCTGAGTCCTGACCAGAGGAATTGGCTCTTCTGTGCTGGGCCACGTTGATGCAGTTGCTGTTTGGTCTCCCCCACATACAAATCAAGCATTCTTCACTGCACTGCACTGCATATATGATGTCGCTTTTCTTGGTTTAGGTATTGGGTCTTTCGGATGTACCAATTGCTGCCTCAGTGTGTTGTTCGGTTTAAAGCAGACATGTACAATGGGTTTTAACCCTTACTCTGGGCGTTCCTATAACACCTCTTAGCCACTATCCAATCACACCCTTAACACCTGGCTGTGATATCTAATTGGGATTTTCCAGGGTACATAATTGCCACAGATTCTTGTACAAGTCATTCTGAATTGAGAAAGCCAGTCGGATGACTAGCGAAACGTCTTCAAGAACTACATTTCAAGTCCAGTTGATCTAATTGAATACAACAGATATACATGACCTGGATGAATGAGAACCTTCACAAGCATTATGGTCCACCCCCATACATCATCGCCACACACCCAAACATACCAGGTCTGTTCCCGAATCACACCCACATACACAAACATCCTGTCCATGCCCCCAAACCACAGGCCGCCCCTAAATGGCACAGCCACGCCCACACTTTGAAACAGCATGGCCATGCCCCCAATATTGCGACCACCAAATGTCACATCCAAGCCTCCTGGACACACAACATCACAGACATGAGCCAGACTGTCCACACCCCAGAATGCTGTGCCCCCCACGACCACAACATCACAGACATGCCCCATCCACCTATTCAACTGGGACGGTTGGGGGCTATGGACTACATGAGAATGACCTGCATTACCTGGACTTAAAGGAAAACTAAACCCAAAAATCAAAGTTAAAGTTAGAAAGTACTTGCCTCAACATCCTTCAGCATGGAGATTCCACTCATTGGCCTTTCTTTCTTACCTCTAGAGCTTATTTTAGGTTCTTTTATTCCCCAAATCTGTGCTGACATTTTCCCTTGCCTGCCAGTACTTTTGCCTGATTACATTTTCAGAATTCCACGCCCACCTCTAAAGGAACACTAAACCCCAAAAAAGAACTATGTGCCATTCGTTTCTATTATCACAGGGTGAAAATGCTTATTCTCCCCTCCCTGTGAGTAATAGGACGCTCAGGAGAGCTGTTATGTTTTATACAGTGTATCTTGTAAAGTGGTCAGTTCAATTCTACTGGGGTTGCCACCTTTCCCTTTAAGATTCAACACTTAGGCTAGCTTCCACTAGCACGTTTGGATTGTGGTTTGTGATCCGATTGTGCTAGTGGAGTGCAGGCATGTAATAGCCTATGGGACCGGCACCACTACATACAATGCATTTCCGTGTGCTATTGGAGTGCTGTGTCACCATTTTTTTGTCTGTATTGCATGCGCTCTGCTAGGATCCTGAGCCACAGCCTCAGGAAATTGCTAAGTTCCATTGCATTAAATACATGCTGTATGGCTAAACTGAAATCAATGCAGCTTGCATTACACTCTAGGGCTAGGCCACACAAGCACATTTTTAAGGCGATTTCTATTTTCCAATTGTATTAAAATCGCAGCAACGCACCAAAATCTTGCGATTTTGGGTGTGTTGCGATTCACGCATGCGTTCAGCAATTTGGTAACGCATGCGTTTTTTGTGCAATCACATCGCTTTTCATAATGACAATAGACAAATCGCAAGCGCTGTAAATCGTGTCGTTTCAGGTGCGTTGCAGTGTGGCCGTGCCCCAAATGTACATTTCAGCAATACACACACTAATATAAATGTTAGAGTGCAGAAAAACACATACAAAGACACAGTCTTGCAGAAATGCTCACAAATATAAAGGGTTAACAAGTTGCTTCCTAAATACAAATGAAAAGGGTCTGAGCAGGAAAATCTGCTAATATATTCACTGCTATCTCTGATGATTGGCTGGGAGACATCGGCAGTGGGGACTCTGAGTTCAACTGTTAGATGCAGCTTAGCATAAGGGGAGTGGGAAACAAAACAACAAAGTAGCTAGTTAGCATGTGCAGAAGGAATTTTGTTACCTGGACCACCAGGAAGAGCAACACATAGAAGCCAGCCGTGACATCATAGATTTCCAGTATTCACAAATGTTCTATAAATGATTTCTACAGTAAGAGGCCGAATTCAAGGTAGAGACAAATGGTTTTACTAAGTGACAGTTATAGAGTCTGTGGAGCTGACTTTGTATTTTGGGTTTAGTTCTCCTTTAAGCACCAGCACACACACTTCACAGACAGTTACAACTAAAAGAACAAAGACATCATGGCACTTTCAATTCGGACCAGAAAGTAACTTTATTGTTGGGATCTAATAGTCAATATAAGTGCAAACAAGGTAGCATACTGCTCACAAATGTGCAAAACACTGAACACTCTTACTAAAAAAACACAACACTCAGACAGAGCAACAGAATGAAACCCGACTTTAACAACAGACAAAGAGCCACAGGTCACATGCTTCAGAGACGCATTCAGTTGCAATTTTTTTTTCTGCTGCTCGTCTCTCCATCTAGCCAAACACACACCTGCACATAAAAAATCTTTACCCACATGTGTACATGGGAAACACCAGGTAGAACTGCTAATGTAATATATTATTAAGGGAGAGAAACTGTTTTGCTTTTTACCGTATATACTAGAGTATAAACCGAGGTACCACATTTTTACCTGAAAAAAAATAGTTAAAATGATTGACTCAAGTATAAGTCGAGGGTAGAAATTATAACCACTACTACTGCCTTCTGACTCTGTATTGTTTTGAGGCTTTAGTTGCCCTTTAAATGGACAGCAGAATTCACATACAGTATCCCATACAGTAATAGCCAAATCCAGTATGGTTATACTGTATGGGAATTCTGCTGTCCATTTAAAGGGTAACTAGTGACTCAAATCAATACAGAGTCAGAAGGCAACAATAGATACCACCCTCCTGATTCTGTATTGTTTTGAGGCTTTAGTTGCACTTTAAATGGACAGCAGAATTCCCATACAGTAATAGCCATACTGGATAGGCTTAATGTTGAGAACTAAAGCCTCATTCCTTGTCACTCCAGATGTTTGGAAACTACAACTGCCACATGCTTAATAACTGGGAGTTGTAGTTTCCAAACATCTGCACCCCCCCCCTGTTCAGTAGTAGTGGGTACCTTCTGTGGACATCCTCTCTTCTTTTGGTCCTTTGTCTATTTATCAAAAGCCCTGTGATCAGTACAACAACCCTGCTCTGATTGGCTCAGCAGCCATGGAAAGCTGGTCTACATGATTGACATACCCAGGGGGTATGCTCAGGGGGCACAAGAAAAAAATGTTTTACGGTTAGTACATTAGCTGCTCCAACCTCTGCACAATTTGCCCTGGCCAAATCAATGACTTACGGTACTTTAGAAATGCGGCCTCTGCTCACTCCTTGACTGCCTGTACTGGTCCGCGCGCTGACGCCACTCTGCGCTGGGCAGTGACGTCAGCTGGCGCATTAGTCAGGGAGCGAGTGTGTGGCAGCCAGACTGCCAAAGTAAGTCAGATTTTCAAAACCGAGGTCAGATTTTCGGCTGAAAACCTGTTATACTCGAGTATTATGGTATTTGAGAGGTTTTTCTGCTTCTAGAATTTTAAGCATATTTAGCTTTTTCTTATCCATTATGTCTAATTTGTATTGTGTTATAAAGGTCGTCATAGATGACCACGTAGTTGCTCTGCATATTTCTGAGATTGGTTCCCTTGCTTGAAAGGCCCAGGATGCTGGCATGGCTCTTGTGGAATGCGCTGTTATTTTGTTAGGTGTTTAAGATACTGCCATAGAGTATGCTTGCTTTATGGTTGATGTATCCATGAAGATATTGTCTGGATTGTCAGTGTGAGTCCTTTCTTTATACCTTGGAAAGTATAAATAGGAAATCTGTTTTTCTGAAATCCTAGTCATATTTTTAGGGTTCTTCCTACATCTAGTAGGTTCTCGTTGTTTTGTTCTTCAGCATCATCAGTCAGATGTGGAAGCATTATTTTTTGGTTTATGTGAAAGTCTGACACAACTTTAGGAAATCAATCTCCGGTTTTAAAATTACATTCTATCCCTGGAATCTTAGATATGGATGGAAGCATCTTAGTGCTTTTATTTCTGACACTTTGTGCCCGATGTTATTCAGGGTTATTCAATAAAAGTTCTTATCGTTTAAAATGGTGCTAATTTTTAAGGATAAGAACTTTGTTGAATCTCCCTGATTATTTAAGAGTCAGTTCTTTGAGTTGTACCTAATCTAGTGTTCAAGGGACTTTTTCTGTAGCATGAACAGAATCAGACAGTTAGATCCCATAGGGGAACTGTAGTTTTGTTGTTGGTCTGAGGTGTTTCATACCTTTGAAAAATCTTATTATTAGAGGTTCTGCTTCCCACCTATTATTTGAAAATGCTGAGATTGCAGATACCTGATGTTTGAGGGTTGCTTCGCTTAGTTCTTTTCAATCCTTCTTGAAAGAATTCTAGGATTGTGTTGATTTTTGTTTGTTCAGTCTCTAGCCTTTTGTTTTACAATAATAAAAAATGTGGATAGGCCCCACTTTTAGACCCCTAACCAGGACAGGTTCCTAATCCTAGAATAAAACTAGTGTACACTAACAGGGAGATTCAATAAATGTTCTAATCGTCAAAAATTGTGTTAATTTTGCCCCAGCCATCAGATATTATTATACATTAAAAGCTAACATCTGATTGGTTGGGGCATATAGCACCATTGTTAACATAAGAACTTTTATTGACTAACCCTGTGAGTACCTCGGTTCACACAATAAATAAATATATAGGGGAAACAAAGAATTAAAAGTCATAACGAATATTACCGTATATAATCGAATAGAAGTCGATCGAGTATAAGTCGAGGTACCTATTTTTACCTAATTGACTCGAGTAAAAGTTGAGCGTAGAAAATATGACCACACTACTGCCTTCTGATTCCGTATTGTTTTGAGGCTTTCGGACAGCAGAATTCCCATACAGTAGTCCCATACAGTAATAGCCAAACCAGTATGGCTATTACTGTATGGGACTACTAAATGGGAATTTTGCTGTCCATTTAACCCTTTCCCTGCCACAGATCGTATATTCACGATCTGTGCAGTGTATACTCAAACTGCCACAGATCGTGAATATACGATCTGTGGCTTCCCCCCTCCCAAAATTTTTTTCCCCCTGCTAGGGCGATCGGGGGGCAGCATTCAACTGCCCCCTAGCCCCTCGATCCCCCTTGGTTTGGTCTAAATCCGAGGGGGGGATCGGGAGATATCCCTACCTTTAGAGGCATCAGCCGGTCCCACGTGGAGAAGCAGAGGAGAGCCGCTTCATTCCGGAAAGAGAGACCCCGGTGAAGCAGGAAGCTGAGTGATTCACCGGGGTCTCCCTAAGAGAGGTAGATGCTGCCCCTGGTGGTCCAGTGGAGGTACTGCAGCATGATCTATGGAGATCATGCTGCAGTCCCTAAGTATAGTACAAGCTGTCAAGCTGAGAGCTTTTACTATACATTTGTGAATGGAACTCAAAGTTCCATTCACAAATAGATTTTTTCTAAGTCTTTGCTACTTAGCGAAGACTTAGAAAAAAAAGGGGGACAGAGATCAAAATTTGGTGATCACTTCTGATCACCAAATTATTGATCTTTGCCAATGAATGAAAAATCACTTCCTGGAAAAGGATTTCCGGGAAGTGATTTTCCGATCGGATTTCGAATTGGAAAACGCATTTATGCCCGTATTCCAAGTTCGGTATCATTCCCTAAGATGATTTGATGATCATCTTTGGGAATGATCCCCCAAAAAAAGGGGAAATGTCACACAAAAAAATCTTAAAGTGATACAACACACTTTTTTTTTTTTACCCTAAAACTATAAATTAGCAAAAAACTTTGTCTTCTCCAAGCTTCCCAATGTCCCCGGTGATATCGGTAAAGTAAACGCGGATCATTTATTTGTTGGATTTCAAGGGAAACTAAGCCTATTTAGTAGGAAATTTTGCAGAGGTACCAAAAAAAGACCGTATTGATTTTTTAGGATCAATAAAGTGTGCAAACTTGTGTGACTCTCCGTACTTACTGGTTTTCCCACTAAAAGGGGAGTGGGGATAGGGTGGGGGGGAGGGGTTGTGGCGTTTTTTTAATTTTTTCTTGTAATTGCAATTGCGCATGGATCCCATTTGAGCTAGTTTGGTGGCCCCGTCTCTGTTTGCACCCACCCTTATGGCATACCGTTTGATTCAGGACATGTGGGAGATTCCGTTTAGTGGGTTTTTTTACTTGCCGAGTGGGTTTAGGTAGGATTTCAACCATTGAGTCCTCTTATTTTTTTTCACACAAAATCTCCTAAAACACGGAGTTCTATGGATAACAGCCCTGGAATTCTTCATGTATATACGAAAGCATGATACTACCACGTAGCTGAAGGTGTGTAGCTTCCAAAATATATAGTTTGTGGGGGGTATTTCCAAGTTGATTAGGCTGTTCAAATTACAGAACACTTTGATTTTTTTCTTGTAATTGGACTTGTGCATGCGTCCAATTTGAGCTAGTTGGTGGCCCCGTTTTCTGTTTGCACCCACCCTTATGGCATACCATTTGATTCAGGACATGTGAGAGATTGCCGTTTAGTGGGTTTTTTACTTGCCGAGTGGGTTTAGGTAGGATTTCAACCTCTTATTTTATTTTTCACAAAATCTCCTAAAAGCACGGAGTTCTATGGATAACAGCGCCTGGAATTCTTCATGTATATACGAAAGCATGATACCATCACGTAGCTGAAGGTGTGTAGCTTCCAAAAATATATAGTTTGTGGGAGAATTTCCATGTTTCGGGACTGTTTCTTAGAAAAGTGTAGGCTGTTTCAAATTACAGAGCCTTTGATTCTTTCTGTAATTGCATTTGTGCATGCGTCCCATTTGAGCTAGTGGTGGCCACGTCTCTGTTGCTCCACGCATATGGCATAACGTTTGATTCAGAACATGTGGGAGATTGATATTTAGTGGGGGTTTTATTTGTGGGGGCATTTCCAAGTTTTGGGGCTGTTTGAAATTACAGACAACTTTGAATTTTTTCGGTAATTACACCTTGTGCATGTGTCCCATTTGAGCTAGTTGGTGGCCACGTCTCTGTGTGCACCCACACATATGGCATACCGTTTGATGTAGGATATGTGGGAGATTGACATTTAGTGGGTTTTTTTGCTTGTCAAGTTTGGTTTAGGTAGGATTTCAATCCTTGAATCATCTTATTTTATTTTTCACAAAACCTCCTAAAACACAAGAGTTCTTTGGATCACTGGGTCTGGATTCTTCATGTATGTATGAAAGCATGGCATCGTAACGTAGCTGAAGGTGTATAGATTCCAAAAATATATAGCTTGTGGGGGGAATTTCCATTTTTCTGGACTGTTTTCCTTAGAAAAAGGGTAGGCTGTTCAAATTACAGAGCACTTTGATTTTTTCTTGTAATTGCATTTGTGCATGCATCCCATTTGAGCTAGTTGGTGGCCACGTCTCTGTGTGCATCCACACTAGGGCATACCGTTTGATTCAGGGCATTTGGAAGATTGATAATTGACAAGTTTTTTTTACATGACATGGAAATTGCCATGATTTTAACTTTGAATTGTATTTTTAAAATTTTTCCTGAAATCATCTGGTAAAAAACAAAATTTTACATGAAACTGCGCTCAACCATTGGTGGTATGCATAAAAGAATCACACCATTGTGTAGCTGAAGATGTGTAATTCCAAAAATATATAGTTTGGGGGGTTATTTCTAATATAGAGGGGTGTTTAGTCTGACAAATCTGAAAGTTGCTGTAATTGGGGCATTGTTCATTGGCTCACTTTGTGGCTAGTTGATTCCCCGTTTGCGTGTGTAACCATACATAGGGCATACCGTTTGATTCAGGACATTTGGGAGATTGATATTTGGTAACTTTTTTACATACTTGGGATTTTGGCATGATTTCTACCTTTTAGAGTTTTTTTTCCAAATTTTTTAGAAAATCTGCTAAAACTGTGAACTTCTACGAAGAACTGCGCCCACACCATTGAGCTTACGAATGAACAAACTACGAATTTCGTAGATAAAGGTGTGTGGATTTGAGAAATATATGGTTTGTGGGGGTTGTTTTGTGGGAAAAATTGCAGACTGTTCAATTCAGATTTGGCTGAATATTTTTGCTGTTTTCTGAGCCATTGTGCATTGTTTCACTTTGTGGCTTTTGGCTTCCACGTCCACGTGTGTAACCACACATATGGCATAACCGTTTGATTCAGGGCATTTGGGAGATTGATATTTAGTCCTTTTTTTTACATTCCATGAGGTTTTGGCATGATTTCTACCTTTTGAAGTTGTTTTTTTTGTTCATTTTTTCAGACAAATGCGAACTTCTACGAAGAATTGCGCCACACCATTGATGGTATGAATGAACAAGCTACTGTGTTACATAGCTGAAGGTGTGTAAATTTCAGGAATATATAGTTTGTGGGGTTATTCTAAGTTACGGGGTGTTTTGTGGAAAAAACTGTAGACTGTCCAAATTCGGAGTTGGCTAATATTTTAACTGTTTCTAGCCATCGTGCATTGTCTCACTTTGTGGCTTTTCGCTTCCACGTCCGCGTGTGTAACCACACATATGGCAATACCGTTTGATTCAGGACATTTGGGAGATTGATATTTAGTAACTTTTTTTTACATTCCTGAGGTTTTGGCATGATTTCTACCTTTGAGTTGTTTTTTGTTCATTTTTTCAGACAAATGCGAACTTCTACGAAGAACTGCGTCCACACCATGATGGTATGAATGAACAACTACAGTGTTACATAGCTGAAGGTGTGTAGTTTTCAGATATATAGTTTGTGGGGGTTATTTCTAAGTTACGGGGGTGTTTTGTGGAAAAAAACTGTAGACTGTCCGAATTCGGAATTGGCTAAATATTTTCGCTGTTTCTGAGCCATCTGTGAATTGTCTCACTTTGTGGCTTTTCTTCGCTCTCACGTCCGCGTGTGTAACCACACATATGGCATACCGTTTGATTCAGGACATTTGGAGATTGATATTTAGTAACTTTTTTTTACATTCCATGAGGTTTTGCATGATTTCTATCTCCTTTTGAAGTTGTTTTTTGTTCATTTTTTTCAGACAAATGCGAACTTCTATGAAGAACTGCATCCACACCAGTGATGGTATGAATGAACAACCACAGTGTTACATAGCTGAAGTTGTGTAGATTTCAGAAATATTAGTTTGTGGGGGTTATTTCTAAGTTACGGGGGTGTTTTTGTGGAAAAAACTGCAGACTGTCTGATTCGGAATTGGCTAAATATTTTCGCCGTTTCTGAGCCATCGTGCATTGTCTCACTTTGTGGCTTTTCGCTCCCACGTCCGCATGTGTACCACACATATGGCATACCGTTTGATTCAGGACATTTGGGAGATTGAATTTAGTAACTTTTTTTTACATTCCATGAGGTTTTGGCAGAATTCTACCTTTTGAAGTTGTTTTTTGTTCATTTTTCAACAAATGCGAACTTCTACGAAGAATTGCGCCCGCACCATTGATGGGATGAATGAACAAACTACAGTGTTACATAGCTGAAGGTGGGTAGATTTCAGGAATATATAGTTTATGGGGGTTATTTCAAGTTACGGGGGTGTTTTGTGGATAAACTGCAGACTGTCCAAATTCGGAGTTGGCTAAATATTTTTGCCGTTTCTGAGCCATCGTGCATTGTCTCACTTTGTGGCTTTTCGCTCCACTCCGCGTGTGTAACCACACATATGGCTACCGTTTGATTCAGGACATTTGGGAGATTGATATTTGGTAACTTTTTTTTACATTTCATGGGGTTTTGGTGTGATTTCACCTTTTGGAATGTTGTTTTGGTTCATTTTTTTTTGAAATCTGGTAAAGTGCAAACTTCTACGAAGAACTGCGCCCACACCATTGATGGTATGAATGAACGAACTACAGCGTTACATAGCTGAAGGTGTGTAGATTTCAGAATATATAGTGGTGGGGGGTATTTCTGAGTTGGGGGGGGTGTTTTGTGGAAAAACTTCGACGGTTCAAACAAACTGGCAAATTTTTTTTGCTGCTACTACTGACATTTGGCACTGGTCACGCTCTGGGTTAGTTGGTAGCCATGTCTCTGGTACACCCATGAATGTGGCATACCGTTTTATCGGGGGGGCTAGGTTTTCATATTTGAGATGTGTTTTAACTTTCCTGCACAGT